>OZ038425.1:2915354-3515354 GCA_964036235.1 Heterorhabditis bacteriophora | reverse complement strand
TCTTTTCATAACGAATGTTCCTTTTTCTATGCCAACGTATGAGATAGATAGACCTTATTTGGGGATAGCCCTTTCTCAACTTTAGTTACCCTGCTCATAGGTGTCGCATTGATATGGAGGAAAGGAGCCAGCTTCCTCATCGTGGTATTGCAAAGCATACTATTCTTGACGATTTACAATAGTAACATTTCCTCATAATATAATAATGAATAAACTGAGAAACAAATTTTATTTTCTAATATTAATTAATGCTTTACCCAAGAATTTTAAGATATTTTTTCTCCGTTTTCCAACGAAATAATTTATATTGCAGACTAGCACTCAAACAGGAGAAGATGACATGAATGAAGAAGTACAAACTGAAGAACAGTCATGTGATACGAAGTGGGTACAACACCCTGCACAGGTATATGTTTTGTCTTAAGAAACTAATTATATATACACGTCACATGCGGATCATAGTTTTTCGCTCCTATATTTTTGTTTTTATTTATCAGACTACTGCAATTTTTAAGGTGACGTGCTATAGCTTAGGTAGTCCCAATATTAATTTGTGATCATTCATATGAAGGGTTTGCTGTATGTGTTTTCCCGACATCTCTCATTTTCAACTATTTCAAAATAATACCGCATCTCGTTAAAATATCTGTTAACGTTAAAAATGGCAAACGTACAAAATAATTAATAGTTATAGCATGTACTGTTCCTATTAATAGCAGAAAAATTCAGTCACGTATGCTATTAGCTGTTTTTAATGACATTTTTCTCTATTCCGCCTCACGTTTTTCCTCTAGTATTGGAGATCTCCGAAGATCTCAAATTGGTAATTATCAGGATAAATCCTACGTACGAGGATTACCCAAAGATTATTTATCAGATACCACTGAAAATGAGAGATGTCGGGAAAACGCATTCAGCAAACCCTTCATATGAATGATCACAAATTAATATTGGGACTACCTAAGCTATAGCACGTCACCTTAAAGGTTGTAGCAGTTTGATAAATAAAAACAAAAAAGTACGATAGTATGCTATTATTTCCGGACATAATTTAAACCAAAACGAAATAATTTATTAAAATAACTTCTTAGGAAATGGAAGTACTTAGAAATTTTAGATTTAATTAAATAATATAACCTACCCATCCAAGGAAGCGAGTCTTCGAAAGATGATGCTGCTTCTAGCAAGTCGAATGCAACGATGGAACCGTCTTTCTGTAGACTTTATTTCAAAAATGCTCTCGTTTAACTCTTTTAAATATAATTTTTGGAAATTACCACTTCCAATTTTTCGTATTTACTTGCTTTATTTTGGATAACTTTTGAAAATATATATTTTATAGCTTACCAATCCACAGAAAAGTGCTGTACCATCGGATGAATAAGATGTGGTAAGCACTTCACCTTCCGTAAGATATATTCTAGAAATAGTCGAGTGAATGCAACCATATTTATTCAAAGTTACACCTTATTTACCGAATACATACTACTGGCATATATCTATATTCCACTAGGATCAATTTATTTATCATCCTAAATTTAATTAGTTCGTTAAGTACCAAAACAATAATCTAAAAGTACTTCACTAATTATGAACATATTTCCTTTTTTCCTTCCTAATTCTACGCACACAATTGAAGTTATATAAGGCGTATTAGAGCAAACGTGATATAAGATAATGCGGAATTTAAAATTGAACTTTCTTGAAGGAATTATCTTACATACCTCTTATCGGGAATAAGGCAATATTAAACCATTAAACTACAAAATATCTCAAACCAAATCCATTTCCTAATTGGAATCTACAGTAACTTGTTTAAGATATTTAGGATGACCAGGAAAATACCAGTTTCTAGAGTACTACTATTTTTTTAAACTTAACAAAAATTCTTGTCTAAAAATTTCCTTAAGGATTATTTCTCCAAACTTTCCACAATCTTTATTTTATTCACATATGTGTAAAGAGGAAAACGCAGTTATCGGCTTTGTGGAGCGTCCATTTTCGCGTTTTTAAATCACCCTAGCTTATTTCAGTTTTCGGTATGTCTTTGTAAAGATAATGCATGATATTTTACCGCTCTCAAATTTTGTATTGCATTTATACGTCTGTTCTTCTCTCACATCGTCCGTCTGAAGTCTTCCCTTGAATTCTGAACACAATTTTCTGCAGACCGCCAATATCCACCCCACTCCGATTCTAGAGATCATTAGCAGAGGTAATGAACCAGCGATTCCAGACCATTCCATGATTTGTAGTCGCAGGGACTCAAATTATATGAACTCGAATAACACTAATTTTGAAATCTAGGAACTTCTTTGGTAAAGTATTATTATAGCAATTTCCAATACTTGGCATTATTCTTACTGAAGTTTTGTATATGTTCACTCATTGATAACTATTATTATTCTTTGATTTTATTGGCTGTATAATATAGGTCGAAATCCTGTATGAAAATTAATTCAGAAGTAAATATAGGCAAAATAACAAGAAAATCAGCATTTGTTTTGAAAAAACAATTTTCTTTAAGTTTGAAGAATTGTATTTTTAAGAACTGTTTGTCTATTCTCTATACAGAACGTTTTTTTAAGAATGATCCATAGTGTAGTCTACTAGAGCGCTATACTAACACCCAGATTTACCTCTTAGGTGGTTGTTGTTCTTCCAGAAAAAATTCGACAAAAAGACTGCGGTTAATCAATTCTTCTGCAGGTGAGTCAATCACGAAGAAACTTACGAGTAGAACTTCAGGATCTTGAGGATTACGATTCACGTTAGTTACACGGCTTCCTAGAAACTTCAATAATTTCCCAATAACACGAAATACATTATCTGCAGGTTTATATTACATTATAAAAGACTGAACACTATCTATATCATTTATATTTATCACTTAGTCTCAGAAAAAATTTAATTTGGTTATTTCTACCTTGTGCCACCGGTCCTAATTCAAACGTGTTGAACCCTGCACTGAATCCAAACTGACTACGATTCTTCATTTCCACGTGATCGACTTTCTTGTTTCTCGATGATATCAGAGCGATTATTACCTTCAGTTAAACATAAAATGAAGTAATTGACTCTAGCCTTGTCACTGTACTTATCCTACATTTTCTTCCCATTCTCTCAGTTTCCCAATAAGGTCTTGTTTTTACCTGTCCAGCGGTTTCAACAAATTGTTTTAGTTTATGGTTTTGTAAGTGATTATTTCTGAATATTTCCATATCCTTATCGGTATCATAGTCGTTTTCCACCACTGTATTTTCGCTCCCGCATCCCAATTCACCCTATAAAAACTATTAATATTCCAATATTACGTACAACGTGTTTAAAAATTTTAGCACACTATAGTATTTGGCTTTTCCTGGTTTTCAGCGTATATCCCTTTGACATGAGTGGAATTCGTTAAGAGCATTTAAAGTAAACTTAATACTTCCATTCATCGTTGAAGATATTTAAACTTTGAATAAATGGGGGGAAGAGTGTGCTTCTCGATTTCGGTGGAGCAAGGAGTGTCCGATTTTTCTTGAAATCTCCGTTCGGTTCAGTCCGGCATCAAAAAACGCCAGAACTTCTCCTTTATCGATATTGTTTAGAAGGGAACCACGAGCCATTTTCGGTTTTCTACACTGATCCACAAAGGGTATATTTGCCATGTGATATTCTAATTTTAAAGCTTGCATATCCTAAGTGGCACATAATTGTGAAACAGTGGAAAAGTCTATTTTTTCCATTCGTGAAAAAAAAATCTATTGACATTCAAGCAAAAAAAAAGTGCGGATAGTTTTGGTGATGTGACAGGGAGTCAGGATAAAAAATTTGAAATTTGAAACACTGGGTCCCGAGTTAGAGCGACAAATGGAGGGTGTCCTATAATTATGAAACGCACTTTATATCGCTTATTTCCCTATTTACAACGTTTTTTAGGTGGCTTCGTCTTTTAGCACTGTAATACTAGCATTCGTAACAGTAGAGGCTTTAACATTTGGCTGAAAAACCATAAAGTGAACAACATCATCTGTTCCTCTAGTTTTCTCGACTTAGATCTGATAAATAATCTTTGGGTAATCCTCGTACGTAGGATTTATCCTGATAATTACCAATTTGAGATCTTCGGAGATCTCCAATACTAGAGGAAAAACGTGAGGCGGAATAGAGAAAAATGTCATTAAAAACAGCTAATAGCATACGTGACTGAATTTTTCTGCTATTAATAGGAACAGTACATGCTATAACTATTAATTATTTTGTACGTTTGCCATTTTTAACGTTAACAGATATTTTAACGAGATGCGGTATTATTTTGAAATAGTTGAAAATGAGAGATGTCGGGAAAACACATACAGCAAACCCTTCATATGAATGATCACAAATTAATATTGGGACTACCTAAGCTATAGCACGTCACCTTAAAAATTGCAGTAGTCTGATAAATAAAAACAAAAATATAGGAGCGAAAAACTATGATCCGCATGTGACGTGTATATATAATTAGTTTCTTAAGACAAAACATATACCTGTGCAGGGTGTTGTACCCACTTCGTATCACATGACTGTTCTTCAGTTTGTACTTCTTCATTCATGTCATCTTCTCCTGTTTGAGTGCTAGTCTGCAATATAAATTATTTCGTTGGAAAACGGAGAAAAAATATCTTAAAATTCTTGGGTAAAGCATTAATTAATATTAGAAAATAAAATTTCCTGTTATAGTTAATATTACAACTATTAATACTTGGTCTTTCCCTGAATCCCCAAATAGCTCCATGTAGAAGTCATAATCTTTTACAGGTGGTTGATCCAAAACAACAAATGTAAAAGTCTCGAGTGCTGAAAAGCGATACTGTTTAAAACAACTAAAAATTGTATAAAAATTTGACATAATAGTTTTAAGAAAATAGAAATTTTTAAATATTTGAACACTTAATTATCAGTTCACACAGCTTTCTATATCGCTTTTCAGATTCCGAAACCTCTCCATAGTTAATCATTGAGGCAGAAGAAAAATCGATTTTTCGTTCAGCTGAAGCTATTCGAGCTGTCTAAAATAAATCGATAAGTTTTATCCTAAAATTATTTTAACCTAAAAATCCAATAATTATAGTATATACTAATCAAATGATTTATAAGACGAGCAAATTTAATACAAAAATAAGAAAACTCATTTTTCTTCCTATTGCTATCCTGTCTTGCTTTAGAGGTTCTGCCTGTTGTCCACCTTGTCTTGATGTTATTCTTCGTATCATTGGAGTATCGTAATTATCACCAGGCTACAACTCGTGATTGTGAGAAAAACTCCAAAATAAAGAATTTGTCCTCACACAGATATAACAAGCATAAAGTGTCATGTTGCTTTATAAAATAAAATATAAAAATACTTTGGGTGTTAACGAGCTAGTTATATTTATGAATTGACTTATCAGTAATTATATAAATATGAAAGGTCTTCTAAAAATATAAATAAGACACCTGTAAAATAACCTCCTATGTATTCAGATAAAGTAGGTCTGTTCTGTACAATTATCATAGTTTGTGTTTTTACAGTTTCATAATTACGAAGTAACTGTTAAATTGATGTTCTATAGAACTCTTAAGAAATTAGTTTATACTTTACATCGAGTCATTTACAAATGTTTAAATAAATTAACTTACATCATGTGGAGGTGTAGGCCGTTCAGAATGTATTTCATATTTCCTGTCCTCTAGTGATTTACCACTTATATCTTTTGTAGAAATATAATCATTCAAGTGAAACGAATCGAAATTCGGATTTTGTGAGTTGTCTTCTTGAGGAACATTCGTATGTTCTCCATCACTTTCGAAGTCATCGGAATAACTTTCGAAGTCATCCTAAGAACTATTAGCTGGTGGTGTAGTCAAATACCAATAGGTGTTTATAAATATAAATCATTATAGTATAAATTTAATTGTTTAACAAACTGAGCACAGGATTTCCTAAAATACATTTTTATCGAAATGTTTGTTTATTAAACTCGAGTGTATTACTTCTTCCAATACTTTGAATAAGATTCTAGAGAGTTTCGTATTTTTTAAAGCTAATTTAAAAATGGACCAAACCAAAACATGAACTTTTCCTATATCAAAGTATCAACACTTACCAAATAACAATTTAATGGACAAATCTTAATCGACAGAACGAGTCATAAATTTTCAGGTATCCATTTAACAAACTATTAAATCTGGCACAGTACATAACAGTTATAAATTTTTAACATGGAGACATATTCTTATAAAACATTTCTGCGTTCTGCATATGAGTGTTTCTTACGTTATAAAAATAATAAAACTATGTTTCATAAAAAGGTTAAACTAACATCGTACGTATATATATCCACTTCTGGTCGAACTATTTTTCCTTCTGGTTTTGAGTTCCCTTTATTATTTAAATCCGTTAAAGATTTAATCTGTAAATATTTAATACCAACAATTTAAGTGTTTCAGAAAACAAAAATAGACTACTTTCCTTTTTAGGATTCTTTATTCATTGATGTTTAAATATAAGTGTAAGAACAAACTGACTTCACTAGTGGTAATGATTTTTTTGTGGGATTTGGAAGATGATCCTTTGACTAATTTAGAGCCTTTGATGCTGTAAATAATATTCAAGATTGAAATAGATTGCAGCTTTAGCAAATATATTTTGCATCATTAAAATATAAATGTTTATAGATTGCGTTGAAGTCTGAAGGAGGACAGTTACAGACAGTGGCCGTGTGAAGGCTTCTACGTGTAATGATAAATGCAGAGATAAACTTTCAGAGACGTCTTTAGATAATTTTGACGATTTTCAGAAGGCAAGGAGTATTCACGGGCCTGTGTTGCCCATCTCTAGGACAATCCTCTACTGTATCAACCTCCTGATAGCAATAAAGTCAGTTGCACACTCCTTCTAATGGCATAGAGCCTATTACGTTTTCCTCCTTACTCATCAAAAGCGGTGGTGGTACTGCTTAGACCTTTTCACATTATATAGCAGTTCAGAGAAGGCAGACATTTGAAACATGATCCAAGAAGACTAAGCTACATACCTCATTAGCACAGCATATTGCTAAATCACATATGCGCCTACATTTCTGTACCAGAACTTGTGCCCTGGGTGCATAATTATTTTAAATCAATACATAAAAAGATGTTGAGAATCATCTCTTGACACAGAATTTTATCGGCATAGCTACTCTTAAAAGCATATATTAGCCACTTAATTCTATAATTTAGCACCTCTTTATGTAGGGAACATAATATTAATTGCAAATTGCACTTCCAATAATTCATAAACTATTATTAGATTAGTCCAAAACCAATAAAAATCATCAGGTGTGATATGAAAATCTACTCAGTATAGTTTATTAAACTCATATTGATAGAGAAGAGAAAAGGAACAAACTCTCGTCGATTGTTTAACAGACAGAAAACCACCAAATGTGTTCTCTTGGAGAACAAGAAGTCTGAGAAAGTACCTGCCAGTAGTAAACGATTTCGTCCTATCACATTCTAGGTTGGAATATCCACCCAAGTGAGAACTCGTTTAGTGATCGTTGATAAAATGTTAAAACCTATACCCAATGCAACCAAAAAAATTTTGTTCGAGATGATGTTTGACGTACATCTCACTTCTATCATAAACGCTGAACCACTTCGCTAGAACTATGTGGCTAAAACAAGGTGCGAAGGCAACATTCTCCAGCAGTATTTTGGGCAAAGAAAACTTGGCCATAAAGTTCTCCAAATTTGCACCCAATCGTCCCTATCATGGTCAAAGGTGAAAACCAAAAACAAGGTCTGTAGAACATATTAGACAACAGTTTACTCTATTAAGAACAGTTCACGGAAAACATGAAATTAAACTATCTAAAATTAGCATCGTTAACAATTGAAAGATGCGTTCACAAGCCTCGGCTGTCATTGTCGAATTACGATACTTGTTTATATCAGTTATTCACACATATACTCCTATATGCCTCTGTTGCGACCATGTTTACAAAATTTCTACAATTTCGTCCATTTTTCTACAACTTGTTCCTTCGAAGCGCAGTGGTCTCATCCAAATACTACGGTTCTGGGGCTACTTAGTTAACCAGTACTTAGACAATATTACAAGATTCAAACTCCGTAATACGAGGTAAGATTAGAGGACCAAGCATCGCCTGACGCAGTGAGCGTTTTAAAATATTAGGGTAGTTATATCGTCTGCCATATCACAGGAAATATGAGATGTTTGATAGCGCGTTAAATAAGATAATCCCAAAAATACTGCAAGCAATGTGAAAGATTGAATAAACTTATTAGTAACTATGAGAGCTACCATCACAATCTCCAGGTGTTATAGAAATGCTATAAAAAACTAAAATAAATTTAAGAAATCTAACCTAATATGAAGTGAAATTCTAATAACATTATAACAAAACTCGCAGGCATACAGTGTTTATGCAGCATGGGTCAAAAGGGTTTTCAACAAGATATTAAATTAGTGAAATAGTCTTTAACTATTTTTTTAACGTTAAGCTAATTCATTTGTGTTAGAAACATGATTTACTCTCATTTTTTGCGACAACATCTATAATCAGAAAAGTAATAATCCATTAACCTTTGAGCGCTAGTGAATACTCTCTATCGTAAATTGTATAGCATAAGCTTAATTTTAATACAACTAATGATCCATTTACATAATGTAGTGATAGTAATACGGATATTAATAGTAAATGATATTAATGAAAAATTAAAAATGTATGTTACCTAACATCCTCCGATTCCTTATGTCTCGTTTTTAAATTATCGTTTCCACTTCTCGATGACGATTTATTACTAGAAATAGATAATATAAAATCGAGTTAAATTTGCTGGAATTGAACAGACTACAGTTCGTTTATTTCCTTAAACAGATGTTAGGTTAGACTAAACCTACAGTGCGTTTCAAAATGATAGCACACTTCCCATATTTTAGCGTTATTTAACGAAAGAAGCGCAAATTGACTAGTCCTGGACCATCATAACAATGAGTTGTGCTTCTACATTGAGTCTACACGAAAGAAGTCAAATTAAAGCACTGTCAACTGCCGGTTACACGGTGAAGCGGATTGCAGATGTCGTCAAGTGCTCCTGAAAGGCTATTATAAATTTCTTGCGTCACCAAGAACAATATGGTGCAAAAAAGAGTAGTGGACGAGCTGGCAATTTGAATGACCTTGAAAAAAGGGAAATTCTGCGGACAACGTCGGGTAGCACGATCAGCATCAATGAAATCTGCAGAACTTGTGGTAGTGACAATTCAGAATCTACGGTGTGGAGAATGCTGGACAAGTGTCCCAATATTGTCCGATCACGGATGAAGTGTCCACAACTGACACCAGGGCATAATGGTGGAAGGCTTTGCTGGGCAAAAACAGTCTTGAGATGCGACTGGGGAAAGTCCTAGTCTTCGAAATAAGACTATAAACTCATTATTTCTAATCTAGGCGATCTTCAGTGGCGAGAAGAAGTTCAACCTAGATGGTCCTGATAGTTGTCACTCGTATTGGAGGTATTTACGTAAGCAACCCCGGCATTTTTCAACCCGAAATTTCGGCGGTGGAAGTGTTATGGTTTGGGGCGCATTCAGTGCTATGGGACTAGTCAACTTGGTGTTTGTCTCGACGAAGATGAACAGCGCCGACTACCAGGATGTCTTAGGACATCGTCTAGTTCCGCATCTACAACGATTTCCAGGTATTAGCTTCACGTTCCAACAAGATAATGCCACAATCCACGCCAGTCGAAGCACTAAGACCTGGTTGGAGGACAATGACGTGGCGTTTCTGGACTGACCATCGCGCTTTCCGAACTCAAATCCGATGGAGAATCCTTGGACAATTCTCGTGCATCGGATTCCTGTCGATAACCATCAGTTTGAAACCGCCAAGGACCTTTACTCTGTCATTAGCAAAGCATGGAGCGAAGTCAACAAAAGCGTCATCAAAAACTTAGTTAACAGTATGCCTGAACGAATTTTCCAGGGTATTAATAGAAGTGGTAGTTGTACTGACTACTAGTTAATTATTATGTACATTGATTGTTATTGTTTTTATCATAAAGACACGTTTTAATAAAGTGTGCTACCATTTTTAAACTATAAAAATAGGTGGTTTTAAGAAAAATTAGTATAAAATTGGTAATTCTTTATGAAAAACGATGAAATTTAAACTGAAGATTTTCAAGGCTCTTACTCCTTATTATTAAAAAAATTGGATCAATCCGATGACGGAGAACAGAAACAAAACAAAAAACAAAGTGTGCTATCATTTTGAAACGCACTGTATTAGGCAATTGGACCAATTTTTATGCATTTTAATGGTTAATTTTGTCTCTGACAAATAGTTCAAATTAGCAGTGTTGTGATACTGGAATGTTCGATGGTAAAGGATGTGGGAATATTGCTACTGGGTGTTCTCATTAGGAATAAACACTAAATTATTAATAAGGATTTACTGAACTATGAAATATGACGAAATTAACTGATCTGATCATCAAAAACCAAAGAAAGAGCATGGTACTTACGATTTAGAGGCTGGTTGCGGAATAGCAGAATTCATAAATCGATTATGAGCCTTGGGAGATTTATCCTTATACATTGTGATAATAAAGTTGCTATTATATAATAGCTACAGACGTTTAATTGAATTTAAAATAGTGCGTCAGATCAAATGACGTTATAAGCGAGCGACCTAGGTGTGATTTTAACATAACTATCCTCCATAGTTACGTCGCCTGGTAACCACTGACGCACAATGCTAAATAGGTAGATTTATATTTGTAAATAATGAGAAAGTGGGTAAAAGTGAGTGAGGAGTATTTCTTACACTATGAAAACTAGAATCCTTGTATCTTTGGGAACATTAAAATATTTTTTACTTCGAATGATATCTGGCATTAACGCTTCATATCTGCTCATTTATTCGTCTCATCAGTTCGTTGTTAACTATTCTCATACTGATGTTATAGTTTTTTAGGTTTTAGATTGAGTATGAATGAGTTTAAAAATTGTCACTATGGATCAATAGGATACATGACTAAGCACGCGTCTTAGTTTGTACGCACATCGATTTCTGCGTGGTTACCCGCAAGGCACGTTTAGCAAATCATCATAGGATGTAGCTACAAATTGCTATTATTTGCAAAAACGTCTCGGAAAAGTACAAGAAAATTCTATGATGAATTTACATTTTTCTCTATAATGGTTTAAGTTCTCACACACACACACACACTGTATAAAGACATGAATTGTAAGCAATGGTTGGACCATGCATTGTTCTTATTTCCTATACTATGAGATGTACTGCGGTGCTGTATACTTAGTATCCACCTATTAAAGCATGAGCTGCATATTATCTTGTAGGTTGATAAACGTAACAAAACCTACCAAGAACTCGAATCTTCATTTGACTTCAGGATATCTTAGTAGATATAGAGGTGGTAACGAAGTTATCTTCTGAAATATAGTTGTAGACCCTAATGTTGCCATGTAAGTTCCACACGCCGTATTAACGTATGCTACATTAAAGGAACTCTTCTAGCAGCATATGTGCACACATGAATGACTTTGTATCAATAAACTAAGTATGCATCTGACATATCCATTACCTGTTTAACTACCATACTACTATTGTTGTCGAGCACAAGAGAAGTTTTCAAGATTATAAAAAGCTTACCTGGACCAATAATGGTATCTAAATATACACGTAGTACCTACTTGAAAGCTCCATTGGATAGGTGGGCGTATATTCAAGACGTTTTTAACATTAAGTGCTCACATTTGTTCTTTCACAATATCATAGAGGTACGACAAAGGAAATTGAGATGCACCAATTTTTGCTACAAACCTCACTAGTATTTGCTGATTGTATAAACAAGCACGTTAGTGCAATCGATTACCGCCACAAAATGAATGTCAGCGTACATGCAATCAATTCTGACGAAATAACATATTGAGAGTGGAGACGCAGGTTGTTAGGAAATGCAGACTAAATACCCCGCGCTCATTGTAAGCTGTGAGTGCGACGTAGTGTGGTGACTCACAGAGCGTTATGAAATTTGTTTCCGTGACTTGAGTTTAATTATGTACTTTCTGAGACAGTAATGTAATCAGAAACTTTATGATGTATTTGAAAGTTAGAACGGTCCATTTAACCAAGCGTTTTGACGCTGTATTTCCTGTAGAAATACTAGTACAAAACACTCGCACATTGAGTATTTTTAAACAGTCAGCGTTGATTTAGGATTTCTTTATTACCATTCATTTACGTAGTGGGCTTTGTAAATATTCCTAATGTTGAAAAGTAGTAAAGGTTAGCTATACATCCTAGTGTAAAACGTTAGTTTGGAGAGCGTATAGGTAAAAAATCTATCCCAATTAGGAATAATCTATAATTTCATCTAAATAACAGGTAACTGCAAAGAATAATGAGTTTTTCAGCGTGCTTCACATACAGAAGTGAAGTGACGAGGAATTGTAATGGATCAGGATTGCTGTACAATTTGGAGACAGGTGAGGTAGAGATCCTGTAATTTTTAACGTCAGTTTCTAACAATTGTCAACCAAGTCTAATTTTCCCAAATGAGCATTGCGCGTGTGCGCGATATAAGTCGCGCGCGAGTTGTTTCTGATTTTTAACACTCATTCCCATGAGTAGTTTACTAAATCTAACCAAATTAAAACAACTGGAAGTCAATGAAATTCATTTTCTTTTGATTTATTGATTTTCTAAGTCGGTATTCCCAAGAAATGTATTTATATGAGGTAACTTAACAGTTTACTAAAAATTTAACTATTGGATACTTCATATTTTTAGACATATGGACTGTTATACTGAGTTAGGTAAATTATGTTAATTTTTAAGAAAAAAAAATTAAATTTTGTGGAATTATCAAACACGACATAGATGTAATACGTGTTTTCGATTTGGCACATCAAAGATTTAATTTATAATTTATTCATATTAAAAGCAGGCAGATTAAGATAACCTATAGGTTCATTATCGTTTACTTAAAATGTGCAGTAGAAATATGGTCATAAAATTAATGACCTTAGAAATTTTGACAATCGAAATTAAAAGTAAAAGTGGCAAATATATTTTTTTGCTCCACTAATCTAAAGTTTTCATTTTAAATTTTTCGTAAACTTAATTTTTTAACGTTTTTTCTGTTTTATTTCGCAAGCAATTTTGATTTTTTTTCGGAGTAATTTAGGTATCATAATTAATCACCATAATATTAGTAATATTAAAATATTATTTAGTAGTTAGTTCTATTAGTTATGCTTTGCTATAGGTAAAATTTTACAGCATGGTTGAGAATGTAATATTTAATCTTAAATTGTATATTACTTCTTACTGACATTGAGTTATCTACTTTCCTTAATGCTTGAAACCTATCTTTACTGAGGTATTAGTCTGCTAGTAATTGTATACTAATTGAATAAAGTGGTAGATAATTGTGAAAAAATTTAAATATTAGACCACGAATTTCTTTACTAGTATGCATATATATATATTCTAGTAAGTTTTCTAGAACTAGTTCTTGTCCTTTAATACTAAGAACTTCGTATTTATTTGGCTAATATTTGTTATAAATAAATGTCGAACTTAAGATGAAGTTTGGTTTCTAAAAATTGTATATGCCTGGTAATTTCAGAGATCCAGCAATTCAAATTCTGTATCAATCCGAAATAGTGTTTCTCCGAGTCCAAAAGATCGCAAGATTACGCCTAATCTACCATTATCAGAAATTCAATCTTTGGCTAGTAAGGTTCTGATTTCTTCATCTGATGTTCTGATTGGTAACCATTGTAAGGGATTTTATCATGATATCTCAGTCAACTGAGGTAATGGAGCCTTCATCGTCATTAGCGACGAAAACAGGACATAAGAGGAAGTCAATTAATACAAAACCATCTGATAGGAGAAAGAGATCAAGGCACGATGATAAGAAGGTGAACTTATTTTTTACGTTTACATATGACATTCTGGACTAAGAAAGGTTTCAAAAATTATTTATCATTCTGTATGTAGAAGAGAAATAATGCTTTTAAACAGACGGTTCGCTAAAATAATACGTAGCCTTCCAAATATCTTGAAGGAAGACTCACCATATTTCATGTAATACGTAATTCTTCCATTAATGCTTAGCTTAATATATGTATGTACCTCGTTTTGCACTTTTAGCAAATCATGTTTAGGATTACGCAACTACTGCCAAACAGTTTGCAACCTCTCATATAGTCACTGAAGCTCTAAAGTGGGCTACAGAAAATGGTCTTTGTGGTGGATACATCGAATTTCTAAGGAAAAATAATGATGAAAGCATTAAAAAAGCATTGTAGGTTAAAGATTTTATACTTTCTTCTAGAGTACTAGACGTATAAGTAATTGAAATTATTTAGAAAAATTTTAGCCACAAAATCCGACCTGAGTTCGAAAACCGTCGGTCATTTTCAAGCACATCTACAGCTGTTATGCGCTATCTTCAAGCAGCTCGAATTTTAGTACGTAGATTTTATGCAATAATTAAATTTACAATATCATAGACAAATTTTTTAGTTTAATCGATTACCAAATGACGAGAAGAGAGCATTAGAATATATTGCGAGAGATCGTGTGCGGGATGAATTTACTAAAGAAAGACTTCTAAATGGAGGTACGTTTCAGGCTAATGTACATTTGACATTATGCAGCTGTAAGTTTTGGTATAACATCCTATCATGATATACATATGGATATTAAGTGTCAAAGATTTCATCTATTTGTAAGAATACTAACCTTGAAGACTGTTTGAAACGCTCACTGCGTCAGGCGATGCTTGGTCCTCTAATCTTACCTCGTATTACGGAGTTTGAATCTTGTAATATTGTCTAAGTACTGGTTAACTAAGTAGCCCCAGAACCGTAGTATTTGGATGAGACCACTGCGCTTCGAAGGAACAAGTTGTAGAAAAATGGACGAAATTGTAGAAATTTTGTAAACATGGTCGCAACAGAGGCATATAGGAGTATATGTGTGAATAACTGATATAAACAAGTATCGTAATTCGACAATGACAGCCGAGGCTTGTGAACGCATCTTTCAATTGTTAACGATGCTAATTTTAGATAGTTTAATTTCATGTTTTCCGTGAACTGTTCTTAATAGAGTAAACTGTTGTCTAATATGTTCTACAGACCTTGTTTTTGGTTTTCACCTTTGACCATGATAGGGACGATTGGGTGCAAATTTGGAGAACTTTATGGCCAAGTTTTCTTTGCCCAAAATACTGCTGGAGAATGTTGCCTTCGCACCTTGTTTTAGCCACATAGTTCTAGCGAAGTGGTTCAGCGTTTATGATAGAAGTGAGATGTACGTCAAACATCATCTCGAACAAAATTTTTTTGGTTGCATTGGGTATAGGTTTTAACATTTTATCAACGATCACTAAACGAGTTCTCACTTGGGTGGATATTCCAACCTAGAATGTGATAGGACGAAATCGTTTACTACTGGCAGGTACTTTCTCAGACTTCTTGTTCTCCAAGAGAACACATTTGGTGGTTTTCTGTCTGTTAAACAATCGACGAGAGTTTGTTCCTTTTCTCTTCTCTATCAATATGAGTTTAATAAACTATACTGAGTAGATTTTCATATCACACCTGATGATTTTTATTGGTTTTGGACTAATCTAATAATAGTTTATGAATTATTGGAAGTGCAATTTGCAATTAATATTATGTTCCCTACATAAAGAGGTGCTAAATTATAGAATTAAGTGGCTAATATATGCTTTTAAGAGTAGCTATGCCGATAAAATTCTGTGTCAAGAGATGATTCTCAACATCTTTTTATGTATTGATTTAAAATAATTATGCACCCAGGGCACAAGTTCTGGTACAGAAATGTAGGCGCATATGTGATTTAGCAATATGCTGTGCTAATGAGGTATGTAGCTTAGTCTTCTTGGATCATGTTTCAAATGTCTGCCTTCTCTGAACTGCTATATAATGTGAAAAGGTCTAAGCAGTACCACCACCGCTTTTGATGAGTAAGGAGGAAAACGTAATAGGCTCTATGCCATTAGAAGGAGTGTGCAACTGACTTTATTGCTATCAGGAGGTTGATACAGTAGAGGATTGTCCTAGAGATGGGCAACACAGGCCCGTGAATACTCCTTGCCTTCTGAAAATCGTCAAGAATAGTATGCTTTGCAATACCACGATGAGGAAGCTGGCTCCTTTCCTCCATATCAATGCGACACCTATGAGCAGGGTAACTAAAGTTGAGAAAGGGCTATCCCCAAATAAGGTCTATCTATCTCATACGTTGGCATAGAAAAAGGAACATTCGTTATGAAAAGACAAGGACTTCCAAGCAGATTTCCACTCCTCGAATCTTTCTTTCAGAGATGGAAACATTTTCACCGTCCATCAAACATAAAATCGTTTGAACAGTTTCAAACATGAACTGTAGAGGTGAAAACAAATTTGTAGTTATTTCACAAAAATACAAGTGTTTAGGGTAGAGTGAGTTATCAGTATGCAATTGATGGTCTTATCAATTACTAGTAGTAACCTGTGTACAACCAATTCAGAGTAGGAACTAATATTCCTACCAAATATAACCGTCCAAAGCTGCCGGTTGAAAGGTGCTCATTCAATCTTTATAAATTGCAGTGTAAATTAATCTGAGTTGAGTTTTGTTCAACAAATATTTATGTTTAAAAAAATGAAAATGAAATGAGCTGATTTAATAAATAACCATTTGAAAAATTTGTTAGTGGCTCGTATAAATCTAATAAATTAATTTTAGCTAGTGACCGTATTTTACTCCATTTTAAGTTAAAATTGTGTTTAATATTCAATAGATTTAACAGTATCATGTAAGACTCAATTTACTACTTTACATGTAATTTGAATATCATTAAATGCATTTTCCAGGATTGGAAGCTATGCCTTTATTTGCTGAAACTAATGCACTACAAGATGAAACAAGTAAGATTTCTTTTGCAATTAGTAAGCAGTGGTGTATTTACAGTATTGAGTACATATATTAACTGCTAAATTAGTGTTTATTAAACTATAGAAAAGTAAACGTGACAGAATAACTAAACGCAAATGATATTTCTGCATGATCAATACCAAAGTAAATAGTTTAACGGGGGTATAGGTGTTTCTGAGGGAAATTCGATTAATTCTAACTTTTCAGTATTTATGAAGCAATTATAATGTATGCTGTATAGGTAAAAGAAAAGTTAAAAGTGCTTTAATCGCAGTAACTCCTAACAAATAACCATTTAGTGAAGGAGTATGCGTTTCGTCATGCGTGCCCCATGCCAGTTAGTGAATTCATATTTGCGGACCAAAGAACACTTGATAGTACCAAAAGGTTTGTTTTAATATCCTGCCTATGAATGAACTCTATTGTATGAAATGGTGCGAGAATTTTCCACAGGTATTACACTATGAGCAACGACAGACAAATCATTTGCGAACGATGCCCAATGGAAGGCTATGTGCTTACGAATGCGGCGCAGTACCAAGTATCATTGTTTTACATTATATATCTTACACCATTTATTACGAGTTTTTATTATGTGGTATTTAGGTTCATATGATAAGCCACCATCCAACCGCATATCTTTATGCTTGCCATCATTGTGGTATTACTTTTCCTTCCATTGATGCTTTAAAGTCACATGGTGACTGTGATGAGTTCAGAAAAGAATTAACTCAACGGTTATTAGCTATGGCAGATGTTGAGGTATGTGGTTTTCCAAAATTAATATTTTAGGAAATGTGATTTTCATGGAACATTGTGCTATTTATTCTTTTCGAAATATTTGTTGTCATGTTTATAATTAATACTAATTGATTATTATTATTATTACTATTATTATTGATATTGCTATTGCTATTGTTAGTATTACTATTATTATTATTATTGCTATTATTAATATTACCATTACTCATTACTATTATTATTATTATTATTGTTATTATTATTATTATTATTATTAGTAGTATTATTAGTATTATTATTATTATTATTATTATTATTATTATTATTATTACTAATATTATTATTGTTACTATTATTATTATTATTATCACTATTATTATTATTATTACTACTACTATTACTATTACTATTACTATTACTATTACTATTACTATTACTATTATTATTATTCGTTTAGCTGAATATGGAACAGGCACTTTTCCTTACTGTTTGCGCTGATTGCGGAACTCAGCAACCCGTTAGGTCTTCATATATTGGACAGTCTGCTACATTACATTGGAATGATGTGTTGGACTTTCATGTTAGACTATAATATAATTATATTTGATAATTTTTATAATTAAACAGGTATACTATTAGGTTCTTTCTACTTCCAGAAGAAACACAATGCTGAGCGGTTAGTGCCTATTATAGTATACTCGGAGACAGAACTACGACCTAGCATTCGCTTACGTATAAAAATCTTGTCACCATTAGTGAAAAGTAAGGCTTTTCATGATAATTGCGTAATTTGTTATTTGCATAAATATTAATTCAGACGTATACTTGAGTTGTCCACAGTGCAACTGGGATAGTTTTTCCGATGCTGAAGAACTCGATCAACATATCATTACACACGAAAACATTAATCAAAAAATTTGTCCCGAATGCAAGAAAATATTCGGCCAAGATGTATTTTACCGGTAAGTGAATTCAAATTGTTTGAAATGGTAAAATATATATTGTTATTAAAGGGAACATTTGCTGTCTCATTTGGGAAATAAAGGATGCTACCTCGCTGATTACGTTACAAATACATGTACTTTTCTTTTGGTAGGGATTTTTATCTCATGTTGAAAGGTTAGTAATACATTAATAGCACTAGAATTTTCACTTTAGGATGGTATTCCATACCAAGGAGCTTTAGCAAGTTTAGTACCATGTGATACAGTTTATGGTGGAGTGAGCTCCGCTATTACAGTATCAGGATTAACAACGGTTAGTTAACAGAAAATCGCTCCCATAGCTTTTCATGAAGTTAAATGTTAATTACTTGTACATTCTGTTGCAAGAGATAGATGTGGACCGCTCCTTATTTATTATTATGGAATAGCGTTTTTGTTTAGAAGGTAGATGCAATGGAGTCTACAACGGTACGAAAACGAATAAACCGTAGGAGCAGAAAGAGAAGGGGTGGACAGACTTATGAGAAAGAGTTAGATGAGTTACAACCAGACAACTTCCATGAGGATCAAGGAAGTTATAACTTGAGAAAAATTTTGGTATGTAAAGTAATTTTCCTGTTCTTAATAATAGTAGCAAAAATTTCAGCGCGGTGTAATTTTTGGAGATGAATTTATCTAAGCCTTTCAAATTACAAGTTTAATTAATTTACGTTGAGCAGGCACTTAAAATTCACATCCTTATTTGCTCAATATGGTTGGGAAAATATGAAAGGTGGCTGAAAATCCTTGATCTCAAATATAAATAGGTATTTAACTAGGAATAGAAAGGTTAGATTTCTTAATGGGACATTTTGCATAAAGTTTCATTCACTTTTCGTCACTTATATATACTCAGTATTTATTATCGCGAAATTTGCAAATCATACTAATATTGAACCAGAGGTGAGAGATATGGCTATAAAAACTATAGTCTTATAGAAATCGTATGAGAATCAACTCCTAACTCATCGTATTTATGCAGGAAATCCATTAAAATGGGCTAAAGAACGATGAATCAAGAAAATGAACGAACTTATTCTAAATATTTTTTACTATGCTTTTTAATAGTAGTACGCATGAAAAGTCCAAAATTACTATAATTCTAATATGTACCTTCGAAAAATATTGTTTTAAAGTTCTGCTACATTATATTGAAAACAAAGGTTTTACTATAAATTTCATATTTGTTTTAGGGTAACACATTTGACTCTGAAGGTGTACTGAAGCTTAATGGCTACTTTTACACTGCTAATAATTTGGAGTTGGAAAGTGAGGTATGATACATGTTAATAATACATATCATTATTACCGACCATTATTTACAAACGTTTAGGAGGAATCCTTAATATGCAATGTCACAACGAGTGAGCGTTGTCTTTTTAAAACTGCTCTAGTTGTACCTCCTGGAAATGCATTGGCAAGCTCACTAGCTACTCGGTTCTTACGTAGTTGCCGATTATGGGGGGGGAAGCCATTATCAAAGAAGCACAATCCCATTCAGCATGGACTGAAATCCACGTGGGTAACGTTATTGTATTCATATTAGTTTTAATGAGGAGATCTATCTCAAAATATGTCGATGCTGCATTGTTCTAGGATTTATATATGTAGACGATGTCACTGTATATGTGTTGGCAAGAAAGTCCATGAGCATCTTACTCAATGTTGTCCGGAACTTCAGAGTAACCAAAACAGCGAATGCCCATTCCAATTGAATGATGGTATTTTGGTTAGTGTTTTAATATTAGAAGTTAGATAGTGATGGTTATACATGGTGGGCAAAATTCTCAAAAGTTATAATTTTATTCAAACTATCTTGGTCCTCCACTTCTGTAGTAACTGAATTTTTTTTTGATTTTATAGTTAAACAAACTCCAATTTTATTTTGTTACAAAATACTAGCTTTTTGACCTTATGTTTCTAATTGATGTTATCAGAAATTAATTTCTATGGATTATATACAGTAACTCAAAGAAATCTTGTGCTGTGCAGGGTACTACAGTCTAACGTGAATTCGCAAAATTTGATAGAAAATAAGAATACGAAATAATGCGGCTAATAGGTTTTAAAAATTTTTGCAAATTTTCCCCAGAACTTAAATTTAAAGAAGTTAGTGAAATCGAAAAAATATGTTCATTGCGAATGACACTTACTACCACTACAAAGTACTGCATTTCTTGTCATAATTTTTTATTCAGGTATTTTGTGCGTTCCCAGGAAATGCTTTGCCCAATAGTCGAATTAGCTGTCCTGAATGTATATCTACAAGTTGCTCCATTTTCGGTCTGAGAATTCACATGATAGTTGCACATGGAATTTGGACTAGATTGTGTGAAGATCCTATGGAACGTATGTATATACAGGTTACTATTTGTTTTTAACCTTTCGCTTGTTTTTTCAATTGACTACAGTATTATACAGAAAATCCTGTTGAACCGGAGTTTTTGTCTAACACATTCCGGTCTATTAACCGTACGGTTGGTTTGACTGAAGACGGTGACCTCCCTATAGATCTTCGTGAAAAAATTAGACAACGAGAACGCGATAAGAAAAAAGAATTTGCCAACTCAATATCTTCAACTATTTCCCCTCAACAGGTGGGTTTAATAATTATGGTTCTATCATATTAATTATTGTTAAATAGTTCAATATAGGGGCGACTTATTTCCACGGCCGCAGTTCCGTCTACAGTACAGGAATTCGTTCCTAACTACGAACAACCACCAGAGAATGTGATTTCCCCTGATTCAGTCCAAATCATCGAAGTCGTTCCTCAATCTATTGAAATATATGAAGGTTCAAACTCACCATCAGTTGTAGTAGTCGAAGAACTAATTTATCACGCGAACAGTAGTCTTGAAACTAGATCAAAACTACCAGGAGAGAATTTGGGCAAGTGTTAGAATTGTGTAAACTATGTTTATATTATGACTAATTAAATTGACTTCGATAGTTATTAATTTTGTATTAGTATTCTATACCTGAACAATCTAAACAAGTTGTTCTTATAGAGAAGTTATAATAAGCGTACAAAAATTGGACATTCTTAAAAATTAGTTTATCTTTTTAGATACCCCACCGACCTTAAATATTCATCCATGTTCCTCGTATGATACGTGGACGGAGTCAGATTCGTCATGCCGTACATCTATAGCAGATAAAGATCCAAATGTTCAAGGTAGACGCACATGATATCTATTTTGGTAAATGTGCTGAATTTATTTTAAATAAACAAACTTCGTAATTTTTGTCATAATTTATTGGATATATATGTATACTTCTTTTCCTAGATTTGGCTTCTGACTTCGCAAATAATTCAGCATTGAATATTCAAACCGAACAATCTCTGGAAGTAATGGATGTTGAGCATGTAAGTAGTCAGTATTGTATTTTCTATAGTTTTATTGATATCACATTATTTATTTAGTGCCCAGTTAATTGTGACTTCTGCGGATTAACTCTCATAGATACTACTTCATTACATGTTCATATGAAATACCATCCGTAAGTTATGACTACTATTTATAATAACTTTCATATATTAAACTAGTTTTATAAGTTTTTAAATTTGTAATTTAAGTGAGGCAGTCAGCATATGCTATCTCTGTGATCCTCATCTGGAAGGATTTAACAGTGTTAGTCAATACCTGGACCATGTGAAGTTTAAACACTGCTGTGAAGGTGAAACAAAGGTAAAATATAACTTAGTTTAGCTTTTGTCTCTTAAAGTTTATCGCTCCTTTATTTCCAGAATGGGATCAATTATATGAAATGTCGTTTTTGCGAACTTTCATTTCCGTCGTCGAATATTGTGGCACACCTTGTTACAAATTGTTATATGGCCCCATGTCCAATATGTGGAGCGAAGATGACTAAAAGATCTGAGAGAACAGCACATCCTAGAGTACATAAAGATGTATTCGAAAGGTATGAACAGATGTCTATTTGTTTGAGTGTGGTAGATATTGTTAGTAAATGCATATCACTGAAAGAGTATCCTAAGCCTATATTTCATATATAGATTCTCATGTGAGTGTAAACGAAACTATCCTACGTATCAAATGCTCACTGAACACACGTGTCCTGAGCGCACCATCAACGTCATTCGATGTATTCTATGTAACTGCAGCTTTCCAAGTCTTAGAGGAACTGCACGAGGCATAAAAGCAGCATTTAAACATTTCATGGTATTGGATTTGTATTAAGTTTGGAAACTTTAAGAAACAGCTTTTTTTATTACTACATATGCTTTGGATATTATTTTATAGCATAAACACGTAAAAGATGGAATTTGTGTTACCTGCAAGTCCAAACCATTGGTCTCTATGAAGGAACATTTCAATGTGCACATAGCTGATGGTACTGAAGTAATTTGTTCGAGTCCTGTATTGGCTGGATGTTGTTCTAAGGAGTTGCTCAAGGATGTTAGTTTTTAAGTGTATATTTTTCACTTATATTTTATGAATATCTAGCTTATTGTGTAAGTCTAGTCTTCCGCAGTAATATTGAAGTTTAATATATCAATTTATTGATAGACATTGCAAGGCCAGCAATTATATGCAACTTACGAAAATGTTCTTCAACATTCTCCTACTACTAATATTCACAAAGGTAATATATTCGATATAGTATTATAAGCAATTCATTTCGTCTATTCATAGATGTTTATTTAGTTGAACAACGTGAACCTTCTGCCGATCCTATCCGATCACAATCTGAAACTATGTCTCCACCATTGGATCCCAGTACTCCAAGTTCTGAAAATAGAGTTCCAGCATCTACTGAGCATTCAGAACCTTCTAAACTAGAAGATTTGTCTGTTACCGACGTAGTGCCCTGCTCTCTATCACGACCTTTAACTGAAGAAATAGTCGAGGCAATACCAGATATATCATCTTCAGATAACCAATTGTCAATATTAGAATCACTTATTCTTCCGCCCCCTTCTGTCATGGTAATCGAGAACGGTCAGTTATGAATATGAAAGACTTGCTTTTTATAGATTCAATAATCTGTTAAATTTATATATATATAAATATATAATTATTTCATGCTTATCCCAAAAAAAAGGAGTTAAGCACCACTCTTTTCATGCCTTTTTATACAAAATTTTCATTATTCTAGTACCTGCAGTGGTACGTGAAGAGCGACGTTATACACCTGATGATCACATTGCACCGAAAAGTGCGATTGAAGATGATGGAGAGGATGATATCCTTATAATTGATGAAATTGCCCAACAACAGGTAACGAATTTTTAAAAATTAATTGAAGAAATAACCTTCACGCTTATATTGATCTGAACTGGTTCTGAAAAATATAATTTTAAAATCAGATCACAAATCGGAAAGATGTGTGCTCTCAACAGGAACTTTTGGCAGCCGAAGTAGCACCACTTGTTCATCAAGTACATGAAGGAGATGATGATTGTATGATGATGAATATTATCGAGTTGTGAGTACAGTAATTAATTCTATCATAATTCCTATTCGTTAATTAAGCAATATATGTTGTGATGTGTGATGTTATCCAAAATACTTTATTATTAGGCCAACAGGTGCTGTATCATCTACAGTCACTTCTGGTCGCGAGAAAAAGTATAAATGCAGCATGTGTAGCATGACTTTTTATCGTGAAACGGGTCGAAGAGACCACGAAATGCAGCAACATCGATCAGATATTGGTTCAGACTTTTGTGATGATGTGAGCTCTATATATTATGTAACTTGGAAATATAATTTTTCAAATGATTACTACATTTAAGATTTATGGTGTACCACTTAATCAAACACGGCTAGTATGGATATGTCAACAGTGTGCAGTTGCTTTTGAGGATGAAAAGAGGCACAGAGAGCATGTTGGAAAACATATAACAAAGTGCCCTGCCTAGTAAGTTATATGATAGAGGTGCATAATAGGAGTTGGATAGCTGAAATAAAGCACGCATAAAAGGCAATGTCAAGATTTAAATAAAATAACATTCATTTACAGCCCTTGCGAAAAATGCAGTAGTATCTGCCTTACCTTTGCCAACGTCAAGGAACACCATCAAAAACATGATGAACAACGGCTTAGCTATCGTTGTCTCATGTGTCATCCACAACGCTTGTTCTACGAAGTGAGTGATGTACTAAGATAGTATTTTATTGAAGGTAGCATAATTCCAAGAAAGTAATTTATCTAGTTAATTTAAAAATATTATATGTGAATACACTTGCGCGAAGTTATTGAGAAATGTAAGCTGAACTTTACTAATGAATTATGGAGACGGTTATTTCGGAATAATAACTACTACATTATTAAAAGATCAGAAATTCAAATTAGGTGTCTTCTAAAATTTTAAAGGATTAACATTGATGTATGATTGTAGATAGTGATTTATTCACACATAATAAGTTATTCATTTTTAAATAAGGTCTACTTTTTATAGGAATCACAAATGGTGTTTCATTTGTACGTCCATCATAGTGTTCCCATCCTAGCTTTTTGTAAACTATGTCTGGTGGCGTCAACTGATCTAGACAGAATGTATTTGCATGCAGCACGAAGAGAATGTAATACTAGAATATGTCAGGTATTTCGTCACCGTTTTCTATACTTTATTTTGACTGAAGGTTAATGAATAATTATATTTGTAATTGTACACTTTTTAGAAAGCGATGTGTGCGCTTCTTGGTTTTGCCATTGCATCTGAACTATACTATCAGCCTTCCGATGAAAATCGACACAAACAGATGCTGGAAGTGTCACCGGTTTGTAATATAAATTAAAAAATAGACCAACGAAAGAAACAAATATTGCTCACTACATCTTTAGGAGCAATACGCGACGCCAACGCTCTGCAGTCATCGTTCGTTTATAACATTCGGTGATGCTTTCACCACATGTTCAGAAGACCCAACTCGTTGTTTTGGTTTGGTTAGTGTCCTAATTATATTGGATTCTAGATTTTACCATAACTCTAGAGGAGATATAGTGTATAATTACTATTGAATGCAAGAGAAAAAGTTTTCAGGTAAACCAGAATCGATGGCATTCACTATTGTGTTCAAAGAATCCCGAAAATCCTGGAGAGATGCCAAAAGATATTCCTCCTGCGATAACTACGCGGAACCCAACAGAGTGCATGTTTGTCATGTTGAAGCAACATTCTGACCAAATGGGTACTATGGGATCATCTTCTCAAGGTAACTAGTCTACATATTAACAATGGATATAAATAATTACTCTCTTACCAGGTGCAATACCAATTCCACCTGTTACTGCCCAATATCCGCAGATCTTAAATGATAATAGAATACCACCCGCTACTATTTCACAACAGCAACAAGGATTGATGCCACAAAGAATCCCTCAGTCACTTTCCCACTGTCAACAATCTTCTGAATATCCTCAAAGGATTCAAGATCAGGTTTTTTTAATAAAACTATTATCCTATTTCAAATTGATAATATTGATAATTTTATTATCTAGCAACGTATTCTTCCACACATACTTAACATTCAGTCAACATTGCGACCAACTATTCCAGTACCTAGTCAGTTGGTTAGTTATTTTATTTTTATTTGGTATTACTGTTAGAATATATTTGTAATTAATGCATATATGTATTTTGTTTATAGATTTCTTGCTTATTCTGCGATCAAAAACAATCGCAAGTTGATGTCATATTCGAACCTATCGGCCGTGCTCCTGAAATTATTAATGCTTTGTGCTTAAAGTTTAGAGAGGTGCATCCAGTGGCAGCTGCTACTCATTACAATAATCTCAAGAACAAAGTAGATGGTAGGTGTATAAGTTGTATTATGCAATGGAAAATTTTGTTATGGAATAGGTCTGTACATTGTGTTCTAAAAATGTATTTACTGGGAGATCATACGTATTTCATATCAGATATGATGCAGAAGTGTTTGAGAATGATCTCTATTTGCCGATCACATTATCATTCAACATGCTTCGACTCCCTTGGCCGGCTTATAGTTGGGGCGTTACCATCAGTCATTGATAAATCAGTGCTCCTAGGATGCAGCACACTTAACCCACCACAACAACGTGGCGGTGCATTTTTGCCACATTTGTCCGTTCTACCTCAACAGCCACATTTAGTCAGTTGTTTTATTTCTTACTGGTATAGAATCTAGTTATTAAAATTTACCAAAATATTTAGCAGCCAATGGGTCGATGTGTGGTATGTATGACCACCAAACGATCTGTCCCATGCCCTGTAGCATATTTACTATCAGTACCAAAAGAAACACTTCTTCGAGAACAGTGGATAAGAAGTATCCGCAAAGGAGTTCCACCAGATATAAGTCGAAACATTAACATTGAGGGGACGGTGAGTGTCTCTAAATCTAAATCATGTTTTTGCACTATTTTCTATCTTTAAAAAAGAGGAAGTTGAGTACTGGGTGTTTTTCCAAGCAGACGTTATATATTTTTCTTTTGCTTTTTATACAATACGCTAATGGTCGTTTGGGTACATTTAAACAAAATGGTTAGAATTCATTTTTTGTCTACAATAGATCCCAAATTTTTAAGTAATCTGTGCTCGGCTATAACAGTCGATAGTTCACAGTAAACTGTGATAATTACAACAAGTTGTACTTGCACTGCCGAACTACTTTAAGCAATGAATTCAGATTTTACCTTTTATAATTGATGGTGGAAGCCTGACAAATCTTTTTGCAGCTAGTATGAGATATACCCAAAAAATAATCTAATATAAGAAAGTTGTATTGGCATATTGCATCTATTATACAGGGTGCGTCAAAAGTTCTGATACGGATGTCAAGTCACATAGTTTTCTGGTAAATACAGTATTTGACAGGAACAATTACTTAAACATATAAAGTACTAAACAACGGTTTATTTCATTAAGGGCTCAAAATTTCCTTATTTTGCGGTCACACAAGGCCGTAGACGTGTCTCGAAGTTATCCATGAAGGGGCGCAACTCGTCTTGGCTAATTTTGTTCTAAACCATGACAGAGGACGCAAAAGGACTTCTGACATCTACGGATGCTTTCTCAGACCTCGGATGTCCACGTCTAAGAAGTTGACTAGTGTTCTGACGGTTATCTATGGAAATTTCTTCATCAGTGAAGAGCACGTTTGAGGCACGGCCCTCCTGAACGATGCTCAGGAGTTTCCTTGCTTTTTCGTAACGATTGACCTTCATTTGTCCGTCAACGTATGAGATCGACAGACCTCATTTGAATGTAGGCGTTTTCCAAGTTTACCGACTCTCCTCATAGGTGTCACATTGATATGGAGGAAAGGAGCCAGCTTCCCCATCTTGGTATTGCGAAGCGTCCTCTTTACAATTTTTTGCAAACAAGCAGTATTCACGGACCTGGATCTTTCGCTCTTAGGATGGTCGTCTACTGTATGCAACTCCTGATATCGTTCCACAGTCCGCTGAACATCCATTCTCGTGACATAAAGCTTCTTTGTAGTCCCAACATTTTTCTCTCCTTGCTTGTGCCAGTGGATTATTGTAATGCGTAGAGCTTTGGACATTATATAACAATTCAGAGACGAGAGAAGTGAGTTATATTTTAAGCATTGTCCAGCGACTCTTTAAGCAACACGCTTACATTAGCATAGCGAATTGCTATGTCATATATGATAATTTAGCTGCACTTGAAATTTGTATCAAAACTTATGGCGCTCCCATTGTATATGTAATGGGAAGAACTATAATTTACCAGATTTTTCTTATTGGAGGTTGGGATGTTCATGTGAAATTATGATTGTTTTAGATGAGGAATACAAGAGCAGCATTGCTGTGCTTGCGTCATTTTAATCCTCGGACCATCCAAATAGAAAAAGGTGTCTTATCACAAACAATACGAGGAGAACCACCTATCTTCGAATTTGACCGATTAGCCAGCTTGTCTAATAATTTTCGGCAGTCATTCGCAAGGCTTTTGGCAGTAAGTTTAAAATCTTTCGAATATCACTTTTTTTTATATTTTAGAATAATAAGCTTAAAATTGCAGGAAATTGAAAAGTGTGTGAACATAACCACGTTAGACGCCATGCTAAAGATAGTTCAAAATCAAGTTAGATGCATTGATGAGGTAAGAATAGGTTATGGCTTTAAAGCATTAAAACTATTTAAAATTAGTAGTTAAAGGGCAAGTAATTACTCTTTTTATAATTCCCTTAAAGGACTGCTTACGATTTATGAACAACACGACTGATGCCAACTTACATCGGTTCCATCGAAAAACGCATAAGTACATTTGCATGGAATGCTATATAGGGGATGAGCCATTGATCACAGAACAAGACGCCATTACACATTGGCTAATGACTCATCATCCAAGAAATCGTAAGTTACAAATGTAAATTTTTTCGCAGATCGTTATACCCTTGCTGTTTTTAGCGGGAGAAATGCGAGTGGATCTTGTATATACAATGCATTGTCCGATGCGAGAATGCCGTGCGGTGTTTCAATCAATTCAGCGACTAAGAAAACACATTAATCATGACCATTCGAACATTTGCAACATTCCTTCCGAGTTAGTGATAGTTATTGCATTCTATTATGTGAGAGTTTTGAAATAAGATAAACTGATTTAAGCCTTTTTTAGCAATTGTGCAACTCGTCTCTGCAAGACATCCCAGGCTATACTTCATAATGCACAGCACGAAATACATAGGTTAGTATTTGACTGATTAACAAAAATTTTTAAATGTAATGCATCTATTTCCAGTCGAGACGTGCCATGCTGTTATTTATGCGGCTTGGCAAACCCGTGGCAGATGGAACATGAGGGATTAGCTATTTCACATGACATGATTCATGCTATGCATAGATTTATTTTATGCAAAGGATGCATGTCTCCAATGGGAAATGACCTAAATGTAATAAATAAAACTGGGTTTTTAACTGCATATTCTTTAATTTACAATATCTTGTTTTTAAGGGAGAGCTGTTATTGGCCCACTTTAAAAAATGCCATATGGTTGATCAACCGCGTCGGTTTCATCGATGCAAACTTTGCAAACATAACGTGGCTGATGCGAATTTACGGGACCATGTTATGGGAATACATCGGGTGCGTATAATTTTTCTAAAATACTTTATTTATAATATTTCTTGATTTTATTCAGATAATAGCTTTTCGACCTCGTTATGCAGTCGAATCAAATATGCTGTTGGTAACTAATGGTAGTGAACTCTGTGGGTATCTCGGAATTGAGGGATATAAACGAAATCCTTTGGCCGTGGAAAATGAGCTAGGTTAACTTTTATGACAACCCAGTTCGTTCCTTGAATAGTATAATTATCATGGATCTTTATTAAGTTGTATACTTATTAATGTTTGTTTGTCATTGAATATATCATAGTTTAGCCACTTGACGGTATCCCGTGTCAAAGTTGTGCACTAGCATGCTTTTAAGAAAATAGTCGGTGTCTTAACATGCTCTTTATTTTTTATCTTCAGAGCATGCACGATTATAGTCTATAAGAGTAACCACTAACACATTTCGATTTAAAACCTATTCATTGTGTATAGCTTACTACGGGTATTAAGCCTTTGACAGGTAACCGTTGTCATTTGGTAGGATTGAACCATCAGATCTCCTTGATATGTGCATCATTTAGTATCTTAAAATAAAATAAATGTTTTGTCAGAGATGTAGATCTAGAAAATCCAGTTACTCTTCATTTTACTACAGGTGCTCCGTAAATTGTTGATGTTTCTTAAAGTATTGTGGGTAAGAAGTGAGAGTTATTGTTTTATCATGCCTGCCTGCTAATTCATTTATGTATATGGTGCCAGTGATACATGATTTTTCACAATTTTATATTAAGCAAACAAATTGACTAGAGTTGCGATATAGCCTTAAAAATATTGACTACAATAAATGTTTATTTTCCGAATTTGTTTGATTTATAGAACTCACAATTGTAATAAAAAGGAATAGCGGATATGCTATCTACGTTTGTGACGTCTGGCGGACAGCGTTACATTGCATTGCGCCACTTCATATAATTGATGCGCAATATTATCCCTGAGATTTGTTTACCTGTATAAGGTGAACAGATAGGAACAGTTAAAACAATTCCAAACAAAAAACGGTTTGCTTTTCATCGTTCTCAAATTTCCCGTTGTTCTTCCCTCACATAATCCACCACGAGTTTTTCTTTGAATTCTGGACATAATTTTCCGCCCCAAACTCCAGTTCTAAAGATCATTGGCAGAGGTGAATAAATCAGTGATTCCAGACATTTCCATAAGTTTTAGTCGCAGAGACTTGGATGAACATAAACAATTGTGGTACAAAAAAGATCGGAGAGCAACGGATACCACGTGAATTTATAATCGATATAATAATAAAAAACCGGATTATTAAAATAATAGAAAACCTGGAAAAAATACGCCCATTTTAATGAAAAAACGGCTTTCCACGAAATTAGTAATTGTCCAACTCACACATGACACTAATGAAATAGTTATCAAGAAACCACAGTAATATAGTCCCAGAAATGCTTCTAAACAAAAACTTTCGCCAAGTTAGAAGAGAATATTTTTTAGATTCGGTCACCTGCCTTTGTCTTGTATATTTAATACTTCATAATGAAATTATATAATTTCAAGTGTTATGTATTTTTTTGTAATTTTAATAAAAGTCAAATTATTATTCTAGATGAAATTGAACTAGGTATTTTGTTTTTTCTGTAAAAAATAATGAATTTAGTACCCTCCCTTCATAAATGCATTAATGATGAGATGTAAAATCATGCCACTATAGTTTTAACACTTCGTATACTATAGAAGAAAATATAAGTAGAATATACTACTCGAGGTATTAATGGAGATATATAATAGGAAATTAGAGATCTAGGGACTACCATTAATGAAATGAATTTCTTTATTTGTACTAATTTACAAATATTATTGGTACCACTTATGAATTGCATAAATAGGTGAACATCTTAAAGTAGCTCAGGGTGAGATCGGTAAATTTGAAATGGATCCTACCTAAATTAGATTACTGTAGTTCTACGTTAAATTATACAGATGAAAAATACTAAGTCAGAATAGAGATAGAAAAATTAATCACTTTTACATATATTCAGTTATACTTCTCAGATGTATTGGTTTACTATAAATATTTAATACGTTTTCGTAATTTGACAGAATATAATTGTGAAAACCATAACAGGCAGATGTATGGTTAAACAACCATGACTAAAATGTGAATTAATGTGATAATTTATAAGTGTCATGTTAAAGTGGAAAAACCTGCTAATAAAATCATTTCACTTACTCCTCATTACTACGTATAGTTTCAGAATCTTTTCTAACTTTCCATCGGCTTCTTAATGAGGATATTGCTTGTACGAATCGCTGATTCACTCCAGGATTTGAAATTTCAGCAGTTAATAGCATTTCCCTATAATAATCGCTTTTAAAAAGGTAAGTGTTTACACATGTATGCTTTAGCCATAGTACTTATAATTTAAGCTCAAATATCGTTAAGTATATTTTTAAAAGAAGCAGTAATAATAGAAAAACCTACTAACCTTAAAACCTTATTCTCCTGTGCAAGCTGTGCAATTTTTTCCAGATCAACACATGCAGCATCCTCACCTTTCTTGATGTGACATGAAAGTTCCGTGGCAAAATTTCTAAATTGATAAAATAACCTAATCATTGACAATACACGAGGGCGCAATTTTTCGTACCATCTTAATTACTGACAAATAAATGAAACAGAAGGAATTCTTGCCTGAGCTTGTCCTTTCTATCGTTGAAAGTATTTAAACAAGGTAATACATTTATAACATCTTCAGCAGAGGGAAGATTTGACTGCCTAAAAACAAAGAATATTTAAAATTTACCTGTTTCAAACTACGCCATTCCTTGAACATACTATAATACATCTTAAAAAGCTTAATGAACAAACCTGTTCAGCTGAGCCATTACAGCTCGATGTCTGGTCATAACAATGCTTAATGTTTCAATACACTCATCAACAGCCTCTCGCAGGTTTCTATTTTCTTCCTACAGCTGATTATGTTCATGGAAAAAAATCTAATTCATGATAGTATTTGTAACCTGGTATGCCATTATCTGTCGATTTTCCCTCTGCAATTCATCCAGTAAAACCATTCTGCGTTCCCCATTAATTGTCAAAGCATTTATCGCGTCGATACTGTTTTGGTACTCCCTCATACACGCAACCTTTTCATTGATTGCATGTGCACGACGGAGCATTTCTTCAATTCTTTGTTCTCCTACCAAAGTAGTATAAAATAATTATAGAAAATGGGAAATTCATATTTGATTAAACCATTACCTAGAAATACAAACCTGTACTTATATGTGACATTAGTTCTCTGCCTTCTCGGACGATACTATCAACTTCTGGATTAGCCATAATAATGGTACAGATGCAATAATATTAAAAAAGTAGACTAAATAAATCTGAATTTCTCTAAACCACTAAATCATTAGTCCATTATTATTCATTTTAATGGAAGAATAACGATTACGTCAACATTTAAATGTGATTTTTGTAGCAAAGAACACTGGATCACATAAGTTCTAATTTTAAATCTTTTGGTAAACTCATACTACGACGTTATTATGTTATAATACACGTATACTAAACAAAAAATTTTTTAAAGCATGTCCAGAAAAACTACAGCGTAAATCTAAATAATTATAAAATATGTGAGAAATGAAAAAATTGGTGTAGTATTGCGTGGTAGTGCGATGGTAAGAGTACTTAATATGATTGTATAGTATATTTGTATTTGCTATGATTCAACCTAGTAGATTTTGTTTAATAAATCTAAAACAATAATATGCTGTAATATATTTTAATCCTTCTTAGTTAATAACTTAATACCTTTTCTGGGATATAGATTGGACTATAATTTTCTACTACTGTGTCGCTTGTAACTTATTGTAATTTTGCAAGAGTATCAATTGTGTAGTCCATTTAAATAATTGGGTTGAACATGGATAGCATAAAACTCATAGCTTTTAACATACCTCATGTTTCAGCCTATTTACTAAGTCGAAATATGCCATAGCCTTTTGGCTTGTATCTACTACTTTCAATAGTATATTATACTAATATCTTAGACTAGAAAGTGGTAAATGAGGTAATTCTGCAATACGATGTATTAAAATCATATTAAGCTAGCATACGGTCATATGGGCGGGGCTTAGGTTGGGTGCTTTGCCATGCTCTCATCAGTATTGCTTTCTTTACAGTGCCGAGCGACCATGCTTAACGTCTATTTATAGTACTTAGAATTCCATAAGTTTTAAGATAATGCATAAAAACAAGTGTTTAAGTTCGAATCTAATTTTTCTTTTTGATTGTTTTCTATATTTATGTGACAGATATTTTGAATGTAGAGAATAACGTTAAGACCGAGTTGCCTTTTCATAAGTTGAAGATTTTTTGTTTTTGAGTATTGAGAAACGATTCGGTGAATCATGAGACTATACGTTCCCTCCCCCCTCTACCATGCATTATGTTTACGTCCTAAAACAAAACATACTGAGAACGACATTAATTGTTATTATTATTATTATAGTCGAAAAAATAGATTATTCATATAAGTGGACTCAGTGTATTAAATCTTTTTATAGTTGTTATATGCATTATATTTCTAGGATTGTCAATCAATGTGTGTTCTTCAGAAAAATGAGTCGACAGAAAGTAGTTAAGAGAGATTTGAAGAGTTGTTCAAGGAAGTACGTTTCTTACTTCGAAATTCATGACATATGTATTACTATAAGATATTGTATTAGGTAGCAAATTTAATCGGTTAAAATTATCACAGTGATTGCTGATAACTATTTTCTAAAGTAACAAGCGGTATAATAGTCAAAATTTTAAACGGTTAAAGAGTCGACAAAACTGGGTTATCATAGGTTAGAATTTACTATAAGGCTTGATATCTGTCGAAAATATGTTCATAGGTTATATAAAGTTTATTATGCAAGATAGAACTTATCTTAAAAATAAGGTGTAAATTTATAGCTATTGTAATACCATCTCTTTAGAATTAGAATAGTTATTTTTCATTCACTAGTTAAAGCTGTTAATTTTAAAATGAGGAAACATTGTTTTAAAGGTTATTAGCTGAGAAACAACTATTTTAGTATATGTATTCAATGTGAACATATGCAATAATTATACTTATGAGCACAATGTAGTGAGAATGTACTAAATGCAACTATGAATAGTTCTTATACCACGTTTTGTACTATAGTTAAATGAATGTATTCAGTATTAAATTCTAGACACAGGAGTGAACGCCATGATTCGGTCCGCAGGTCTGCTTTTCCCCTTTCTTCTCGTATTGAACGCTCCAGCATTTCGATTATTGAAGATCCGTTGTCTTCTGACGATAGTGAAGAACCCCCCAAATTTATTAAATCGTATATAAAACCAAGTGTGTTTCTGTTTAATAAGTTATTTTCGTTTTATGTATCGTATTTCGACCTTGTGTTAAGCATTTCGGATTTACAGATAAAGATGTTTTCCCATTTGCGGAGAAATTAAAAGAATATTACCATAAATCACCGGTCACTAAGCGATTATTACCGGTAAGATCAACAAATACTTAGTTATCTTAAACTATAAAAGTTTTTCTTTTTCGAAAATTTTTCGTTAAGTATTGTTTTGATTAGGACAAAAAGACGTTAAATTTTTTATAGCTTGTGCTGTTAAACACTACATTGTTTCTAGGTGCTACCCGATATACAATCCTCATCGAAAAATGCAATTAAAAGAGCTCGGTCAGTCATATATCATTAGTTCTGATATATTCTTGTTGGATTTGTATTTCTTTTCATTTAAGATATCCTAGCCTTAATAATTCTTTTATACGTGGCTATACTTGGTAATTCTTGTTCCAATGCTAGTAAACACTTTTTTTAAATTACTATTTCTTATCAGTCTGACCTTCATCTGTATGAAACCCAGTAATTAGTGAAACGAAAAGCACTATAATATCAATTTTCAGCTTGTCTGATCCAAACAAGAGCAGGGAGATCGGTAAGAATTTGCCATGCACTTCTGTTACACCTTCAGAATCAGTCAATATAATTAAAATGCATTCTATGTTATCACCAGATTTCTACAAAGGATCCCACATGCCGCAAAAGAGACATTTGCCTGAAATTCAGTAGGTTTATAATATACGTTGTATAGGTTTATATTGATGGTAATTTATAGTATCACAACACTTGTGAATAATGTGCTAATATAGTATAAATAAATAAATATATATATATATATTTTTTTTTTTTTTGAAAACTACAACTTGCTAATTGCTAGTGATTCATATTATATTGATTTCCTGTAGGCGAAATAATTTTTTTTTAGTTCAAATCCGAGTCTAGCAACTTATCAAGGACAATTTGGTAATTCAGCCAAAACCCATACGTCTACAATGATGCATAATACAGCCTCTATGGGTTCCTTAGAAAAAGAGACAACTACCAATAGTTTCTGTAACTCGAAGTACGTTGATAAAATAAGTTTTCTTCATGGTAATAGTACCATATTATTTAATGAAGTATTTCGTTTATCTTATTCAGCGTTTATCGTTCGGAAGTGGAGAAACAAATTGCTACAGCCACTGTTCCTGATTGTTTGTGTGACCTTGCAGTATTTGATGTAATTTTCTATTTAGCCTTCTAAATATATTTACTAGGCAGCTTTGTTCTTTTAAAATTTTAAATAATTTTAGTTAAACCGTTGTTAACAGTTTACTTCAGTTTATCGTTAATTGTCCAATATTTAATGTAAAAACATATTTTAGGCCTTTCCTGTCGAAGATATCATTCGTGCGCTCAACAAATCTGGATATGCCATCGTGTCTTCAAAACTGGACTTGGACCAAGAAGTATGTAGAGAGAAAGTTCATAAGTTTACATGTTTTGAATAGATATTTTAACCAATGTTTTTCGCAATACTCATTAATATGTTCTTGACTCGCCTAATAATAGACTAATAATAAAAGTGGTATAATTAGTAATTGAGTACTAATTTTTAATTTTCAAATCTAGAATTATATCTTTACTCTATTTCGTTTATAAAATTTATGACTCAGGAACAACGATATTTCGTCCGTCTGAGTGGTGTAGAGGATAATTCTCAAACTGTGAAGTTAAGAGACACTATAACTGCTTCCACAGAACGTATACATGATCAGACTGAACGCTCTAGAAACATTGCATCTCAATCAATGGAAATTAAGTCTGTACCCAAGGAATTTAATCAGATAAGAATCACCGATGAGAAAAAGAAACAACCTCTTCCTAGATCGAGCCATGTAGATAATATGCAAAGTAGTCCCTTTACTTGCAAGAACGTAAAATCGGGCAAATTTCAAAAGAACAAATGCAAGGGAAATAGTCCAACACTATTGAATGTATTCGTTGATACACTTACTAAAGTTGCTAATTCAAATGTCGAAGCTCGCAAACACCACTCAGAAAAGAGAATAGATAGGAATGAAGTCTTCAAATTCCCTTCTACTGAAAGGGAAGGAAGTCCAATGTCACGTATCTTGGGATGTCTTGGGAAAGGTTTGGAAATTACTTTTTAGAGCCTACCTTTGTATTACTTTTGATTAGTATTGTACCATTTAGATCCGTCTCATACTGTATCGTCCACATATAAAACGGATAGTGGCATTGTCTCCCCAATTCATTATACTGATAATCAAGTCCAAGCATCTCAGTCTTCGTGTAAAACTCCTACAACAAATCCTCGATCTGTTTTGAAGAAGACTATTTGTTTAAATACTTCTATTGATGATGAAGGTATGCTCACTCGTAATAATCGAGTGCGATTCAGTAATCCCTTAGTGCACGTTCGTGAATTTAACACTGACAGCTGGGATTACGAACATCGATGTACATCATCAAATTCGCTTTGCTCAACCGATCTAGAATATGTTATTGCATTGTCTTCTAAATGCTCTCCAACAAGATTAAGGCAATCCGCTGGTAACAAGGCATTATTAATGCCGTCTAGAGATAAAATCTCGTATAATCATCAAGTTATGGAGGATAGTCGTTGTATAAGTGACCACGCAGTGCATGTTACACTGAATGCCTTCGTTCCTACAAGCACAGGATTAGAAGAAAGAAGATCCCAGTTAAATACTACATCAAACCATCAGTTATCGGCTATATGTGAGTTATATAGTTATTTTTATGTAAGATCTAAGTTATTTAAATTTTGTTCCTTTTGAATATTTTTCTAATCTCTTACATTAGTTAATCTGAAACAATAAGTGCATTGAAACTACTCTTTAAAATATTGAAGTTTGCATAGTTATGTTGAATAACTTTATCGACTAGCATTTTGAGAAAATTTATGAACTGAATGTACTTTGAGAATTTAAATATCTTACTTTAAAAATGTGAACTTAGAGAACTATATATATATAGATTATGCTTTATAAAACATGTTTCAGATGTTCTATATTTAAACGTACAAGATATGCTATTTTTATTACTTATAATGAAATTTCAAAATTGAAGTTATATTTTCCAGCTGAATGTAATAAACACCAAACGACACAAGATCTGCAGCATCAGTTATGTAATACTAATTCTGTTTCACTTTTGGTAGGTTTGCATGTTATTAAGAATGAAGAAGTTGCTTTATGCAATAATCCATTTTTCCAGAATCCGGAAAATTCTGTCCATACACCTCAAAATCATTGTGAGTGTTACATTTAAAAATTATAACTATATATTTATGGAGAGATCATTTTTCTAATTCTAACATTATTTCCATTCTTTAAACTTGATAGCATTTAATTTAGGGAGGCAAGTTTCAATTGATTCATGGGCGAAAAATGTTATTTCAGAACGTTATTCTTCGAAATAAATTGGAACAACAATGTTATATTGGCTTGCATTGTTTAAGAAGTCCCTGTATTTTATTATTTATACATTTCAGGCGAATCTATAAATAATTATGATGTCGACAGATTCTTTATTGCTGCTGATAAGGATAACTCAAAAAGTATGAAGATTTGTTTTATAAATTATCTAACCACTATATCTAATGTAAATGTGGTAAATGTATAAGCTGTAATTGTTTTTACTATTAAGTATTATATTTGTGTTTAATAGTGGAAGTTATGTTGCCGTCGAATACTGCAAGGCATGATTCACTTCGAAATTATAATGCAAAGGTCGCCGAGTCCAGTTCAGATCCCCTAGTTTGTTTATTTTTTAAACTTTGCCATTATCTTCTAATATTTTCTCTCAAAAGTATCGCGTTTTATCTGTTTTTGCTTGTAAATCATATTGTCCTTGGTTCTGTTTGATAATTATTAAATTGAACTTTCATTCTAATTTTAGAGAAATACCCTTGTATCTGGTCAAACCATAAATGAGGACTTCACTAATAGCTTGAACGGTACGTGTGAAGAAACTACGTCAATAAACAAAGGTTTAATTTTCAATTAATTATTGTTAATTTCTTGTATTCAACACATATAATGCATTTGTTTGATACTTCCTTTAAATCCAGTTCTCCAACACTTAATCAAGTTTATATTTGAAAATTAGAACATTTGCAAATAATATACTCTGTGCTGCTAACTTTGGCGCACGAAAATTGTGGAAATCAGTTAATACTACCAAGAGAGAAAAATAAATATACTGATTTGAATATATTCGATTATTTAGGACAGCGATCTCAAAAATTTCTACATTGTATAATTTGCATGACTCATGGAGAAAAAAATTTAGTTGAGGGAAGTCACATTTGCCCATTCGTAACCTGTAACTGCTATCTCGTTGGTTATGCTCCATATTTACCTTTTTAGTAATTATTTCTATTTTATTACTAAAAAATTTTTTTACATTGGCAACGATGGTGTAATTTATAGTGTCTTAATAATAAGAATAGACTTGAAGAATTACGAGGAAAATTTGAACAACGCGGTAATTGCAGTGAGGTATGTTTTGTTTAAAAAGTTATTGCATCTCGAATTCTTTTCCTCGTAACAAATGTTTCCAAGACTTAAATTTTTTAAGGACCCATTTCCAAATTCACTCAGCAATTTAGAAAACAGGTTAGCATTTATATATGCCTAAGGTTTATTTTCTATCGTAACTTTGTCTATCTGTTTATTTCTAATATAGGTGTTTCAGTTCAGAAGGACTTCCTACCAAAATTCAATTAGATTTTGTGTATCCTCCATCAGGTCCGTCACTGGGATTTCTATCTGTAGAATGGGATAATACTATGGGACCGATTCACGATGAAGCTATTATTAAATACGGACAACAACTGTTAAAGGCACAGGTATAAAGCTTGAGTATGTATTCAGTACTAGTATTGTGTTTAGGCATAATTATTATTCTAATACTTTCACAGTATTATGATTCATTTTGTGATGCATAGTGCGCCAAAAGTTCTGGTACAGAAATGTAGGCGCATATGTGATTTAGCAATATGCTGTGCTAATGAGGTATGTAGCTTAGTCTTCTTGGATCATGTTTCAAATGTCTGCCTTCTCTGAACTGCTATATAATGTGAAAAGGTCTAAGCAGTACCACCACCGCTTTTGATGAGTAAGGAGGAAAACGTAATAGGCTCTATGCCATTAGAAGGAGTGTGCAACTGACTTTATTGCTATCAGGAGGTTGATACAGTAGAGGATTGTCCTAGAGATGGGCAACACAGGCCCGTGAATACTCCTTGCCTTCTGAAAATCGTCAAGAATAGTATGCTTTGCAATACCACGATGAGGAAGCTGGCTCCTTTCCTCCATATCAATGCGACACCTATGAGCAGGGTAACTAAAGTTGAGAAAGGGCTATCCCCAAATAAGGTCTATCTATCTCATACGTTGGCATAGAAAAAGGAACATTCGTTATGAAAAGACAAGGACTTCCAAGCAGATTTCCACTCCTCGAATCTTTCTTTCAGAGATGGAAACATTTTCACCGTCCATCAAACATAAAATCGTTTGAACAGTTTCAAACATGAACTGTAGAGGTGAAAACAAATTTGTAGTTATCAAAATGAATTCCAATTATTTCTTATGGCTTATGTAGGAATAACCACTTCAGATAAAATTCATTTGGTAGTTGTCAAGAAAGATGACGAAGTTGACGCTAAACACTATCAGGTGGACATTTTATTGGAGAGAGTGAATCCATTTTAGTCTGAGTGTAGCTTAATTACCCTTTTATGAAGCTAAAACAATTATTGAGTTGTGCCGACAACAGTTACCAAATCTTCAATCCGAGGACATTTTATCATAAAATTCACCTAATCTGAATCCTCTGAACATCACGATTTCGCTGTTCGTGGTAAATAAAATGAATAGAAAATGTGAGCGCAGTTTTAAGAGTCTTAAAATCGCTTTGGTGTCATTTAGTGGAATAGATTTGTAATAGATTATACGTACATATTTTCATGTTTAATATTGCTGTTAGTGTTAAATTATACCATTTATTATATGCATCAGATGAACTGATTTAGAAATCGAAATCAAGTCTTATCATGTTTGGTGTAATAATATAACTGGTAATCTAGAACTAATTAATATTTTTCATTTCAGACATTTATTATCTGTATAGTTTCCATTATATAATATTTTACGCAATATTTAGTAGCCTTGAAACTCATAAATAATAATCTATAGGGATCTAGATCACCAATTAGTTTAAACTGATTTTAGAACGAAGTAAAAGTGAAGTCCGTGATGGATGCATCTTTGAAAAGTGTTCGTATCATAGTTAAGAGGGAAGAATTGCACAAAATTGTTCATGGTATTAATTTTTATTGGAATTTTATTGATATACCAATAATTGTATACACAATTGCACATAAAAATAGATGGAAATAGAATCTAATTATCTGTTTAGAGACGACAGATTCTATTCCTGAAATGTGCGAAGCTATAACAAATCCTACTTCCAAATTGGAAATAAATCAACTGGAGGTTACAAACGGATTAATTGCTTTAAACAAATCTGCTCCTGAACTAGTGTCAAGTATTAAGGTATGTGTATTTTTAGTAAAGTTTTAAATCTCATCTTATCTAAAATGTCTTTCCTTCATTCCGAAATATTTACGGTTATTGTCACTGTCACCGCAAGATATCTTTTCTAAATCCTTGAAATTTTTTGATGATGACTTCTATTAGAAAAAATAGACCTAGTTTTGAAAGTATCCGAATGCTGCGTTGCTTCATTTGCCATATCCTAGACCCGGGTTTTTAGTCAGGCGTATGATACATAAAATGGGTTCCCTTAGGCAACGAATATGTGCTAAGTCTGTTGTTGAGTTTTCACCACTCAGATTTTATGTTCGTGGCATCTTCCTGTGTTATCATGTTATAATTTTTTTCAATTGTCCGAGTGGGAAGAGATATCTTCTAGCACCACTAAATTGCTTGGTAATTTGATACTTCTCTATGTTTATCAATTATGGAATATCAATGTATATTTTAGGTAAAGGAAGAACCAAAAGATGAGGATGATGTGCAGTTGCTGTTTATGGGACGTTCACAGGTTTCGTTCCTTTAAAAACCTTGTTTTTAGCTCATTTAAGACTCACTTAATTAAATATGGTATTGTATTACTAACACTTCTCCCAAAGAAAATGTTTTAGTATCTAGAGGAGCTATATACGTCTAGATGTGTTGATTCAAAAATCACAGAAAATGTTCAGAAAACTTTTTCTACCATCAATAAAGAGGTAAGAAAATGCATCTTTTCAGAAACTTTAATATTAATAAAGTATTGAACGTGCTATCATACAGGATTTATAAAATACAGCAAATTTCCTTAATAGACAAGGTGTGTGGAAGTGATCGAAAACATACAGCTCTTAGTTTATCATGTTGACGACTTCTTGATTAATCTTTCGACTTTTGCCTTGTTTAGTTCTTACTAAAGTGAATTCTATGAGAGCAATTCACTAAATAATAATAAAATATTTTTCAAAAACGCTTTGCTTTATTATCGAGTTTAAAAAAATAAGTTCCAAAATCTCTTTCGATTATTACAATTAGATAATGTATGCAGGTTAGTATTAAGATGGTTTTATTTTGGAAAAGTGCTAAAGTCTCAAATAGTACCAGTTTTTTAAGATAATTATCCTAAATTAGAGGAACTTTAAAATAGAAAAATTGTATTCTTAGATGCATATACGAAGAGATCAATATTTCACCGTTGTTGCTGAAGGTTAAATTTCAATTTAGGTTCAGAATCAACTCAGCTCAAATGAAAAAAATCACATGTCAAGTTTCTTGGAACATACAAACGCATTGCATGTAGAAGGATATGTACAGCTACTGGAAAATGAGCGAAAGGTTTGTGATGATGATTGAGATGAACAAATAATAACCAACTATACAATATTACGAATTTTTAGCAAAAAGAACCATGTCAATTACCGTCTCCTCGAGTACTTGTAAGTTCTGGTTTCCAAAGCGATAGTCCTGTAAGTCAACGGAATTGTTAAGACCCTTATTTGTGATCCATATTGAAAAGACTAATTTGTTATATCTGGGAGTAGTAGGGCATATTTATAGCTTTCCTCACCTCAAAATTTTATTAGAGTTTGTTTGCCACTATGATTAATAAACTTAAGATTTCAAAACATCTGCGCATTGGTATTCGAGAAATAATTTGTGCTTTTACAAGGCGGTATATTACTTTGAACTCACTGAAGATGTTTTCATATAATTGCCCAATCTGTTAAATACTAATGCTTCTCAAAGCGATATACTCAGTGTAATGAAGTTGCTTAACCATTTTCCGACAAACAAATTGCACCCGTGTTAAGATGGTGTCACATATATATGTATAGCCATAATGCATAACTCATTTTGATACTTTATTTATGGTTCAAATACCATAATGATATATCGAAACAAATATCCTAGTATGGGAATTAGAACATACCTTATTACATTTATTAAATGTCACGATGAACCTCCACAGATTGTTAAAGGTTTCGAGATTACTACTTCCTGCTAGATTTTGGACTGTAGGATAGAGCCATCTGCACTTTACGCGTTTAAAACAATAAATATCCAGTAAAATTAAAATACTTTACTCACTTTTCGCATCAGTTAAAGCATTTCCTCAACAAAATCACAAACTCGAAGGTACTTCCAATATTCTATGAATTATACAATATTTTGTTTAGAAACGCTTAAACTCACTTACAACCGTAGATATTTTTACAGGAATTTCTAAATCAATAATTCAGGTGTCTGGCAGACCTTAAGATATAATTGGAAAATGCCTACTAAATAAAGAAATAATGACAAATCCTAGTTTCCAACATATAAATTAAAAACAACTAAAATTTACGTCATGGAGAATCATGGATTCACTAATAGATAGTAGAACAAAAATGTCCTATTTGCTAATAACAAAAACATACAGTGAAATGAAACAAATAACAAAAGACCAAAGTGAGACATGATGAAGTCTAAAACAAAAGATCCATATCAATAGTGTTATTTTTCCCAAGTGCTTCGAATAGCGCTACTGAAAGACCATTGGAAAGCTTGTGGAATCCATCTTTAATCAAAGCACTACGTCCTCGGGTAATAACAGCTTGGAGCACACGATGTAAACATTGGCGACCCGCATTTCCAAGATATGACTGGAAAATAAACTGTCGGCTAAAATATAAGCTGTATTGGGTCCTGTATATTAAAATATTATGTTGAACTAGAAAATTACCATCTTTACCTAACAAATATACTCTTACTTGAATTTTTACAAATTCGGTGACGAACTGTGGAGATATTTTATCAGGAAACGCTATTAGTTCCTTTTCACTGAAGGAAAAACCGAGAGAAGTGAGTGCGGGAATGTCGAGAGCACTAGCTGCACGTAGTACGTGACACAAATTCGTAACTAAATAGTTGAAAAAGCAAATTTATTAAAAAGTACTAGAAATTAACATCCAACAAGCAAATAATTACAAAATCAAACAAAAATTCCGTAAATTAACTCACTAGTAACTTCTCCTATTGTTCCATTTTTCTCGCAGCGCAAAAGCACTTTCATAGCAATCTTAATGGAAATTAAAACATCCTAAAATAAAGAGCACATAGTATTGGAAATACATATCGCTTCAGTATATGATAAAATACTTACATTATCTACGATGATAGACGATGAACCTCGGCGAATCTCATCTTTTATTGTTTTACTATACATAGCCAAGACGAATCCATTAACGCAAATCTTAGCTCCATCAGAGCCCTCGATAAAAAAGTGTAATGTGCTGAAATATCTGTACTACCCTATAAAGCCGCTAACATAGTCATAACAACGGAAAAAAACGATGAGTACCTATTATTAGATGTATTTACTGGTCGTCTATCTACTCCTAATCGGTGTTTACTTATTAAACTCGAAGGAACGTCATTTAGATGTGCAGATTCTACAGATTCTATATTCCCTTTCCCTTGGTGTGAACGAAGAAATTCCACTTTAACTTTTGGAGAAATATTTCCATTTACATTAGTCATATCAGAAATTCCGCATCTTTCAGTGTACTTGTCTGACATTTCACTAGATGAACGACGACAGGACGAAGGATATCTTAAAGAAGATTTAAAGTTAAAAAAAGTTATCCTATAATAAATAAAATAGGCAAGTTCACTATATAATTTTAGTTCTAGCAATATGAAAAAAAAACGTACTTGCTTATTAATCTGTCTTCTGATTTGCGCTTACGGGCATGAACTTTAAAACTTTCTTCTTGATAATCCTCCTTAATAGTGTCCAAGGTTTAAAAATTATAAATAATCAAATCTATATATTACAAGTGCGAAAATCCTATTGATCAAAAAATTTTCGAAGATCTATTATTATTTGTACTAGCGAATATAATCGAAAAAATATCTATGAATAATCTTCGATTTTAAACTCACTAATTCCGGCACACTACTCTGAGACATGTCCAGTGGCTCCTGCTTTATGTCGCTTAAAAAATGGATATTAAATCTTATACGTTAAAAGTCCACTTAATTAAATAATGTAGCAATACATAGGATCATTACTCACCGAACAGACTCACTGTTATTTTCAAAAGTTCTACGTTGAGATATAACATTATAATTAGCCACCTCTCTGAAAAACTGATTAGAAAAAATTAGATCGCCAAAGATAATTTTCACTTTGAGAAAGCAGTAATTCAAATAATAAATGACAACAACTTCTTCCAAACTTACTCAAGAGTGATAACTTTAGCGTCTGGTGGTCTTTTGTCACATCGAATATTAACATGTTTCAGATATGAGGTAGCATATATGAATTTCGCCATACAATGGTCACACCAGTAAAATCTTCCTTTAGATGAAGGTAATTTACTAGAAGTATATAGACAGGGACATTTGTTACTCACAGTTAATGTTATAGCTAAATTACTTTAAATATCCATCATATAATATTAAATGTAGAGTAGTTTAGATGTAATAATTACGCAAGTAGTTAAATTTCAAGAATGCATAAAATTACATAGGATCAGACTAACCTCAGGTCTTTTTCTACTTCATCATTTAACAATGTAGTTGATGTACTAGAAATACTTTCAACTATACTCCCATTTCTACGCAAATCTCTACTGTGAAATTGAGTTTTATGTCCTGGCATTGGCAAAACTACTGAAATATACTAACTTAGGCGTAATATTTAAAAAACTGACTTCAATTACTTCTTCTCCACATTGGCATATTTTTTAAATTGACCATATACATGTTTCATGACAAAGGCATCGTCGTATACAATATTAATTATATCTACCTTTAATATTTATCATCCAAATAATTTTCCTAGCATTTAAGATGTTAAAGTGACACCATAAATCAATACTATATAAAAGGCAAATAAATATAACTAATACCAAACTATTTATTTTAAAGCTTAGAATAGAATGCCGAATATTAAATGATATTGCTGCTATAAAATAAAAATGCACTATAAACAATAAATCGTAGAAAAACCTATACTATTATGTATGTATATATATATATATATAAACTGATATAACAGTTAAATAATGAACCTCTACAACCAAGTTATTTCATATATACGCCAAGTGTGGTAACGTCAAGTATTTGAATATTTTACCATTCGTAATTCTCACGTGTAGCATAGATTCTTACTCCACCATAATACAGTAATGAAATTGGAGTTTTCAGTTTTGCATTGTTATGAAAATAGTTGGTATATTGTATAATACCCATTTTTAATGGAATACCTATAATCATTTTAAAATGCGATGTTTCTAGATATATAAATTGGTATGTAGCAATTGTAACCTTTTATACGTCTCAACTAATGTTCCACCTCCACATCTGTGAACACGATTACGTCATAATATTCACAATCCGTCCCCTTAGTTTTGTAGGAAAAACTTTCAAGTCACCTCTCAGCGAGCATTGTACCTAATTAGCCATAGTGAATTTCTATCAACCATTACAGCCAGGAGGTAAATCACTGTAGGTGGAGTACAACATTACCACTGCAGTATGTATCGCATGCACTTGGCGTCTGAATGTTGGTTACAAAATACCATTACATCTGGAATAGCGAGTTATAAAGAGAAAAGAACCAGAATGCACTCGTCTTCCAAACCGTTCCTAAAAACACGTAAAGTAAACTCAGATGAGAGTAGAATCTAAAAGAAGGTATACAATGGTGTGTAAAGGTAAAAATAATCCTATAGACGTAATTCACAGAGATCACTTAAGCCATCAGTGACAATAATACGGTTAATGTGCTATGCGTCTCTGCCCGTGCTCCTCTTCTCTGCACTATTAAATTTTAAAAATCAGGGACTAGTATTGGCGGAAGGTACTGATGTTAGTTTTATATATTCTTTATTAGTATTAGTATTTTTCTTTAGAGTTAATTATCATTGAATGTAGCGTTTATCTTTAATAAGTTTCAGTATGTAGATCTGGATATTTGATTGACTTACGCATCGATAGTCATCTATTGAAGAATTACTGTTCATTGTGCGGTTATGAAAACGCATGGAACTACAATATGAATAGAGATTCACAGGTTAGCATTAGTTCTTATAAATGTTAGATAAATGTGATAGTTACTAATATTGAAGTGTTTTAGTTTTTTATGCATTAAACTAGCAATAAAACAAGGTAGCTTAGAAAGTTTTGTTGGTCTTAGTCGAATAAGAATGTCAGTGAGGTGAAATATTAATATTGTTTCTGATTATAGACTTTCTCAGTGTTTACCTCATCGTTCTATTAGAACATTTATTATGGTATTTATTGCTGCAATAATATCCTCTTTATTCATATTCTTAAGCAATATTCAGCAACAAAACTAATAAAGAAACGGTGTTTAAAGAGGTTTAATGATTAATCTTTAAGGGAGTTTGTAACTACTGAATAAATATTCAGAAAATTATTAATGAAGTCAAAATATATAGCGGTGTAATTCGTAAAGTTGTAAAACGGATGTAGTTCAAAAAACAAATTTAGCCAGTTCCCCCAGTTCTTGTTTTTTTTTACATATTTCTAACTCTAGTTTTATCTGTGTTTCAACCACTTATAGTTTAAAGATAATTTATCTGAACCTTGTTTTTTTTTTAGAATTCTGTGTCTCGGTCCATGCATATGGTGAACATTCCTCCATATGTACTTGCTCAGTTGGGTTAGTTCTTAGATGTTATAACATAATTTACTTTGATGTAAGTCTCTTCAAATGTTCATTGCTCTATTGGGATGAAAATGTATCTTTTATAATACATTGTCGGAGTTTTGCGAGTTTATATTACTTTCATTTAAGAAAAAGCTAATGATGTTATTCGTCGACAATCTGCTGAACTTGATCATCTACGTGGTAGCGACCGAGAAATAGAAAACCTGGCATTGCGAACACAATTGATGGAAATGGATAATAGGTTAAGGTTATTGCTTTTTGTTGCATTATCAATTGTAATGTTTTCCAATTTATAAGCTAGCTACTTTTATTATTTAATTTAGAAGTGATCGAGAGCGTTTCATTGAACAAGAAACCATAGTAATGGAACTGAGTAATGAAATTCGGAGTCTATCAAAAGATAAGAATATTTTGCAAGAAAAATATTTAGAAATGGAAAGAAAATATAAAAAAGCAAAAGCAGCAAGTAAAGAATTCGCCCGTGTTATTGAGGTTGGATTATCTATAGTAGTCATTATGTTATATAATATATTACTGTCAAATACTCAATTTAATATCAAAGTTATATTAGGCTTCTTCTGGCACCAATGATGTACATAGCTATTGTCCTTCATTACTGGAACGATCTCGAGCCAAGCATGATACAAATTTGCAAATAGATGGATCTATAGACGCTGAAAATATACCTAAAGTAAATTACTAATTATTAGCATGAATTGCTTGATTTATCCAATTTAGTCAATGATAATGGATAAGGTAATACTACCAACAATGGTATTCTGGAGGTACTACGTCCATTTAAACATTCAGGAGAAATCAGGCTTTGATATTATTGCGTTGAAACTTGCACTTGAAAATTCGCAAACAGATGTGGAAAATTTGAAAAGTGAGCTGGAAAAAGAAAGACAGCTCTCGCAATCTTTACATGACGACCTTGATGCCAACAGGAAATTGGTTAGTGACAAACCATTTCACATTAACTACACTTCCAGTATCCAGAACTTACTTTTAAGGTTTTGTCGAGGGACACCGAAATAATGGAACTTACTTCAAAGCTAAGTGAATGTGAACGGAAACTAAAGCAGGTTTTCCTTAGATTTCGTTCTAGTTCCATTGCTAACATTTAATCAAACGCAAACAAAGTCTTAACTTTAGTGTGAGGACCACTTATCCTGCACTTCTACTGATTTAGCGCTCGAGCGTGCGCGTTGCGATGAAGTAACACTCTCACTACAGGAAAGTGAGGCCCTACTTAGCCAAGTAAGAATGTATTGTTTGCATATATTAAATACCACTGATCCATTTACATGGCATCCCTAACTCTTCAAAAAAGTAAAAATCGTCATAACAAATAGTTTCGTTTTACGTCAGGCTAGATCAGACAGTTTATTTTGTATTCTGGATAACCAACGATTAATTGAAGAATCTCGAGATGCTACACAATTAATAATATCACTGCAAGCTAAGTTGTAAGTTTATTTAAACAGCTTAATTTGAAATTTAATATAAGAGACTTTAAATTTCGATTTCCAGAGATGCTCAAGGAAAAGATCTCATTTCTACTAAGAAAGCCCTACAACGTGTAAAGGGCGAATATTTGTCATCACACATGGAACCTCGTCACTGAATATTCATTCGGAATTAAATTATTGATTAACTATTTAACAAAAACAGATCAACAATAAATTTGACAAACTACAAAACGAGATTAGTGGCGGCCTTTACCCTTTACTTTTTTACCACGTCGTTTGGTCCGTTCTTTGCTTTTCATGGCCCGTAAATCTTTCTTCATTCGACTAAAAATTTTATGTTACTTTGTTTCCCAAAAGATTAGAACCATGTTATGTAAAGTATACCTGTCAACTAGCTTATATTTGCCATTTGGACGTGTCATTTTCCCTTTCTTTGCTTTAGTCATGACAACTAGCTCTACTTTCTTGTTGTCTTTTTTAGCAGCCTGTGCATATATCCTGAAATAGTACTTGTAATTAATCCAGATTATGCCATACCTGAAAGGAACCTACTTTCTCATTTCGCGAATCTTCTCGGAGTGCTCAAGGTTTTCATTCTCCAATATTCCCTCAGCTTTTTTCTTAGCTTTTTGTAAACGTTGCATTGTTCTAAAAATAACATTTTTACGTAATATGAAGTCGCTATGCATATTATTTTATTATATATGGTATGGCTTTAAAACATTAAGATAAGACTTCATGCATTTCTGTACAAACTTACTTTCGCTGCTTTCTTGCCTTTGCTTCTGCCACCTTTTTACATGGACGTGCGTTCAGCTCACGCAACCTTTCACGATATGCTTGAACTTGAGCCTATAAACAGTTCCTATATATTTAATGCATTTAAGAGGGTAATTATCGCTTGTGTATAAAGCTACACTATTACTACCCTATAATTGACGGAAATTCCCCTAGTTATATGAACAACACTAGTCTGTTTATTTTCACTGGAATAAGATTTGCATCCATCCTAGTAGTACATGTACGTAATTTTAAATTTGACCTATTGAACGTAGCATTTATAGCAGTATTGTATTAGGTAGGGATATTATAGTTGAAACTTCGCATTACTAAATCTATAATAGTGAATAAGGGAAATCTAAAGGTATAGAAAAAAGAAAGCATTATGATTAATCGTCAAATTGCCTAAGCAAACAATCCTCTTTTACAAAGAAAATATTACCTTAGTTACGGGTGGAGTTTTCCTATAGTGCTTTCTTTCGTCTTCTACAAACCAGTCTGGCAGACCTTCATCATTATTCGCATACCTGAAGAATACTAGTACTAAAACATTATACTGTTTAGAAATATATAACTACTTCTTACCTATTCCATCCCCATTCCTCGAGTTCCCTAGAGGATTTACTGGAGTAAATAAGTTTTTCTGCCATAGCCAACTGTTCTGGTGTAAGACGACGTTTCTTCTTTTCTAGAATATTTTTGACAATATTGTGATTTCCATTCATAAGATTTTAAAGAAGTAAATAAAGCTTACGTGGCTGTAAGTCTTCTCCTAAAATAGTCCTCTCTGGCTCGCGTTTAGCTACCCGGTGGTCCTCTGAAAAAAAGTAGAAATCAAATACTAAAACTCATTTAACGCTGCTAAAAGACAATTACTTTAAATCGACTTCAAAAATATAATTCCCCATTTAAATCGTATAGAAAGGATGTATAACCTAACGTACCATCCTCATATTCGTCTTCCACAAAATCCATCTCCTTAGCGAAATTATTCGTAATTCTAATCTCTTCCATATTATGATCACTTTTCATTTCTTCTTCAGATCCTCCATCGAACAATTCGCACTTAGAATTTCTCTTCTTCTTTTTACCATCTTCATCGAATATTACTGAAAAGTCCTCAGTGAATACTTAGAATTATAAAAAATCAATTAGCAAAATAATTAATATATAAATCTACCTGTATTCTCATGAATATTTTTGTTATGCTTTTTGATATGCTTCTCAATGATGGTCATATCATCATCATCATCATCATCTGACAACAACCTAGCAATTTCTTCCTGTAAGGTTTAAATAAATTATGAATCTACAATTGGTATAATGACATTTATTACCTTTTGAAACCACTTGTTTGCCTGATTCTCTTTTTTTTCGTCATTGCTAAGTCCGCTCTCTTCAGTATGAATCAGTTCATTATCATCATCTGACTCCACATCATTTACATTTCTATCGTCTCTTAATGATAAAGATATAAAAAAACTGAGAAGTATCAAATAAATTATCCCCTAATTAATGCGAATATAGAAAATGTATATATATTTAACTTACTCAGTACCAGTTCCTACCCTCGTTTCCCATTCACCTTCCATATCTCCAGAATCCTCATCACTTTCAACGACTAGGTTATCTGGAGCTTGTGGATCTCTAGTAATCTCATTTAGTTCACGAGCCTGAACCTCATTATTTTTAAAAAAGTTAATTTTTATTTTATTACTAATATACACTAATTCTAACAATGTATGAAAACCAAAATACCTTGCGGATTTTCTTCAAAGAAAACACCTCGAGGTCTTCTAATAAATCCGCTTGATCTCCTTCAATAACCATTTTTAGCTGCCGTCGTTTAATTAATTTAGCTTTAGCCTTTAACATTTTCTTCTTTTTTCTGAAGTAACATTCGAATTATTAAATGCTATAAATACATCTAATACAATTTAAAGATTTACTTTTTCAATTCAGCTTTCTCTTCTTTTGTGGCTTTGGCTATCATTTCATCAATTTCTGCCATTTCGCGATCTCTAAAAAATTAGCAAAAAATATTCGAATTTAACGTTCAAGTCATCCAATCTAAACTAACTCAATTTCATCCTCGTTAAGAGAATCCACACTCCCAATATCCTCCTCGCCATTTTCCCTAAATATTTTGATTTTTAAAAAAACCTTAATGGTTCAGTACAATCATTGAAGGAAAAAAAAGCTATATTCATAAGTCCAAAAAATCTAGAAATAATGAGCAAACACACTCATTGAGTGTATTAATTTCCTCTTCTAATATTTTTCTCATTGATTTTCTCCATCGAAGTAATGTACGTAATTCACGAGGACCACAAACTTTCAAATCACGAAGATATTCACAGACCTAAAAATCGTCCTAGTATTGCAATCTAGTATATCCATAAAGCATTGAAATTCCATGATAAACTACCTCATCACTAGTCTCTGAAGAATTTTTCCATTTCTCCTGATCGATTATTATTTCATTGGCACTTCCAAGAATGTCCAAATAATTCTGAAAAGAGGAACTCCATTAAATATGCAAGAATAAATAAGTAAATTTATATGAGAAACTAACATGCGATTGAATAAACGTAGTAGCATCTATTTTTTTGTAAACTGCAAGAGTTTCATCATCATATCCTTCGGCTTTGGCCTTCTTATCCGTTCTGCCACAAAGAATGGCTTGGCTAAATTAAATACTGTACGAAAACCCAGAAAAAAGTACTATACATACCAAAAATCATTAAAGAACATACGGATTAGATGTATTTGTAGTCGATTTCTGTCCATCGGGATCGGAAAAGACCTTTTTATGATCAAGTAATTCAGGAAGTACCTAGAACCCTTACATTTAAGTGAAAAAGTACAGTGTTAACCATATTATAGAAACAAACAAAATACCTTAGGAGGCTTCAGATATTTTTCACAAACTACGAAGATCTCAGCAGATTCAAGGCGGGACGCAGCAGGTTTCCAAACGTGCACCCGCTTGAATAACTTCTCGAACGTAGCGATTAGGCATGAATAGTCGTTAGAACGGAAAACCTTTAATGGTTCTATGTGTTTGATATATTTAAAATTCCTGAATAAATAAATAATACCTTTGTAACGAAAGTACCTCCCTTCTTTAAAATCTGTGTAGTAAGTTTTAGCGCAGAAAGAACAAGGCAATTCTGCTGGAATGCATCATGTGCCCAGTTTAAACCAACATTTGGTGCTCCATCATGTAAAACACAATCTGCCTGAAATAAAGCAATCGTACAAGATTATGCTTCCATATATAAGCAGGGCATTATAAAAATCAAAATGTTAGTTATGTACAACGTAAAGTAAATTTTTCACCTCCCATCTTTGTAATTCTGTTTTAATAGCTTGTCGAGTCTTTTCAGATGTGATATCTCCTTGAAGAGCAATGCAATTAGCGATAGGTTTAATTGGTACCAAATCAACTCCTGTAATTATCGAATTAGACTTGTAATCAGTATAAAATTTCATACCTCGCTGAATCCAGTATTATGCATGCTGTTTCCCTACCTATAACCAAACTGGATACGGGCATATTCTGAGTAGCCACTTGCATCCATCCTCCAGGTGCGGCACAAAGATCTACAGTCGCACGCGAATTTTGGAGAAATTCAAACCGTTTGTTGAGTTGTATTAATTTGAACGCCGCACGGGACCGAAACCCTACAATTCTCCTATTACTATGAACAGCCTATATTCCCATACTGCTATTTAGAACTGCACTCACCAGCTTCCTTAGCCAATTTATAGTATTTATCCCGACGCTGTTTACCAATTTTAACCTTTTTACCCATCTCTTAATTGAGTTGATCCCAGATACCTGAAATATTACCGCATACACGCCCACCAAATACTCGTTTCTCAATCACGTATAATTCCCCTCAGACCGAAAGTTAATGTTCACTTTTAAGACTTCCATCACCTGATGACTCAAATCTCCGTTCCAACACGGTGAAATTATTCCCAATAAAAGCAGATAAATACAATCGATTAAAGACGAACAAAAAACATCCAAAGATTCTGATAACAATTTATTCAACAAAAACAATTCACTTCTTGCCCTTTCCACCCTTTTTCGATGAAGCAACTGCTGCTGGTTCCTCAACAACAAGAGTATCATGACAACGACCACAGTAATATCTGTTTTCATGTGCTGCCATAAAGACTCCACCGCCACAGGTCGGAGATTGGCACTCCTTACGCTGACGACGAATCTTGCCATTATCATCAACCTAAAGAACCCAAAATAAGAAACTACCACAATTATTATAACATTAACGACACAAAGCAACTCACCTCGTAATACTTAAGCACTGAAAGCTTGACCTTCTTTCTCTTATGCTTAATCTTCTTCGGTGTGGTGTACACCTTCTTCTTTCGTTTTTTCGCTCCTCCGAGAAGTCTAAAAGATTTAGTGAAATCACATAGCTCGACATAAGGTCTCTTAAATTAAAGGGTCTCTCCAACCTTAGCGAAAGATGGAGAGTGGAAGCTTCTTGTACATCGTCATCGTCAGCGAGCTGACGACCTATAATATTAGTAAATCAAGAAATGAAAGCAGCTGGGTCCGTCCTCAAGAACCAAATTTGGTTCCCTCAAGATTCAGCTTCCAAAATACTTTAAATAGTAAGACTTCATAATATAGAACTGTTCTATAAACTCACCAGCATACATTAAACGCTGTTCTTCAGCATTTATTCCCTCGATTGTTTCGATCCTCGACTTTATGGTACGTACAGTATCTAATGGCTGTACATCAAGAGTCAATGTTCGACCCGAAAGAGTCTTGACGAAGATCATTTTGATCCCTCTACCCTTGTTCTATAATATTTAAACGGCATAGGGGGAATTTCAGTACCACCAACACTTCCAAAAATGGAACAAAATATGAGCTTATCTAAAATTAAATATCACACGACACATGCTATACACCTAGAAGAACCATATTTAGCAATAAGAATAACTAGACTACATTATACTTACGGGGAACGTGGTTTGTAAAATAACTAGGAATGCAAGTAAAATTGAATTTAGATACTGGTGCTATTACTGTACTATGCGTTAATCAGGAATTCAAACATTTTGGCGCAATATTTTAGAGCATGTTTTCCTTCAATGGATACTTAAAATATCTATTTAAAAATTATATGAACAAATCTAGGCAGGATCGTGGTTCATGTGCACATTGTTTCTTTATATATGTATATAGATATTATTAATAACTGTTGACATCAATGCATTTACTTTATCTCAAGGTGACTATAAATTAGCAGTCAACCCATGTTTGATTCTTCATCTGGTTGGATTTAATAAATACAATATAGGATATAATATTACGCCCCGAATATTTCATAATACATAAATACTCATCTTAAAAAATATATCCTTTTTCATCTATTTTCTCTGTAAGGTGTGTCTCAAGGTTATATCATGATGCAAATTCTAATAATTACCAAATATTGTTTACTTTATTAGACTCTTAGTCACTTAACAACTCAACTCATTCTCTTAAACTAAACATATTGTGCAAACAAATATAGATGCCCGATGTTTCACTTTTGAAAATAATTAATTATACATTTTATTCTTGGTGTACTAATCTTACATGTTAAATATTTTCTTAAATTTTTAAATCCCACAGATATTGCTTACACCGAACTGCTCCATTCAGCATGTATTGATTCTGGTGTGTAATTTCATTAGCGGCACATGGTTAGCTCTTGTTTTCTGCTAGCCATCATCTGCTCGCTTTTTAAGTTCCGAAAATAAAGCATTTCGTCATAGATATCGTTTGATCGATTTTCATATGATTGAGAAGGATGGTAATTGATAAAATCTACTTATATATAAAACATGGATATTTGTGTGAAAATCTTCCAAGTTAATGCTTTGTTTAATTAATATTAATAATCTGGTGTATTCTTATTTATTGATATTCTTGTCTCTAGATTCTAAGAGACTGAAGTGGTATAAACTAACCCGAAAATAAATAGTGCGAAATAGCGTAGTAGAGACGAACTGACTACTTATTTGCTGGCGATATTTTGAATCTTTGACTGTTTGCTTACAACATGTCCGTAACTAATGTAAAGCATTTTATTCCAGTTATTTAGATAAATAAAATCTGAAACACTACGAAAAAAGTATAGTTTTTGTTACTTATAGTAATATTCTTAACCGTATGAGGGTTATAAAGTAATTATCTATCAAATGTTTCTTTTAATACTCTTTCAGTCATACATTTATTTCCTATCAACTAAATGTATAGTTATTTTACGTTTTAAATTTTAAAAACCACAATTTAAAGCATTTTCAAGGCGTAAGAAATAGAAGACTTTATTTTTAAACTATTAAGTGTTCTGAGTTAATAAGGATATGGGGTTAGTTTACATGTTTGTAAGTTTTAAGTCTGTAAAACAGTCACAAATATTCGAGTAAATTTCACTACTTAAGCAGTATATAACTATTGGTGTTTTATGTAGTCTACGATCTTAGTTTACAATGTAGCTAGACACATTCATTTATTTTAAAAAAGACATGACACAAAAGCTTTTTGATTATGCATTGATGGGCTTCGTTATCCCTAGAGCTTTTTACTCTTTGCCCTTGATGTGTTAGCTGTTTCCCGCAATCGATATCTTCCTAGTAACATCCATTCCCCCATCTGCCTTTTAACTATTCATATCGTGGTTATCAACGAATATATGCTCATTTTTTTAGTTTCATATTTTTCTTGTTTAGATCTAGTTCAGTTAAGCATAACTCTATGGTACTATTTATTAGATCCATCTTAAAATAATTATTTACAGAAATAGTTAGCAATGAATTTTTATATAGTTTCACTCATTCATATCTACAGTTTTTATGGAGTCTTCCAACTTCTCAGACGTTAAATAAATATTTATCAACTAAAAATGGGTATTCCTAAGTAGCGATAATCAGTGTTTCATATCACTTGGGTTTTCACCCAATTTTGTTAGTTTTAGATGCGATATCGTCGTAGTTGGGCATTAATATGTTTGCTTCTTTTCTCACTTTTCCCTCCACTCGACTTTAAAAGAGGCGGAATTTCGATGGGCGGGACAAGAGGTCGTGGATCTTCAGCTTCTCGTACGGGGACTGGTCTCTTTGGTGGAGGAAGCAAGCCTAGCCGAACCAGTAGCGGTGCCAATGCATATCATAGAAATTTAGGGGGTAGGTTGTTAGTATTATTATTCTTTAAAACAAATATAATACTTATAGTTAAGATGGTTGTTTTAGCTATTGTTTTAAAACATTTTGTTATTCGTAATTACATTATTGAGTATATAACATTTGCTCTACTAAATTGCTTTAAAATATTTAGGAAATCAGCAGCGTACCCAGAACGTAGGTCATGGTTTCAACTCAGGTGGATGGAATAATGGATTAGGAAAACAGCATAAAGATGGTAAGATCGAGAGTTTCGCTGATTCACAGAAAAAGGTCGTTTGCCTAGAAAGAATATAAAACCCTTTCCAGAGTTTAAACAGATGAAATTGTAGGTAGAGTATCTTCGTTAAAAAATGAAGTCAATATTTATGAAACCATTTTTATCTTAAAACAATTGAGAAACATTAAAATAGGTTTCTTAACTATCATTTTTTAAATGTGGTATTTATATAAGCAATTGAATGTGCTTAAAATTATGCTACCAATTAGTAACTCACAATTCTATTTTTAGAAAAATCCAATTTAGGATACAATTCCGGTAGTAGTTGGTCGGGCAGATCCCACAGTTCACCAAAGTTGGTATACAATTTTCATTTATAGCAATTCTATTCTGTTGTTATGACGTATAATATCAATTGAAATCCGGCTTTTTACAAATAATTATGTGTATATAATATGTACAGTTACTAAGGCGATTATAGTAAGCTTACCATAATGTATGAGAAAATAAAAAACATTTTATATATTAAAAGTGATGGGCAATTATGATTTAGCAGTGCATAATTGGACTATTAGGATATTGTTATCCAACTTTGACTGTTTTACAGTAATTGAGATACCTAGTTTAAGTGAACTAAAACTCCTTTCAACGAGCATTTAATATCACTGATAATCTTAAGACAATTATGTCTATATTTTATAACCTCACGTTTAAAGGTCTGGTCTCGGAGGTCTATTAGGTGGTTTAACAGGCAGAAACCGAGGACATCGTAGCGGAGGGCATAGGTTGATTCTGATAGTAATATTGCGTACTTAACTAACATATGCTTGCAAACAAAAAATAACAAACTTTGAGTGGTTTGTGTTAATTGTTACTAACCAATATTAATGTTTCAATGGCAAGTAAAAAGTGTTTAAGATTTTCTGCATCGGGGATTGGTTCACGATCCCGATCGAATACATTTAAGAACATGATTGTGGGAGCAGCCGCAGGATATCTTACTTATCAAGCTGGAAAAGCCATAATACGGTCGATGGCAGGACCAATGATGTAAATATTTCCATAAAATAACGTTTTACGTTAAAGATTCCCATGAGGATTTACTAAGACTATGTGTTTTGATTTTAAAAAATTCGGTACACTATCTAGGTGGAATAATCGTCCCTATTATTGGGGACAAAACTACTATCGTCCGCGTCCAACTGACAGCAACATGTGTAGAATGCCTTTAGATGAAACAGATCCTCAATTTGGAAATATCTATTCAACGGTTAGTGAATTTACCATTAGACGATTAAAATATTTTTCTAGAATAAGAAAACTTTAAATTCACAACTAATCTGTCGTACACCACTTAGCTATGTAATCGTTCGAGTAAATCCGAAATGTAGTGGTTCTCTAGGATGGCGTAACACGTCCACGCGAAATCGTTTGGGGCTGTGGATACTACGAATACTGTTGTGGCTATGAATGTTGTCGAGGAGGGAGTGCAGAGACTTATGGGGGAGGTATCTCATTGGGGTACGCATTGACCCTACTCTACTACATCTCCGGGCTATATGTATAACATGATAGCTGCGTGTTTTTGCTCACTTAAATTTAACAATCGTTAACTAATCTAAGTCGTGATAATTAAAATTTCATAAACGTAGGAAATCCATTCCAATAATTCATACCTCGTTGAAGTGTCAACATTTTCTTACTGCAGCGATAAGATGTGTACCTCAATTACTGATTATCTTTTAAAAGTGAACTTGAGATCATAAACAGAATCAGTATTTTTAACACAGACAGTTGTAAACTAGCTAAATTAGGAAGTGGCCAAAAGTGTAAGCATTGTAGAAGAGAAATTATTCAAGACGTAAAGCCAAGTACTTTTTTCTACTATGCACCTGTTATTTATGACTTTAGCAGCACACATTTTTTAGTTATTCCTTGGCTTGTGAGAAATTTGCAGAATTACGGCATTGTAAATATGTGTATTATATAGTTATATACGCTTATTCATTAATTTCTCACAAGAACAGAATGAATGTTTATTAGTGACGGCATGAAAGAATATTTGAGTTGTTGTCATTATTTCTGTGATTTTATTGTGAATGCTCAACAGTTCATCTAAGCGTTGTAATGGTACTTTAGTACGTACGGAAATAGTTTTTACCCACTGATGGACTGACACCCATCTCTTTAAAAGTAGCTTTAATCGGAGCAGTTATAGCTTTGCATGAATTCCATATATTCATTGTAGTTAGTGAATTATATGTCAAGACAAGCTTGAATATTCTGTGTGGTGATGTTATGTTTAAATGAGATTAGAATATAATTACATGGTGCTCTTCTATTTCACGTGAAATTACGTGATCACAAAGTTCGTTTTCTCACAACTATTATTTCAGAGTTGAAGGTGGAAACCAGTGAATTGTCGTGAATTTTTATTTCGTGGTTGACATGTTTCTGTGGAACGTACCAAAGTGTATTTATAGAAATATAAATTGTTAGCGATATTATTAAATCAATGAAGCTCTTACACATTTAGATTTATAGAATTATTTGAAAAATATACAATTTTCTCAATTTACAAATTACGTATTATTAGTGCAATCAGATCATACAATTGTCTGTGGTAGATTTAGCCCTATCATTAATAAATTTTCGATTTTCATACTGTCAGCGGCCTTATTAGATTATTGAGTAGCTAATGGTAGATAGTTTTAAGTAGTTTAAAGATATTAATATTTCCAATTTATAAAGTCTAAGATATATAATAATTTTCGATTAAACTCTACAAGAATAGATTGTCTAGTCCCCAGACTGACTCATACAATTTTCTAAAAAAACTGTAATATTGTATGTGCTCTGTGATAGAATGGGCATAATATTAACCTAATAATTGTTTTTCATATTATTAATGGTAGATTGCAATATTTATTTTCACTAGTGAGCAAATTTGTTTGCATATTAAGGACAGCTTGAAATTATTAGAGATCGATATTTAGCTTTAACAAGTTTTTTATTTCGGGAGTTTCTGCTTGCTTTTTGAATTCGTCATTCATTTCCTCAATATAAATATAAATGTCTAACAAGACAAGTACCAATGTTTAAAACTTAGAGATGTTTACAATGATTATATTTCAATAAGGAGGAATCTGCACCTATCTTTTGTTAACACAAAAAAAGTAAATCCTACATGATTAAATGAGAGCCATTGCCTCCATAGAGCTGATTATTTCTTTACTTAATTCTTAAGAGCAAAGGTTATGCCATTAACTGTTGTGGATATTTCTGAAGCTATTAAAGTACATTTTATTTCCATTTTCGGTTCGGGAAGGGTAGAGATTAATTCATGTAGGCACATTTTCTTGATCTAATAAACTACTTATTTCAGGTCGGTACTGATGCTGCTCTTTGTCCTATTTTGCTGTTTACCTTGTCTTATTAAAATGTGTATGGGTCGTTGCGGAGAGCTCTGCAGGAAAGAGCGCAGAATGTCCGAATTGAAAACGCTATTCAAGTAAATTAGAGAAAATACTTAAGGCCTATTTATGCTAACTTCATTTGTTTTAAATGCGCCCATAAAACTACAAACGAGTGACAATTTTAGCTTCAAGGTTCAAATCTGAATGTCTATGAAATTTTAAACTGGTCATTCCTTGGTCATTCTCCCATGAGATGAAAAGTAGATAACAAATCTTTAGCATAACCAATGTATATACATGGTTACTTCGCTGTTTATATCCATGATTTGTGGTAACTTCTGATGTCGCTCAAACTAACCAAAACGGTCTCAGTTATAAGGTTTAGTATTACTACATTAGAATAAAAGTACAATATCTCGTTGTCTTTATCAGTATGCTCCAATTTTTTTATAACAGTACTGTTGAATCCAGAGCTCGTTTTGGAAAGTTTGAATATAGTTTTCAAAGTACTTTATTTTCTGGATAACTGGTATGTCAATGATCTCTTAGAAGTACTATTGTTAGTTATATAGCTACTGACCAAACTAGTTAATGCCTATAAATTGAATTCTAATCTTCATAGTAAATAAATAAACTAGATACAATGCAAATAATTCGTTACTAAATTTTTGCATTAATATTAAAAAAGTTTATGTAATTCCGATGCGAAATTGATAATCTTATCATGATTGTACATAGATTAAGACCATAGATTATTCTATCAACAGTATTAAAAGTTTATATAGCTACCAAAAATTATATCACAATGTGAATAAACTAATAAAAAATTGCATCAAAAACACGACCGTGTACCACAAAATATAGCAAGGAAATTTACTTTGGTAAATAGTATTGTTAGAAACAATACTATCTCCTTAATTTTTTGTTCATTTTACTCACATATTTATTTAAATTATTTTTAGAAACAAATGCTGTAATAGGACTGAATTTCATAGCAGAACAAATTAAGTTCGTATAATGAAAATGCATGCTATAAAATATTTAAGAGATAGATCACTAACTTTATATTTATCTATCAAGATAAAGAAATCACTTAAACATGCATGTCTTTTCTTAAACTAATGGACCGAAAATATACACTTGATATTATTTCATTTTACAAAGAGTCGCTAAATTTCTTCGTTTTAAATAAGAATAAACATGATTATTATCTGTTAAACTATACGCTCATAAAACTGTGACTAGTGGTAAGAGTAGTTATAAATCACGAAGTGCTCTTTTCTAACTTTTTGTAGCCGTCGAATTTAACCAACGTTGGTTAATAATAGAGTATAAAAATGTTCAATAGTAACACAGTGAAAAACAGTACAACGGAAAATGTTTAAACGACCGATATATTGTTGGTCGTAACATTTTTCGAGAAACTTACCACCTTAACGGCAGAATCGCGGAGGTCTCCAATGCCAAATGTCTCCTATCTTCAACTTCCAGTTCGGCTATCGATCGATCTATTATATAAACATGGTGCATCGCACAACTCATTGTTATGTTACTTTCAACAATCACTTTTTCCTAGCTTTGTTATTTATTTGACATTTGCCAATTTTAGTTCTTTCGAAAGCTAATCCTATTTCTTAAATTACATTTATGTTTACCTTCAAAGATTGGAATTCTCAGATAGTATTAACAAACTTAAATATAAAAGTATATTTTATTGCAATTGAATAGAAGCAGTTAATACGTTTCATATTCACTAAACTCTTCATCACTTATTTTCTCTCATGCATAAATACTCACTTTAGAACTAAGGTATTCTATTTCCACACACATTATATTCCCATAGATTAATTTATTTCCCCCCTTGAATACCAGCACATTATTTATTAGATTCCTCCTCTGCTGCTTATCTTTAATTCCCAGGCAAACTAGGGTAGTTCTGAAATTAATTATAGTTTTTATGGACCACTTGGCACTCGTTTGTCCTGTGTTATGAGCCACTCGTGGTTCTGGTCGAATACATCTCAGGGTTCCCAATAAATGTTTTTTTTATGCAGTGGTTTTGTTTTCGTATCGGAAATTTTTAGAAAACATTTCCTGACAAATTTTTGTATTGAACGTAGTATATTTCCTTATACTGCATCTATTACATACTATCTTAGGAACTCATTGCCTTACAAATAATATACTTTTAACTGTTAAAAATATATAGGATGAACACTGTTTTGGACATATCAATAAACAGACTAATATTTTACAGAAAGCCATTCACGTGTACTTTGCGAAATCTTTTTATTGAATAAGCCTTATTACTTTTGTTTAAGATATTTTATAATTCAAAACTAATATCTGATTCGGAATTTTTCAATATAGGAAATCATTATTTATGCTTATCAGAATTAAAATAAATTGGTTTTAGTCTAACTTCCGATTGAATAGTGTCATAACAACTTCTAAAATGTGATCTGTATTACATACCATAGCTATTATGCTTTAAAAATATTATAATTCGTCACTTTCCTTAAAGAGGAAGGTTAAAGATGCTGAAAATTGCACTCTGTTCATTTGAGTTGCGTGGAAGCCACTCCCGTCTACGCGTAGGCACGCAGAGATCACATTTGCCAGTTATTCATTTCTCATAAATTGCCTCAAATTCTGTTGCATTTAGGCAATAGTAATTGAATGATGTAGATGGAGAGGAGCACGAGCTAGCTTCGCTTGCTTTACTTGTGAACAGAGCGCCTGAGAAATCACTGTCATATTCTATACAATTTAAATAGAATCTTATAGTCATCCAGACTGGTTATAGATATTTCATAGATAGTGAATTGAACATATATTTTTTACATAATTAATTGTTGTGAGTTTTCTTTCCATCTTCGTTTATGCGGGTAAGTTTTCATGTTGCCATAGATTTAAGGTACCTATTCTAATATTAATCCCTTTTCCCCTTGTGTGGAAATGTGCATATGATTTTGATAAATGCCTTATTTTTAACCGGGCCCGTTTCTAAACTTCAACCATTTACCATAATAATTACTCACTACAACATGATGCACATCTATCATTTCTTTTCCTAAAAGGATTCAATGCAATGACATCCCATTCATAATTGTTTTTGTAAACATTTGAACTAGTTGTAATTCCTATTAAAAGAATAAGTTGAATTTAAATATGGAATTATCATATAATGATGATTTATGTACATATTTGAATCCGCTTTTCTTTTAGTTAACATATTCAGAATGTGCTCATTCTCCGAATTCCTTTTCCTAGTCTTAAATACTAGTACAATTAAGAACTCACCTTGTATAGGGATAATTAGTGACTACAATTTAATTTGTAAAACTACTCATTGTAATAGTTCTATTTAAAACTAAGAAACGATCGAATTACTTAGAAGATGTCTAAAACGTATTTAAGTCGATTAATGTTTTAGATTCTTCACTTGTTGAGCATATTTTTCCAAGTACTGCAATCTGCTTTAGTTATTTTATTCACTTTTATTCAGTCTTTTTATTGTGAATATTCATATTTCTAGTTTTGTATGGTTTTTTACCACTAACGTAGTGTTTTAACTTTTCACCGTTTCTTTTTGAATTATCGTTCTTTATACTCTTAGCTATCACTCACTTCAAAGCGAGGCAGCCTAGTCTCATCTATCGAGTTTTCTTCATGAGCCGCATTGTGTATGTCCTAAATTCGTTACGCTCAAAACTTGACTCCTTGCCACTTGAATTAAGATCATTCAAGTGCTACAAATGATATGTGGAAAATACATATTGATAGCTTTAGTTTTGAGCTTTTACTGCCCGTATAGCTCCACAAAGAACATATGGAAAGTAACCAAATACAGTGTACTTAGATAGTCAATTGTTGATACTTTCAAATTATGTAATCGTTCACTTTACTTAATTTGCTGTATTTATGCCTTTATATTATGTATAATTTTTTTCTGTTAAATCCCACCACTTACTTTTTATTGACTCATTTTTTATATTATTATTCTTATAACTTTTAAATGTTAAGATTTTCAAAATATTTTGAGCAATTCTCGGTAGCAAAAAAGCTGTTTGTGAAAATACGATGGAAGTTCTATTGTAATAGAGGTGATTTTGGGATATATCATGACGTCAGAACTTTACCACTGCGAATTATAAGAATGAGTTTTAGGGATGCATTGGATATCAGTTTAGTTACTTGTCGTTGATGTCCTCATAAACGATGTTTCTCCTCATTTTAGGTGTGAGCTGTGTTCTGCGTCTAAATGACTTTCCAGTGACATGTTTTGTCTTAGCTACTTCCATTAGACACGCCGCAACTCCATACTCATAGCTATTGCATTGTTATCCTAGACTATAGCCATTCATTAATATTGGGTATTTCGACAACGACATTACAAGATTTTTCAATGTATTACAACATATTTACTGCTTATTTAAACATGATCACACCTAATTTTATGTTTCAGATGTTAATTCTACGAGTGGCATTATATTCCCTGGTTGTTACCAATTGTTTGGCAAGGAGAGGAGGTTCATATGGTAAAGGAACATCTCGGTCGAGAGGATCGAGTAGAGGGATTCAATATACGAAAAAGTATAAGATTTAGGAACACTATTTTATAATAATATAAACCATGAAAATTTCGTTATTTTATGGAGTGTTTAAAATATAATAGTATATATTTCCCGCTCATGTTACCTTTAGCACCTTGTCATTCGTAGTGCGAAATACGTTATTTACGCCAAGCTGTTTCCACTTATTTCAGCCAACATTTAGCACGAGAACAGATCAAAAACAAAAAATAACTTCATTTAATTCGTGAGATAAAATCTTCAGTTTAGAGCGTCTCAAACGGGGTCAATCGAGAGAACAACGCTTTTTCGGTCCGCTGTGTTTGGTACTACTGCTGGATATCTGACATTCAGAGCTGGAAGACATTTCATAAATGAGCCAAGCCAGGCTATTACGTATGTTTAATGCTTGATGGCTTCAAGATATCCTATTATATGGAAGGAATTCCATAGAATTCTAGGTTTAATATTTTAATTTTTTATGAATATTATACATTTATAAATGTGTATAATTTTAGAGTATTTTATATCATATATATAATACATATTCGACAGGTTAATTGCTTCTTATATTTGTAATAATTCGTCGTTTGCTATCTGAAGAACTATAGCTTTTTAATGGCTACCTATAAAAGGGTATCTTTTAGATAAAATATAAACCCTAGTTATGCAGGATTTAATAAAGCAAATCAGGTTTGACCAACGCTCTTATTACTGGGATTCTGTTTATTATACTCCCACAGAAGAACTACCTACGCAATGTGTAAATAAAATAGATCCTCAAGACCCTCAATTTGGCAGGGTAAGAGAATAGCTTATATTAACTATGTAGAAATTTATTAATATACTAGTATTGCTAGGTTTTGTAACTTTCGATATTTTAAGCCCTATTTAAAGTTACTGACGTCAAACTACTTTCAGAGAAGAATAAGAGATGGCCTGATCAAATAATCCACTTCCACTAATTTACTGTTCTTCCCTTACGCCTGTTTGTAGAGTGGTCTAAAGTGCCGCTTGTGCATAAGGCAAGCGATCTCTATTTCTGTCTATTCGTTTAGTTTGGGCTCTAGTCTCCTAAGTTATTTTCAAACATTATGTCCCTATAGTGCAAGGCTATCCTCACTAAAGTATAAATCAGCTTCAATCAAAAAATAAATTAGTGGGAGTGGATTACTTTAACTGTTAAATACATGCATAAAATTAGGAAACTTGGTGAATTCCTCTCTGGAAGTCCTCGTACCTACAATGTAGAGGATCTACATAGAAAACTCATGGTTTGCACTATATAATGAAAATTAGGACAGAAAAATATCATCTGCGTTCTTCTAATGATCTTACTTTCAATTAATGTCTTCTACATTAGGTCTCCTTCCCAAACGAGTCTCGACCTCGCGAAATAGTTTACGGTTGTGCAGAGAAGGACTATTGTTGTGGTTTTGACTGCTGTCAGGAAAATACTTTCTTCACTAGTCTTTTGTAAGTCATCGTTCTTAGCTATTTGTTACATAGGGAATGTACTAAAAATATATCATCAAAACACTGTAACAAAAAAATGAATTTTCGTGAAATATTACCATAACAACGAACAGCCAAAATATGTCTATACTTACTGAAATAGCTTTCCTTCAATTTAAATATTGCATCTAAATTCTACTGCTGAATTTTATTTATTACTTCTTTTTGACCAATTGGGAAAAAAATTAAACTTATATTTGCTAAATTTAATGAACAAAGATCTTAAGCAAAAATCCATTAATTCATACTCTCATATCTAAAATAATCAATACTAGGTCTTATAGAAACCCTCCTATTACTAGATTAGATCATAAAACCTAAGAACTACCAGCGTTAAATGTGTTAAGGATAACTAAGTTATTAATAATAAAGAGTATTTATAGCCCTAAGCAATCATAGAAAATTTTTTCAAGTGACTTGACTATAGAAAACAAGCTTTTTTCACTTCATAACTTATCAAGTTTGATCTTACATTGTTACGCAAACCAATAAATTATGACTGCGTTTCTCAGTGGTTAACCATATAATGTGCTTATATAAAAACAGTATATTCCTCTTCCTCCCAATTGTTAATTTTGACTTTTTAAAATATTTCTAATTTTATAAAATCGAAGTATACGGTACTCCTACATTTAAATATTTTAATAATCCTTTATTTCAGTCGAATGCTCATCCTTATTCTGGTCTTCTCCGTACTCGGTGTATTTTTCATTGAAGCATTTCGATGGGGTCTCAACTGCATGTACATGTGTAAATATGGTCACCCTAGAGAATGCGAGCCACTTAGCATCTGAGTTCATTTTTCATTCTCACCTGCTTCTCATTAAATTACAGATTATTTAGAACTTCGTCATTATTTCAATTCCACTTAAATGTTAAAATAACAAAACCAACTCTCTTAAAACTGATTACTACAGTATAATCTTTCATAATCTGCCTTTCCCTACTTCCTCACTTTATGTGGAACCTGTGATAACCTTATTCATGTGTCGAATTGTACGGGTCGTTCTTTATTCTAAGGCTTAGCTTACACGTTGTATACATATATTTACAAAAACAACCAGTTATATCTACTAACTTCCTTCATGATATAATGTGATTCAAAGAAAAAGATCTTGAAGAAATAATTAAACGACTAAGAGGGATAATTAAGCATCAATTTACTGGAATGCAAATTTACATATTTTGATCCTTGGCAGGTACAATACCTGGATAGTACCAATAACCTGATAAGAAGTCTTCCATTTTTAAAAAAAAGGACCACCATTGTGTTTACTTGATACAATTCACGAGAAAAATGAATGGAATTAAAAATTATATTGACCTAAATTATTTTAAATTTACAGTAAACAATATATACCTATCATAATAATTGAAATCCATAACTATATTTATCTATATATCATCTTCAGAATCGCTTAATACCAACCGAGCTTTTTTCTTCTTTTGTTCTTCATTGGTCGTTGGAACCACTATATCTCCTTCATCGTCAGAACTCACAACTATTCTCTTTCGTTTCATGAACGGCTTAACTGCTTTTTTTTTAAATTTTAGTGTACATTAACATCAAAAACTCTTCAATAACTACGATAGAGTGATAAATATAGCAATAATGAATAGTAAAATTTTGGTGTAGCGAGAACTATATTAATCACCTCTTTTTTTTCTTCATGAGAATCAGAATCGAAATGAGTTGATGAATTTAGATCTTTTTTGACCCTGGTAAATGATACAATCATTGATTAATAGTAAAACATACAAATATAGTAAATAATTAAAGATAGGAATTTTTAAAATATATAACGGCTGATAGATTTTTGACTGGATATATCAGGTGGTAGCTAACTAAATCGTAGAAAAACAATCTAGAATTGGACAAACCTTGATTTCCTTGCTTTCTTTTCAAACACCGCTCCCAGCGCTTTAAGCTCTCGCTCAATTTGACGCTCTGGTTTTTTCTCACTCAATCGACGAGTTACGTAATCCACGAGCCCAACTACAAGTACAGAATATCTATGGAAACAGAAGTAATTATCAAAATATTTCTATGCATCTGTTACAAATGAAACCAATGCTAGTTTTTATATATAATGGTTTTGAGTAGTATAACCTTTTAGAGGAAATAATATGTTACAATCATATGAATACGTTAAATCGCAATAAAGTACTTTTAAAATACTTATAGAAAATATGAGATTAAATCTCATATATAAAGTGCACTGAATCAAAAACGGACTCAATTCATGATCTTCGTCATCCATCTCATCATATTGTTCCTTCAAAGCTACTAATTCAGATCGTAAATCATCCGACCACTTTGATTTGTTGCTAAAAATAATTAAAATTTGCATTAGTATAAAATTATGGCTTTCACATGTAACCCACCCCTTTGCCTTCTTTTCATATGTTATTCCAAGGTATGTAAGATGCTTTAAGATCTTCTGCCGTGTGAATTCAGAATGTGTTTCCGACAGCTTTTTACGCAAAAAGTCCACCAAGTCATCTTTTAAAATTTAAACCATAGAAATCTTAATAATACTATAACTTCCGTTCATAAAATGCAAACCACTATCAAAAATTATAAAGATGATATACCTTTATCATGTTCCGTTGAAGTGTTAAATTCATCAATGAAGCGTTTCATTTGAATGATGGGAAAATTTCGGTCGATCACAGAGCTGAATGATAGACGTATACTAATGTACTTACTAAATACATCCAACAGTCCTACCCTTTATTAAGTTTAGCACCCATACTGTCAAGACCAAATTCCTTCATTTTCTTTAGAATCTGACTTCGAGTACGCGGGTGACTTAGATTATGTTCGATAAAATCTACCACATCAACACCTATAACTAAAAATTAACAGAAAATTATTTATAGTTAAAACTAAACACTGTTTTTTAATGAATAAAACACGATCCTTTGCTTAAATTAAAATTATCAGTTAAAAAAAGAATTCCTTGAAATTATGTTTTAAAGAATTTCAACACAACTATCTGGCCGTTCATCCATGTCTCTGTATTCATTGTATAAATTCCGCAAATTGTCCTCGAGATCTTCGGTCCATAATGAAAACCTATCCACATCCTTTCCTTTAGCCGCTTTATCCCGTCTTTAAATATATTCAAATTACATTTTATTATTCTACTCCTATATTAGTCGAAAATTCTCGCTCCTTTTTAGTATGATAATAATGTTATATGAATTTCTTACATTTAACAACATTTCTTAGACCCACGTTTTTTCAAATGAGCTTATATACTTACTCATAAGTGCCATAACCATGTTCGATTTCATAACAGTCCTTTGGACTTTTCCAGAAAAGGATTTCGGGAACTAGTTTCTCCCCAGTCTTTTCAAAAGTAGCAAAAAATCTATAAATTACAAAACTAAAATAAATCGGAATCCACTTTAATAAGAAAGAAATTGAAAATATGCATACACATCTAACCTTTTCAATAAATGGTACCCGAAAGTATAAAGTTCGTATAAATTACTTTTCTTCATATTTTCTTTATCCATTCCATCAAAACTCTCCCAAACTTGCATGAAGATGCGAAACAAAGACAACTATAAATATGCATGTTTCATTACAGGAACTTTTTTTTAAATTTTGTAAAAGGAAAACCTGGTATAGCCGGCTAGGCATGTTAAGATCGAAAGTTACTCTATGGAGCATCTTTACCAAAGCCTTGTTTAAATCAACTGAATTTGTTGTAAAATCTTTGAGCAAGAAAATGTACCTAAAAATTTATCGCTTTAAAATTATAACATTATAGCATTTATTTTGAAAAAAAACATACCATCTTAGTACATCTGTCCTAGCAAATTTCACTATATACTCAGTGAAATCGAAATCGACCTGAAAAATACTTATATATATTTATCCTGCAAAGAAATAAAAATGTTTCATACCTCTTTTGTTTCATAAGATCTATCGTCTTCTTCCATTTCATCGCTAAACCCTTCAATTCCATCATTAACCAATTCCCCATTACGAATCCTCTCCTCAGCTAACCTTTCTGCATTTAGTAATAATACGGCAACCGGAAAATACATATAAGCATGAAAGGAATTATTAAATTTGACAGATCTCTCTTACCTCATCCAAATTAGCAAAATATATTTCACGCATTTCAAGAAATTCGTCCTCTGGTTCAATATCACTTAGACCGAATACACCTAATATAAATTAAGCATTGTCTTAAAAGACTTGGTTATAAAATACTATGAAATTCACAATGTTTATTAAAAGAACTTTAAAAACGAGCAAACTAATATCTAACCTTCACAAAGCCATACATCACGTGCAGCCCTAAATAATCCCACTGCATCACAGATTCGCATTTCACGCATGGCTCTTTGCACATTCAACATTGCGAATTTTCTAAAAATATAAATATAATAAGTAATCTTACTGAAACTAGGATGTATAGAATGACAATTTTATTAATTCGGTACATACTTCATCTTAATGCCGTTCACTTCAGAAAATTTTAAAAGTTAAAGCTGACTTACTGGTGTTCCACATCTTCTACATTTAATAATGCATTAATGGGTATTTGATTCTCGGACGGTTCTAGATGACCCATTATTACATCGCTCAGTTCATCCGATAATTCAGCCCATCTTTCATCTAAATCATCATCTGACAACCGATCAACTTCTGGGAGCTTAGGGGCTTGGTGATATGAACCTGAAGTTTTCAGAGTTGCAAATTTCTATTTTTATTTATCTATATCATGTAAAAAAAAATTTTTTTTTTTACCTTTTCTAGGTTTTCTTATCTTTGACTTCTTTTTAATAGTTTTCAGAGTACCAGACTTTACACTCCTTTCCAAGAGACGACAGTAATAATGAGTTAATAAAACAAGTTCTTGAAGAAATGTTTTCGACAGAGAACCTGGCTGACAAGTCACAAAAATTTAAGGAAAAGCCATAAAATGAGAACCAGAATATAGTAGTCAGTAAATGGTAAATCTAAAAAATAAGTAAAAATTACCATGAATTTCCTAATAAGTGCACATCCTAACTCCCTGTACTCCTCAACGTTCAGAATATGGAAGCATGTCGATTGAGCTAAGTTTTTCTCTTCTTGGGTTCCACGATCAAGCAGGTGTTGGTGCCTGCAAATAGCAAAATTATACTAGAAAGACTTTAATTAAAATACGTGATCAATGAAAAAAAGAGCTAACATTAGAATCATTTCCTTGTAAGCTGACAAAGCATACTGCGCTCGTATTCCAAAATATTTTCCCTCTTTTCTTTGCGCAGCAGCTCTTTCCATATAATCGTCTAATTGGATTTGTAGATGATGAAACGTTTCTATACCCAGACAATTAGATACCTAAAATTTTGTTTGAGTCACATAAATCAATAACTAACTTATCATAGAACAATGTTATCAAAATAAGAAATAACTGTGACTTACTGCAGTCAGATATTATACAAAACAATCCTATTTATAAACAACAAGCATTTGATTTGTTTCAAAAAATAAAAATACGAACAACGGTCGATGGCAAACCGGCTAATCTACAATATTCAACGAAAAACCGCATGAGAAGAAAATAATGAATGTCAGCATTTCGTTGTCCAATAGAACGACGATTACCAAATGCCTGAAGAATTAACGTCTATGGACCACAACCTTTAACTTCATCCATTAAGAACAAATCTAGCTGATATTAATGTAAATATATATTAAGAAATATCCAAAAGAAAGCAAATAAAATATATTGCACACCAATTCTTTCGTACTCTTCATTAGTCGATTGAACGTTTTTTCGAGTATATCCTCTACGAACTTCTTTAGCCTAAGGCGCAAATTCATTGATGATACATGAGTCTTTTGTTGAGCTTCAAACGGGCTATGGAAAAACTTTGTAAAATTAAACACAACCGTAGAAATAATTGGTTTAATTCAAATCCTAAATTATTTTAACCTTATAAAAATCTCATATTATTTCATTCCATCGACCCTAATGAACAGTATTAACAAGTTTAATAATTTTTATTAGTTCTTTGATATCGTGAATAAAAGTCTTACCGTCGATTCTTAGCCGTTACTTTTTTTGATTTCCGCTCATCAAGAAATGTTAACTTTGATACGTCCTTCAGAGCTCTGAAAAAAAAACTACATTTATGACATTAAATCTCTACAATATTACGTCAACAGAAACAAACAAACAAACTTGTTAAGTACAAAGTCATTTTCCCTGTTTACAGCACTTAACCCTTTCACAATATATGACCCAGAAAATCTGAAACACTAAAAATACATCGGTTAAAAAATCTCAATCATGATAATCACATCAATTAATGTAATCTAAGTTAATGTTCTTACTTGATTATTTTATTCGCAACGTTAAAAAAAACTGGTTCGAAATTGTTAAGCAAAATGATTTATATATTTCACAATATTTGAAGAAAAACAAAATCACTTATAAGGGATAATTTAAGCGACCAATAACTACCTTGAATGTCTTGATGACATCACCTTCTTTCTTGATACATTTGTTTTCAGCTTCTCATTTTCAAAAGCCTGCTGCAGTTCTAATTCAGATCTCATCTTTTCATCAGCGGTTCTCTCATGGTCAGCATCAACCAGATCAGCTGGCTTCTAAAAGTAAACTAAAGTACACTATCTATAAATATTAAGCTTTATGAGAATATTACTAAAATAAAGAGACACTTTATTTCAATTCAGCTATTCAATAGTACTAACTAGACTTTTTAAAAACTTACATGTTCCTTTACAACTAAAGCAAAGATTTCCAATATGGAGAGATGAAAATCGCGCTCCTTAGACTGAGAGCCGATGTGAAATAACACCTAGATACTAAAATAGAATAATCTTATAATTCAGAGCCACATTAAAATTATACAAACCTTATGAATTTCTGATTCAAGGAATGATTCAATAACTCGATCATGACTGTTATATTCAGTAGTAGTCCTCTGAAAATTCGTAATATCACAATAACAAATAAGTAAACACTTTAATTAAATATCATACTCGCTTCTGTTCATAAATTCCAAACTCAAATTACTGCATACCTTATTATCCTTATCATTGGTTGGAATTGAAAATATGTATCGTAATAAAACAATAATACGCTCCATTAGTAAACGAGATTCTTCATGTCGATTATCCCATTCCTGCATACAAGTTAGATCTATCGAACAAACTGAGAAAATAAAGCTTAATCCTAAGTTATCTTCCAATGCTCAAACCTTATTCATCTACGTTGTAAAATATAACCACTACACAGGAATTTTTAACAATTAGTGGAACTATACCGTTTCTAAAAAATACTTCTCAAGTTTTTCCTTGAGAATGATGAAGAAATCCTTATCAGCAAAAGCCAGCTTAGTTCTTATAAGATTTTCGTCAAGAGCCCAATATGTCTGCCATTGCGTTCGATCTTCAGGCTGTTTTCCTTGGAGACTAACAATGGTAGGCTGGACTAAATTTGCCATCAGCCTATAATCAAACGGGGATGTTAACTAATAAAACTACTTGTTCTCAATTTAAAACTTAATTTAAAAAAAATAATGTTATTTGAAAATAATAAACGAATTAAATATGAAGCATATACCTTAACGTTATATCAAACATTTTGTCACTTTGCTTTTCAGATTTCATTATTGGTATAAGATCATTCTGTATGATGTTACGTTCTCCACATATTCTTCGAGCTAACAGGACCTCATTATCATTACGGAGAAATCGAATAATATCGCGAATTGTTTCTGTGAAATAACAGCAAAACTAGTCACTTATATTTTTTTTTAAACATAAAATGAAAAATAAGTACTTTCAGATAAAAGTTAGATATAAAAACCTCTAACCGAAACAATCTGGTTCTGGCTGATATATGTTATCTTCAAGGTAACCAAGAGCGCTAATTGCACCTTGGATTATCACCTCCATTTGTCACTATAACAATAGAATTTGTATATAATAAATCTTATACAATGAGATTTATGATATTCTACGTATAAACTTCGATATAAACGCATACATTCTACGAGTTTGAGAAATAGGTAATAAAATATAAGATAACAAAATATTTCATAATAAAGGAAAGTAATAGAACTATCACTACCTAGATTAAAGTTCATCTAAAGAAGAGTACCATTTTCATTTTGAAAGCAGCAAGTTCGCGCCCAATCCTACACCTTCGAATGCCACTGAATCAAATGTTCCAAAGCTAGCCTGGCTTATATTATTAATCTCGCATTGTATATTTTTATCCTTATAGTGTATTAAAAGCCGGGTTTATATTTTTAAAATTTTCACACTAGGTTTTTTCTTCACTAGTATTATATTTAAAGCCTTAAAAATTAAATGAGAATAGTGATAGTTTCATCTATTCGATAAATTTGATCAAGGTAAATTTTAAAATTAGGCTATATGATTTAGAATGGAAGAATGGTTTGAAGAACCACCATCATGTATTTCATTGGGAAATGAGGGTCGCATGGCGATTGGTTGTGTCGATGGATCTGTTCAAATGGTTTCATACAATATGGAAGAGATGCAAGTTCGTTCATTTGTTCATACTTGGTAAATTGTACAACGCAAAATTAGTTTTGTAATTTTTAGCAATCCCCAAACTGCATAATTATTTTTTCATTGCACATTATAATTTTAGTTTTCCTTTTCATGAATTTTTTTATTTCAGTGGAATACTAAGTGTGACAGAGAAAAATACTACGTATTTAAGCAAATATTAACTTATTTTTTCAGTATCACTGGAAATTTGCTATGAAACAGGGTGTACGAGGAATAGTATTTAATCATGATGAGTCAGAAATCTACGCTATTAGCAGTAACAGAGCAGTTTGTAGCTACGATGTTCATACAGGAAAAAGGTGAAAGTAACGTTGTGCCATAGGATTGTTTCTGAGAAAACCACTATCAATACTAAATTAAGTAGTACATTATCTTAATTATAAAAGAAAAGTATACTCAGATCAACAACACTATAATAATGATGATTTTTAGGACAAGATGTATTGTCGAGGGACACAAAAATAAACCTAACGCTATTTGTCTTCTTCAGCCAACAGCTAGAAAGCATCAACAATTTGCTAGCGGTGATGAAGAAGGCGAGGTAATTTAATGGGACAGCGAAATATCTATATTGACTGTTTTAAGTGCGTAAGGCATTGCTATGTAAAAAATAATTTAGATACATACATGGGATTTTCGAGCTCAGAATCCAAAAATATGCACTTGGAAAGAACAGGATAGCGTGAATAATTATGTCGATATTTATTTTTTGATTTCTTGAATCACTAACTTCTTCAGCTAGTTTAAGTTAAAAAAAAAACTTATAGGATGTTAATGCGTTGGCAATAGATGGTCGACATAATTTGATATCAGCATCTTCTGATGGTACTATTGCTGCATATGAAGTACGAAAGTGCAAACTGAGAATGAAAAGTGAAATGATGCACTCAGAACTTCTCAGTCTTTGTGTTACTGACAAGTATTGTGTTACCATTACTGCTTTATCTCTTAACTTATGAAATTTAAAAACTGTTAAATAATACAAATATTTCTATAGCCTTCAAACTCATTTAAGATATGTGTATGCTGGTGGTAGGGATGGTTATCTTGAAGTCTTCGTTCATGGAGACTATGGAAACATCCTAGAACGTATCGATAGTGGATTTGATATGGTAAGTCTAGCCTGTAATTATTTTTTATGTAAAAGAATATTACATTGTCCCAGTAGAAATAGAAATTTTAAAATAATGCCTGGTATTATCGTTGTACTTATGAGGCTTCAGGGTGTTGGAAGTGTTGTAGAACTTCGTAAAGGAATTCTTATGACAGCCAGCGAAACATCTGGGAAATTGAGGTTATCTTATCTTTTCACACCGTACGTAGTTTTGAAATTTACATGATTGTTAGATAAGCAGTCTAAATTTAAGACTGCTAAATGTAATGCCGACGAAACAACTTGGCATAGTCGCGACTCATGGAGATGATGAGGGAGTGGATCAATTAGCAGTATGAATTTTAGCAGTAATTTTAACCATTTTTTAAAATTATCACGACAACGATTTATTGAATTTTATTCATTTTAAATTATTTTTAATCATCAGTTGGGTGTGGTAGTTTTTGACTTTTTTCGCATAGGATATTTTTAACAATAATGTTTTGGAGAATAACAAAGAAATATCAGCAATGATTCACAGTTATTTCTATTGATACTATCTATGGAACTTTATTTTTTAGACTTATTTAAGCTACTAAAATTCTATGAACTATGCTCGATCTAGTACTTGTTATCACTTCTAAATACCCTTCAAATAGAGTATGCGCTGCCTAAATAGTCTTAAAGAACAGTTAAACTAAATTGTGAAAGACTTACAATATAAAAAAATCTAATGTTTATTGTCAGAAGTTTTCCTATAAAACTATAAATAATGTAGTTTATATGATCATACCTTGCATTGAAATAAATGTCTACTCGTATCTAACTTTATGTAAGATTTGAATAACGTAACTATTGATATAGAACTTAGGTATTGAACTGCAGATGTATTTACAAATGGATTTTTTCTTGTCTTCAGATATCACCAGATGGTTTAATTTTTGTGTCACTGGCAGGATTTGCAAACACCATTAAAATATGGCCATTACAAGAGCTTTTGAAGGACATTCCTGTTTTACGTTCTGTAGATGTAAAGAAGAAAAGAACAATCGTTAAAGAGGGGTATGTTTAGATTAATTACCCGGTTTTTAATTGGTCATTATTGTTTTTTTACAATTAATTTACTATATGGTACTTTTACCTGCGATAGAGAGTGTGTGTATTGTGGACCTATTTATCAGTTACATTGAGCTACAAATATAAATTTTTTTAAAGCTTTTTTGACGATTTGGTAAGGAAGAAGAAGAAACGGATAGCGGATATTCACGAAGAGGGTGATGAAGATGAAGATAGTAATTCAGATAGAGAAAGTTCGGATGAGGAAGAAGAGAGCTTAGATAGAGATTGTTAGAATGGGTATTTCTTGTTATCTAGGAGATAATTAATTCGTTTTCAGTTTATTATTTCCTTATGAATCGTTATTACATCACTGTTAACATAATTTGTTTGAGTATGGTTATGAATTTGTTATGGTTCAATCATTTTTCCAAAATGATGATTTGATCGTGAAGTCTCTCGTATATATTTAAATGTTATTTGATTAGAGCTTGAATCGTCGTTTAGATGGAAAACACAGCAATGGGCTCTCACTCATTACCGGAATTCATGACCTGTAAATTCTGTGGTATTGATAGGAAGGAACTATACAAATGTCCTCGTTGTGAAACACACTATTGTTCCATCAAGTATGTAGGTTTTCAATTATTGTTGACAGTATGCTTATAGTTAGCCAATTAAAACTCAAAGAAAATTTGTTTAAAATAGATGTTACCGAAATGAGACACACGCATCTTGTTCCGAAGAATTCTATAAAAAATGTGTTGAAAATGAACTCAAAGGAAAAAGATGCTCTACTGAAAGTGGTGCGAAAGATACGTTTGAAGAACATATGCAGAAATTTTTTGATGGAAAACTTGAAGAACTACCAGGCGGGTATTGCTTTTCCCTAGATTAATCTTACATGTTCATTTATGTTCTTTATGCATTTGTTTTTCTAAGATGATTACTGGTTATTTACTATTTCAATACCATATTTTACTATGAAGTAGATTGCTTTAAAGTTATAAGCTATGAATATTATAAGTTCAGGTAATATTTATGGTCAAGACAATAAAGATGAAGGCGAACTGCTTGATTCGGATGACGAAATAAATGATGAAGATGAATACATGAAAAAGGTTTTACAATCTACTATAGATGATTACACTTTGGAAGAATCAGAAATTGACAGGAGACTAATGGTGGGTCGTATTAGGTGAAAATGTTCTTAGAATAGTTTCATAGTCATCACGAATTAGTAAGCATATATTTCTATTCAGTGTCTTGGTGTAGGAAGTGATGTCGAGCAGCTAATGCTAAAATTAACAGACGAAGAAAAGACTGCTTATGCTCAACTTGCAGAACAAATTCATTTAGATGAAACTGGATTAGAAGATAGTTGCTTTCGCAGTAAAACTTGATCATTTGTTTTCATCCTTTAACTATTCTGTATGTTTTTTTTCCCTGTTTTTTCTTAATATTTATTATTGTTTGCCAATTCTAAATATTACTTTAAAAAATGCCATTTTATTAGTTGTTAGGTTTAATGGTTCTCACAACCATAATATATTACCAACATACTCTTATTTACCATTTTTACACCTAGGTTTATGTGTTATAGTGAATTTTTGTTTTTATATGTTACGCTATGTATCAAATGTCCGTCTGATTGTTCGCAAATGTGCTACTCAAGCAGAAGTCATCAATGCTCAATTACAGAAACAGGTTAATAATGTCTACCTTCCGAATAATTTTTGATTTTTCTAAATATTTCATGTAGTAATATATTTTAATAAATACGAGACTGAGTGAAATATGTGGTTTTGTGTTAAGAAAGAATTCTATTGACGGGTTTTAGGTATGCTCTAATATCTCTGGCGAATTAGACGATGTCACAAATCGACTCTTCGCTGTGGTATACGTAAATGGACGGCAGTGGAAAGTTGGACAAAACGACCTAATATCACTAGAAGGAAATTTGCCACTGTCAGTTGGAGACCGTATTAAGTTAGATAAGGTTAGAACTGCCAATGTCATAAAAGTGAATAGCTTTGGTATATAGGCTAGGTTTCAGGTGCTTATATTAACAAATATAGCATTTATTGTTTGTTTTAAGATTGGAAAGTTTATTCTTATATACATATATAATATATTTAGCGTAATTTACATTCTGGAATATGGGTAATCTTAATAGTGGCATGGTTTTATTCGTTATTTTTCACTTTTTAAAGCAATCAAAGCGGTAGGGAGTAAGTTTTTTAACATTATATAGTACTAAATTAATACTTTATTTTAAGCGTTTTAATATGTTTTAGATACATTATGTGCTAATCACATTCCATTAATAATTAAACCACTACGGTCTCGTTTTTTAGAACAAAAATGAAAATAAATCTGATTTCTTGATTAAATCCTGTTTTTCTTATAAAAATTTTCCAGTAGAAAACATTATTTTTTTATAGAATTAGACAAAGCCACTTTTCGATATAGGATTTGCCTGATCTATCATTATCTGATTCCTTTGATTTGAGTTACCAACATATCTACTAATAAAAATAATTTTGAAGCATTTAAGCACGCATTTCCAGTCATTGTGAATGATGAATACGATTCACTCAAGTACGGCTCTTTTGTAAAGAAGAGAAACTAATAATAGTAATTTTCGAGGATTTCAGTCCTTAGTAATCACTCACTTGTCGTTTAATATACTTTACTATCAGTTATTAACTATTCTTTAGGTGTTATTGATTGGCGGCAGTCGCTTTTCCGTGTTTGGACGTCCTTTTCTCGACAAAAACTCTGTGTGTGTTGAGGCCACAGTTGTTGAAAAGACCACGAAGTCACCTGAACTTCATTATGTACACAGAAACCATCAGCATATTAAATCAGTTAATTGTAAGTTCTTGGTAGGCTTATTTTAAACTCAAATTCTATAATAGATCATAAAACTAGAAAACCAGTAAAATTGCATTTTCTGCTAACTATTAGAAATTTAAAATTCTAAATGTTAACCACATTTTTTCGAAGTACTACTTTTTTAAAATAGTATAAACTAATATTATGTTGGTAAATTATTATGATATTGGAATTATTTTCATTAGTTTTTCGAAAAATAATATTTCTCAGAAAAATACTTTATAGATTTTATATTTAGGAAATACACTGAAGATAATTTTGTTCAACAAATAATAAAACGAAAGGTAATACTGAACGAAACTATTTCAGGGATAAGCTGTGAAACAACTGTTTTGAGGATCAACGACATTTCAGCTAAGGCAACTCTTATGGAACATGCTTCGTAATTATATCTATTATAACAATGGGAATTGGTGTTTTCATGTTAGAATTGCTCTTGATGTTCCTGTAATATGTTATTGTTATATCAATCACAAATGAATAATTAAAGAATAAGTTTTAATTTATTAATAAGATGTGAATCTAAGTAATTATAACATTAAATATGTTATTTACATTGAAGTTTTTTGTATTATGTGTATTTCCTTTTATGACGAGCCTTCTTTTCATTTCTTTTTAAAGCACTACATCTCATATCGTGGCTATCTGAAAGCACTTGCAATTGGCCATAAAGTTAGATACCGTAGTCGTCATATTTAAGTATAATTACAGGGATTCCATTTTTATTCTAATCGTTTTCTCTTTGTTGGTATCTATTCGTTAACCTAGATAAAATTTGCGATAATTATTGCCATTTTTACTTTCATTTTTGTGGATTTCCAAACATCTCAGGGATTTTCCTCATTTTAATCAGTCAAATTAGTAAGACATTAAGAAGAGGTGTGGAGGATTACATGGAACCTACATGTATCGTTGCTTTCTAAATTATTACATAATTGGGAAAAAGATCTGGGTTAGGTGAAGTTTAATAATTTCAAAAATTATTGTGTATAGTTTATTTAGAATTCCTGTATTTTCCTGTTTATTATGAAATTCGTGAAATTTTTATTTGACAAAATATTGAAGTAAATTTTAGTCCTTTTTTTGTGAAAACAGCTACTCATCTTACTGTTGCCAAGTTGAGTATTGATTATTTTCTTATCATTCAATTGTGCTATATTACAAAGGTTTAGTGCGGAGTTATAGTTGCGACTCATATACATCATCATAAGGAAGACTTCACTCACGTTCCACGAAAATATTTACTCATCGTATGTTACTCATACCAAAACGGAGTAGTAAGTCCTATGCTATGGCAGTAATAAAAGGTAGGTTAATGTTTCTAATATGAACACTTACTAATGACCGTATTTAATGTAATAGCATGTAATATGAATAATATAGAATTTACTTGTAGTAATAATCAAAATTCCTCATAAATCTGGCTTTTCTCTTATCTGATTTTTGAAATTATAATGTTTTATTCACTGCGGCGAAGAATAAATCAAAACAAAAGCGAGATCAGGCGTATTTGGATTGTTTTACAAGCCTTGATTTCCAACTCGTATTTTGCGCCTAAACTCATTAAATAAATGATTGATAGGTTTTTGACCACTATAATACTCTTAAGATTATATTTTCATTTTCTCTTCGTTCGCTGTTTGTGGCATGCTAAAGCTCATTATTATGTTAAAAAAATTCAACAGATATTTTCATAGAAAGGATTTTTGTTTAGAACTTTATTCATAACTGCTTTCGTACTAAAAGTGTCTTGCGTAAAAAGGCTCATAATACAAATTACTACTTCTGTCAGAATATAGCATACCATCAACAATCTATAGATACCTGTTTTAGAAAATGATCAGATATATAGTGCATTTCAAAATTATAGCAGTTTCTTACCGCTTTTTTTCTGTTCTCCGTCGTCGGATTGATCCAATTTTTTTAGCGATAAGGAGTAAGAGCCTTGAAAATCTCCAGTTTAAATTTCATCGTTTTTCATAAAGAATTACCAATTTTATACTAATTTTTCTTAAAACCACCTATTTTTATAGTTTAAAAATGGTAGCACACTTTATTAAAACGTGTCTTTATGATAAAAACAATAACAATCAATGTACATAATAATTAACTAGTAGTCAGTACAACTACCACTTCTATTAATACCCTGGAAAATTCGTTCAGGCATACTGTTAACTAAGTTTTTGATGACGCTTTTGTTGACTTCGCTCCATGCTTTGCTAATGACAGAGTAAAGGTCCTTGGCGGTTTCAAACTGATGGTTATCGGCATAAATCCGTCGCACGACAATTGCCCAAAGATTCTCTATCGGATTTAGGTCCGGAGAGCGCTATGGCCAGTCCATAGTGGCCACACTATTGTCCTGCAGCCAAGTCTTAGTGCTTCGACTGGCGTGGATTGTGGCATTATCTTGTTGGAACGTGAAGCTAATACCTGGAAATCGTTGTAGATGCGGAACTAGACGATGTCCTAAGACATCCTGGTAGTCGGCGCTGTTCATCTTCGTCGAGACAAACACCAAGTTGACTAGTCCCATAGCACTGAATGCGCCCCAAACCATAACACTTCCACCGCCGAAATTTCGGGTTGAAAAATGCCGGGGTTGCTTACGTAAATACCTCCAATACGAGTGACAACTATCAGGACCATCTAGGTTGAACTTCTTCTCGCCACTGAAGATCGCCTAGATTCGAAATAATGAGTTTATAATCTTATTTCGAAGACTAGGACTTTCCCCAGTTGCATCTCATGACTGTTTTTGCCCAGCAAAGCCTTCCACCATTATGCCCTGGTGTCAGTTGTGGACACTTCATCCGTGATCGGACAATATTGGGACACTTGTCCAGCATTCTCCACACCGTAGATTCTGAATTGTCACTACCACAAGTTCTGCAGATTTCATTGATGCTGATCGTGCTACCCGACGTTGTCCGCAGAATTTCCCTTTTTTCAAGGTCATTCAAATTGCCAGCTCGTCCACTACTCTTTTTTGCACCATATTGTTCTTGGTGACGCAAGAAATTTATAATAGCCTTTCAGGAGCACTTGACGACATCTGCAATCCGCTTCACCGTGTAACCGGCAGTTGACAGTGCTTTAATTTGACTTCTTTCGTGTAGACTCAATGTAGAAGCACAACTCATTGTTATGATGATCCAGGACTAGTCAATTTGCGCTTCTTTCGTTAAATAACGCTAAAATATGGGAAGTGTGCTATCATTTTGAAACGCACTGTATCTATGGTATTTACCCTTATTGTATGCATGAAATCATAATGAACATTTATAGGAAAGAATAATCAGGCATGCATGGTGTGTGCTCAACCGAAGACAGTTTCTTCTCATTTCGGGAGTTTGTCTTGTTTGGCTTGTGCTGCTTTTTTCCGGAGAACAGTTTCGTTATCAATCGAGTTCAAATGTAAAGATCACGGGAGTTGTACGATATATTATGGTGAGTGCTTAATATCGATTACTAACAAGGCAAAATAATATTCTTTAATTTAAACCATAGATAGCATTACTCGTACTAGAAAGAGTGAATAATATGCACTTGTTCAAGAACTTTTATAGAACTAAGAATGATCTGTCGCTCTTGTCGGTTTAATAAATGTCTTGAAGCAGGGATGAGGAAACAATGTAAGTGTGTAATATTCATTTCTTCATTATATTAAGTATAGTGATGATCAAAAGTTTGATACTTAGTTTTCATACTGACTGTTCTCATTTTTAAAATTGTCCAAAAATTATAGTAATTTAGTCTAAAATATTTTTCGTCGAAATGAGATTTAATAAATCATCCCCTTTGTTACAATCATGTTTCTACTACTTTATTTGTTTAGCTAAGTTAATGATTTAGTTAGCTCATGTAGGCTTTCCACTTTTCATCAAAGAAGTCAATTAACGAATAGTTTTTTCAGATGTTCAAAAACGACGAACATGTAGAAAGAAACAGGGATGCCACAAAAATTTATTTCGAAATGTGGAGTGTGAGAAAAGTTTAACTAGAAAAGAAATAGCAGATAACTGTAATAATTGCCATTTTTGTTGTATTCCTCATTTCATTTTCATTTTTTCTGTTTCAGCAAAGATAGAGGGGTTCAATATTGAGCAAATACATAGTGCTGAGTGCCAATCACTAAACGTAAAAGTGAGTAGATCAATTTTATTAAGCGCGTATGTAACACCATTAATGTCAATATATGATATATTATCTAATAGCCGGATAAATTGTTGTAAAAAATACGTGTGATTAAAAATAGTAAGTTGACTTTTTTAATATACGATGTCGGAAGAAATAAACTGCTAATGAAGAATCCTTCGTTTATTGTGTAATAAAGATGGACTAGTTGGTATTTTTAGGTTTCGACCTGTCAAAATTTTGCCGATACCCCTTGTTCGAGCTATTTATACACCGATAATCAACTTTTATCAACTCCAACCACTCATATAAAAGAAGATTACGATCGAACAGGTGATACATATGTATATTACTGGTACAAAAGATAGCACAGGTGAGACTCAAGTGCTCTCTCATTTAGTGTTTTGAATTCCATGTCTGCGATGACGCCATTCCACTGTAGATGCATATTAATAATAACAAAATATCATAGACTTTTAAAATTTTTGATACTATTAAAGAGGTTTATTGAAATTTATTCTAATTAACTGGAAATTAAACTTTTGAAGTAAACATGGATAAAGAATAATTCTAATAAACGTCTATACTCAAACTAATTAAATCCATGAATTTCCTGTTTCGGAACCATATTTACGACCATTTTCCAAAGTTGAAATTGAGCCGAGACTATTAAACATAACAGGAGAGGAACTGCTTCAGCATCAGTTTGAAGAGGTAGATTTCAATGAATGGTTATTCATCTATTTTGATTGTATCAATTCCAATAATATGCATATTTTGTAGCATAAAATTCCTTATATTTCGATTTAGGTATCCTAATAATTAATATATCTTTTAAGCTTAAAAAGACAATGGACAGGCGAAGAGTTATGTTTACGGATACTCCTTTAAAAGCCGTTACAGAGCAGTGTGGAGCTGTGGTTGGTTTCACGCCATTACATCCTATTCTAAGAAATAAACTGAAATACTCCAATAATCACTGCTCGTTTAACATTCAACTTGAGCGTATAATATTGATTGAACTAAATTATATTTCTTTTTTTAAAGAACTGGAATAAAATATTTAGCCCTTCACCAGAAATTGTATGGCCAAGCCACACACGCTGGTGCGTCAGCTGAATAGCCAGCGTTTCGACTATTTGCTCGCTTTTGAGTACTGTAAGACTACACCTGGTTTTGATCAACTGAATGGGGATGAAAAGGTGAACGCTTTTATACGAATAATTTTAACTTTAAAGAACATTCAACAAACATTTCGATTTTTGTCGAATTTCAGGACAAATTTGAGTAGTTTTAGTCTAGCACAATTTCTCCAGCTGATCTTGTACTAATATACATGAAAACTCTGAATTATTATTTAAAAAATTAATCAAGCATATTTTAACATTTTGTCACTTACTATAGCATATCTTACAATTTAAAGGTGGATTTAACCTCAAATATGAATAGATTTTTTTAACCTAGTATTTGTTTTATTTTTCACAATAAAAGAAGAGTTCTTTTAATTTTTTTTGCGTTGTAATGAAGCAGAATATCGTCTATAACTGCAGTAGGGTCGCCTAGCAAACAACTCAGATTGTTCTGGAACACAACCGAGTCCTATTTAGTGCTCTCTCGCCCTTGACTTTTTTGAAAGTGAGAATTTTGCAATTTTAAAGAAAAAGTGAGAGCCAGCATTAAATTTCCGATCTTCCACGTACCAAACTTGTTCTTTTCCACTTATATTTATCACTTATTATGAGCTTAGCATCGCTATTCAATTAAAGGAATTAGTTTTAATCTAAAATAATTTATTGTATTGGAGAAGAGGATGAGAAATACTTTATATAAACAGGCTTGGTATGTGGAAGATTGCAAATTTAATACTGATTCTCGCTCTTTAGATTTGCAAAATTCCCACTTTGAAAGAAGTTATGGGTGAGAGAGCAAAAAATAGCACTCGATTGCTCTCCAGAACACTCTGAGCTGTTCGCTAGGCGGCCCCACTGCGGTTTCCAATGCTTTGTTTTTCCAAAGTAGTTTAATCTTTCTATCACTTTGTCTTTTAAAATATCCCACTCATTAGGTTATATGAATTCTGTGCTCGTTGGTTAGAAGAATTAAATTTAACTACCGTATATTATTCTTTATTTTTCTCTCTTACGAAGAGGATAATAAGTGTGTAGCAGTGTCCGAACCCGACGTTTTCGTTTGAGATATTCCTCCTTTAATGCAGAACATCAACTCCATTTAAGCCCTGTATATAATTTTAAACTACCCTCTGCTGAAGATCTTCCTTTTCTATATTTAGATTTTTGTAATTATATTAGTTTCTTTTCTAATTTAATTCAGTGTTAAGTGATTATCCCGATTGGCGGAATCGATACTCTTTAAAGTGTTGGTGAGTTCGCATAGTAATTTCCACTCACTGAGTCATCTTCGTGTTGATCTCAAATTCACAACCAAAATTCCCTCTCTAGCCTCTTGTCATTGTTGCAGACCGTTACTCGATCTATGTTTGCACTCCCTGATTGGTTCATTGGCGGCAAACGAACAGTTCAGAGTTCCCTAAACTCCGCCCATTTTCTCGGATGTACAAAAGCGTGTTGAATAGAAGAGGTTGTGGAGGGGAACTGACTGGTTGTAGTGGTATCTAGAGCTCTGCTAGTAAAGTTCTGCTTAATTCCATCTTTAGTACCATAGCTTAAAAGATCAAACTGCTATCATTGGGACAAAGATTAACTATTAGGAATTTTCCAGATGATGGAAATATTTGGACCAGAGTTTATGAAATATTAGTCTAGTTTAAAAAAACTGAAATCATAAGTAGTTTTGTGTATAAACAATTTTTAAATCATTAAAAATTGTGTTCGTTATATTTTAGGCAATTTTCTTCCGATTATGTGCCATAACATTTTGCCTTTTGGACATCGGGTGGCTTTCTTCACAAATCACCGTACCAGGAGAGGAAGTAAGAGGATCTGTCTACTTATTGGAAAAAAAAGTTATATAACAGAGATAAAGAAAAGGGTTAATGATCGGGTTTTCCATAATTTAGCACTGTTGCAAAAATTATGGTAGCTTTCATTTAGTACATTGTATATACTGATGGATCCGTCTCATCAGTACGTGATCTCAGCATTGGTTGGGATGATGAAGATGGTCTGGAAATGGATGGCAAGTCAAATTCGGTGAAAGTAAAGTATGCTCTCCAAACTATTTCATTTTTATTGTATTATAGTTTTACTACTTACAGAATGCACCAAAAGTTTTGATACAAATTTCAAGTGCACCTAAATTATCATATATGACATAGCAATTCGCTATGCTAATGTAAGCGTGTTGCTTAAAGAGTCGCTGGACAATGCTTAAAATATAACTCACTTCTCTCGTCTCTGAATTGTTATATAATGTCCAAAGCTCTACGCATTACAATAATCCACTTGCACAAGCAAGGAGAGAAAAATGTTGGGACTACAAAGAAGCTTTATGTCACGAGAATGGATGTTCAGCGGACTGTGGAACGATATCAGGAGTTGCATACAGTAGACGACCATCCTAAGAGCGAAAGATCCAGGTCCGTGAATACTGCTTGTTTGCAAAAAATTGTAAAGAGGACGCTTCGCAATACCAAGATGGGGAAGCTGGCTCCTTTCCTCCATATCAATGTGACACCTATGAGGAGAGTCGGTAAACTTGGAAAACGCCTACATTCAAATGAGGTCCGTCGATCTCATACGTTGACGGACAAATGAAGGTCAATCGTTACGAAAAAGCAAGGAAACTCCTGAGCATCGTTCAGGAGGGCCGTGCCTCAAACGTGCTCTTCACTGATAGCTAAATTTCTACCGTCAACTGTCAGAAGTCCCTTTTCTCCATTTGTCATGGTTAGAGCCGGAATAACTGCATTAGGTAAAACTCCGTTGGTATTTGTCGAGAAAAATGTTAAAATTAACTCTAAATACTATCAAAGCGAAATTTTAATGAAGGTAGTGGTTCCCTGGGCCTCAAAACACTTCGGGTCACAGAATTGGACATTTCAAGAGGACTGGGCACCAGCTCATGGAGCCAAAACAACTGCTGAGCTCTGCCGACAGCAGTTTCAAGATTTTTGGGGCAAAGACATTTGGCCATCAAACTCGCTTGATCTGAATCCGATGGACTTCGCAATATGGTCAATCTTGGAAAATAAGCCGAGTAGAACATCCTATAACAATTTGGACTCTCTTAAGGTGGCCTTAGTTAAATCTTGGGATGAAATAAGTGAAGATGAGCTACGGCCAATCGTAGGTAACTTCGAGACGCGTCTACGAGCTTGTGTGACTGCAAAAGGAGGAAACTTTGAACACCAATTAAACTAAATTATTGTTTGATATGTTATGTATGTCTGGATAAATTTTCGTGTCAAATTCTGTTTTTATCATTAAATTATGCGACTTAACATCTGTAACAGAACTTTTGGCGCACCCTGTATAGGTGATAGGACTTCTATAGTTTTAATTTTTTGAATGTGTCCGAATAGGTATTACTCGAAAGTATGTGAGAAAAGTGTTCTCATAGTTTTAGATTATTCTTCGAATTCATCTCTCGATTTCATGATGCTATTGTCCGTCCGTTACAAGAGAATAAAGTGGACGCAGTGGAATATGCAGCACTCAAAGCATTTTGCGTATGGAAGCTAGATTAGTTTTCATAATATTACTTTCTCTAAATTCCTCAGAATTTCACTAGAACGTCTATTTTTAGAAGTTATCATTTAGATATTTATATGACTTTAAGGTACTTTGAATATACAAATAAAATGCGAAAGCTGGCCAAGGAACACGAAACAGCATTATTAGTTGGACTGGATGCTTATTATGAGGTATTTGAAGCCAAAAGATTCTAATTTAAAAAAAGTAGAACGTAATAAAATGAGTGGTTGTAGAAAAAAAAACAGGATAGGAAGAAAATTCACCGAAAAAACGAGAATGGAAAGATGTGAATTACCAAGAAAAACATTGAACTATTAGGGTAATATGCTTTCCAGGATCGGGAAGATAAGGCAGAGAGGCTGGGTAATATCATTCTTCTTATGGGGACCATTTTTGTAGGTTTTAATTAAATTTAATCCACAATTAGATATATGAGTATTCGAATTTATATGAAATCCTCTATCCAGGAAATGTACCAGCTGATCTTTGAAACCTACCAAGCGGCCGAGTTATTTAACTTGTTCAAGATTGATGCTTTTAGCAAGGTTTTGTTGAGCTTATAGTTTAATGATCGCTAGTCCCTGTCTATATTAATCCAATATACTTATAGTTTCAAAATATCCATTAAGAGGAAGTTAACAGAAAATTAAGTTACCATAACTTCCTTAACTCCCATGCCACTAAAATATATGGACGTTGCCTATATCTGCTAATAATCTTATTTCACTTATATTATCGTATTAACCCTTACAAATAGCAATAAACCCTAAATAGAAGGGGAAGACCACGATGTCTCGTTGTTAAAATAATTAATAAACTAGTTGTAAAGACTCTTTAGATGCCAATACAGTAAAAATGAAGATTTTTATATTGAAGATACTGTGAGGAATATTCATCAGAATGAACTTAAAAAACAAAATATATGAGAATAAGTCAGCTCTCTCTCAAGGTTTCGTTCTGGCTTCTGCGAAACCGTGCAGTAAATTGAACAAGGCGGGCTTTTGATGCTGAAATTATATTTTAACTGTTGAATTTTGCTATATAACAATACTGTAGAAAACAGTTTAATCTACATAATATTTGAAAAGAAATGTAAAAACTACGAATTTTTGCTGACCTTTGCTAACATTTTTCAGCTTGTCCTTTAGATCTGGCTCGCTATTTAATATCAGATCATCCACCACCGGACCTTCAGGGACACGAGGTCCTGAAAAATTCAACTTCATAGATAACTTATCAATTTTACGCAGGCCTTTCATGTTGATTTTATATCTGATCTCCCTATCGCACTTAACATGAAATAGTCACAAATCAACATACGGCTTGCTTTGCTCAGAAATTGTGGAAACCACTCTTAAAATCTGTTTTTCTTTGACTTTCTGTAAACAACAAAAGTTGCAAATTCCCAACGACGTTTACTTTCCCTCAGGTTATATTATCAATTTTTTTCTAAATCTTCTAAATGTCAGAAAATAATATTTCGATCCGCTTTTCAAATCACTATTTCATTACAAAAACTACCTGAGTTGGGAAGTACTACAGTAAATTGGGTACATGAAATATAAAACAGATAAATCATGAATAGGGGGAAACAAAGATATCCAATGCTACCTTAAAAGATTCATAATTCTGTCGCTCTTAAAAGTTTAAAAGCGGAATAGTAAGACGATACATTTTGCAATTTAATGTTGAGATTTTTATTCAGAAGTCATATCAACTTACCTTGCTCCTTTCCAAGGGAAATAGTTTTCCGACAGAATTTGATAGGTCGTTGTGAAGAGTTACAGTAACCAGGATGAATTCCTAAATACTCAGCCCCACTATGATTTCAGATATCACATACTTTCTATAATTGTGTTAAAAACAGCTAGGGGAAACAACAATATGGCCGAACACAACATTAATAAATTTACAAGAAAATAAAATAAGTTATCCTAACCGACTTGTTCTCTTTTTAAACACCGTGAGAATTCTCTATTTTGCATCATCAGTGCAAGCTGTTCGTCTTCAAGAATTCTATAATATTAACTATGAGGATGAATTGCTTTTTACCTGTTTTCCTTTTCTAACTTATAGTTCATACTCCTATATTTTCTTACAATCTTTCTTTATAAAAAAATATGTCCTTTATTATTTCACCTAGCCTCTCCCTCATCGCATACAATATCTAGTTTCCTCTCGTTTTCCTTCTTCATTTCCTCGATACGGGCTTTCTCTCTGCTAATCTCTTCAGTGCTCATTCTAGTTCTGAATATTTGATTACTTATATCTAGAAAAGTTAAAGATTTTAAGATCAACTTTGCTAGATATTACATTTTCTATGTATAATCTTATATATTCTTATAGGGTTAGAATTTGGATTTATTTAATTATGATAGCAAATCAGCCATTAAGCAAAGCAAGTCTGTTCATTTTCTAGTAATACACAGCGGCAGTAATTGGGGAGTTGGTTTGTACAACCAAATAGTTATAGAAATCTTCGAAATTGTGAAAAAAAAATCTCGCGAATTAACTATCCTTATTTCAAGTAGAAAACCTGAATCTACAACGTGAAACCGTAGTACAACTACTAACCACCACGTCGTAATAACAGCACATTAGACTAATTGATAAAGGGTCACTGGTTGATATGAGATACATCTCGGTTAGGGTTAAGAAACATAGTGTATGACAAACTTTGAATTGAAGTAAAACCAAAATCAAAAGATAGAATCTACTTGTTTATTCTCTGCTGAATGCAAAATTTATTGGCGACCGTAATAAACAAATGTCATGATTCATTATTAAAGATAAATGTATTTTCACCACTACAAAAATAATAGAAAACTAACGAGAAAACAATTGTCAGGAAAAGTGGCAAGTTTGACATATACTAGATTGGAAATTTAATGGTGAGTGCAAATATATTTATATTTGGACAGTTCCCATTTTGAAGTTACGGACGATAAGACATTCAATTGCTACCCCGTGTTATATGCCTCTCGCTCCGCACTATTGTATATGAATCTTACCTAAGTTTTTGTTGGAAACATGAATTTATCCAATAATACGTCCAAAGAATTACTTTAATTAGTGGCCATATGTTTATTTCCATGTATATCAAAAACTGTTGCCATAAGTCATATTACTGCCTTAGGTAGTTACGCCTCCTTATACCTAGTATATGAAGGAACTAAGCATTAACAGTAGGCTCGCTAAATTACCCTTTTAACTACTATTATTCTTTATTCTCATAAAGGTATTTTTGCTATCAATTCATGCCTATTCTACATCACACAAGGATACAACAGTTTTATGATTAAACCAGCATTGTTCAATGTCCAAATATAGTTGTATAAGATTTTAGTAGAAACTGCTTACAATATGAATCATTTTATTTTCTTAATAATAAAGGTTACAGTTTTCTACCAAAAGAAGATACCGTCATAAACTGAGTATCACTACAAATATTTTTCTTTTAACGATAGGGAACTACACCTGGATATTTTTCCAATTCTTGATATTGATGCAGAATTATCCATAGATCGATGACGTGTGATTGGCAAACAAACAGGCTGGACTAATTGATGGATGTTCCAAAATATATTTAATTAAAATATACTTTTAAAAATGCTACCGATTTTTCTTTTGAAAATTACATGAAATCCTCCCAAATAAATATTTACTTTCAAGTGTTGTGTGGGAATTTCCCAATGTTAATTTTAATCGTAGTAAATTCGAAAAAACCCAGTTAAACATTTAATTCCACCTCACCTCTGATTCTCTTTGAGATCCATCCTTATATTGTTTCTGTGTAGAAGATACCATGTGTGCTTTCTAAACCAATAGAAATGTCATGGAATGACGGTATAAACTTTCTTAAACACTGCAAATCTACTGGATGTGAAAAAAAGCATAAATTATGTAACAAATCATTACCTCAAGTGATACAACAAGGAGATCATCGATTGTTTGTGCGACATCTCCATCATTTTTTCTTAGAACACTTTCAATGACATCAGGAGTAAGCGTTGGAAACATAACAGCAAAATCATGCATCGCCTACAACATTTACATAGAGCTTAATCGGAGCCAGTATCCAGTAATTAATGTAATCTCTAAATAATCAATGTACATAGTGTAATTTAATCCTATAACTCTTAACGACCAACTAACAACCCGCGTTATGATCTACAAAAGGAAATTTGACTGAGTGAACACCTACCGCATTAAATTCGAGAAGCTGCTCATCATTATTCGTAGTCATAACAGCCCAAAAACTGAAACATATATTCTATTTATTTATTTTTAAAATTGTTATTATGGTTCATGCATTATATATTGAAATAGCACTGTGAATAATATTATATTATTAGTAAATGAAATTATATTATAATAGCTATTTATATGGATAAGAAGAACAGCTATTAGTTATTAAAAATGTTAAGTATGAAATAATGTAACATCTTTACTATCAACTCTCATAGAAGAAAAAGTTTATTGATGATAAGCGCAACTTATGTCGCCAATGGGTAGACAGCTATTACTAAGATTCACTAAAAGTAGGTTTTTTGTATATTTTTCGGAAATTGTTTTAACTGCATCATACTTAGTATGACTGTGATAAAACAAGATGAAATTATTTCCATACATTGTAATTTGATAACATGAATTTATAAGCTAATGATATGTTTACAAAAGTATTAAGAAAGAAACTCATTAAATACTTATGATTAAGTAGTTGTGACTATATTAATTTGATATTTGGCAAACGGAAATGATACAGCAAAAAGATACAATAGTCAAGCTGAACTTAGAATAAACGTAGTTCGATAGGAATGGGAAGGACCTATCATATCAGCCGGTGGGACAGTGTCCTGATAATCTGACGAAAGATTACATTGGAACTAAAAGAAAGAATAAGCATAAAGAATAAATGAGAATATATGATGAATAGCATAAAATATCCATTTTTAATTAATTTTCTCAAAAATATGACGATAATAATCTCTTAAAATTACATAATTTGCTCTTCAAAGATTCGCTAACTTCTGTTATTGGGATTTATCTCTTTCTGGATTAGCTTTTTTTCCTCGTTAAACTTTAGTGTAATAATCCTAAAGAAGAAAATCAATATTTTACTAGATATTTAAGTCTGTTATCCTAGGTAATTACTCCATCAATTCTTAATGTTCTAATGCAACTTAGTATCTCACTATCTAAAACTACTTAAAATTTTAGGGCTTTGCACTAGAAATCAGAACGTCGCTCGTGCGATAAAGCACTTTGGTTTCAAGTGACCTCATATTAAGCGAACTGAATGTTCAAGACAACCGCCTAGTTACAACTGACGTTCGTCGTGGTCCACTCTCAACTAGCCAGAAATGTGCGACTATTCTTGGGAAGCATCTTTACCAGAACAATATTACGAAGGAAAAAACATTCATCTGTATCGGAACTCAGTGATAAACAGAAATTTGCAGTGTTTATGGTTATATAGCCATTATTCGAGTAGCTTAATGATATAACTAGCACTATAGTAAAGCGAGTAGACTGCCTTCCTATATATATTCCAATTAAGCAATTAATTTCATATAGAATCTTTCATATTTATATTATCGCTGATAACACGTTTTATAATATTTGTAGCATAATTTACGTGATGATGGTATTAGAGGAAAAATGAATACTTGTAAAATACAAGCCTTGAAACTTTGACATATTCAGTATAGTAAAATTGAATTAAATTAAAGAAAAGCATAGGAAGAAGAGAAAAGAAAGTACAGAAGAAGTGCACTTTTTTCGAACTGAACATAGTCCATAATAGCATATCATAATTGTCAAAGTTGTTTATCTTTTCATATTAATGATACAGTTTGTGAATTAACTATGGATTTTCTTAATGGTCTTATTTATAGTATGTACTTAGGGAAATACGATTTGCAATCAAGGAAGACGTGAATGAGAAACTATGAAATTCTTTCGCTTAATATTAACGGAAAAGTAGTCGATAAAAGCAGATATGATTTGATTGATTATTTCAATTCTAAAATAAAAGATTGAGCGGGAATATAGCGAGTGAAAGCTTTATTTGAAATATCAATTCGAATCTGGGATATAGAGAGACTAAGAGATTTCTAGTAATATAGAAGCATAAAGATAATGCATTTCACGAATGGTGTAGGAAGGTTGTCATGATGATTAATATCAGTTCCGAATGTTAAAAAAACAGGTAAAATAAAAATAAAACTGTAGATGGAAAGGAAGTGAAGACAAAGGTTTCCACGATGCTGAACGGATACTCTATGGGCCGAGTGAGTAAGCCAGAATGAGTGTTGTGTAATCATCCTGTGTAAACATAACAATCAAACACAATCACAACTATCAGGAAGATGGGTGTATGTGGTAGACAGGACGGAGAGCGTATTTAACTCCCATAAAACAGTAGAATATTATTACATTTTACGAATTAGAATGCAATACTATGTGGCATTGATAACTATGACATGACAGCTAAATCGTAAATCATACTAGATAGGAGTTTCAGAAATTTTTATCATATCATAATTCCAGCCATAAATGGATATTAATGTGTCAAAGAATTGGTTAAATGAAATTTACTTCCTTGTCGTTGTCTTTGCAATAATAGTATTTCTTATTGCAGATCTCAAGTTATTTGTTTAAGCCATCTGTGGCAAGTTCATACGTAGATCTCTAGCGTCATAATGCTATGTATTTCAAATTAACTCATATTATACCTAAAGTTATTAAAAAATTAAAAAATGTAACATTTTCATATCTGAAATTGATGTATATACTTATTGAGTACGCGTAATAACTTAAAACGAATAATTTTTTAACGCTAAAATCTACCTTCTAGAAGAACACTATAGATTTAGAGGTGAGAATGTTACCTATCTATCCAAGAATATAAGTTCACTATTTTTAATATTATGAAGAATCAAAACCTATCTATACAGTGTATAACGTAATCTCCTGAAATTTGCAACGAACACGTCCATATTGGCAATAGGAAGATATCGTTTGTTCAAGGATTCGGGTCGAAAGTGGATATTTTAACACGATAGCGACCTTAAAAGCACACAAGGCGTTTTTCGAGAAGGTCGTTTAATTGGAAATTTCAGGAATGATGCTGATAAACTGTATAAATTATTTGTTACACCTGGATTTTTCAACATATTATCGGGAATTCAGCAAACGCTTCTTAATTTATAAGTGATAATAGAAATTAAAAAAAGAGGAAAATAAAGAGAAATAAGAGACAAAATCATCATGGTTAACCTATTTGCAATACTACGCTGTAGGTACAAAGAATAATTCAGTGTCACATTTCGTATAATCAAATGAAAGTGCAACATAGCATTTACTTAGTATTAAAAACGGCTCAAGCCAAATGTTGGTTCAATAAGCAGACCGAAAACCAATAAGTTTCCATGAAATGTAATTCCTTCTTCAAGAGAGATATTTCGTTTGCAGTTTATCAAGTTTTCGCACACCAAACTAGACATAGCTTGTAGACAACAATAGTTTTGGAGGAGAGTCATTTCACTCTAGATTAAAGGATGTTCTACGAGCATAAAAACGATATTTAAAGGAACATACAAATAAAAATATAAGTGGCAAAATTTGGAGTGCAATAAAAAGGTCAATAAAGTAGGAGAAAATAAAGAAATTGATGATGCTTCACGGTATTATGACAAAAATATTCTAGTGTATGATTCAATGTCCGGCACTTCAATACAAACAAGAAACCAGAAAACAATTGGGCGAAAGCGGATTGAGACGTCACTAGCATGAGAAGGTACACTAAAATTGTATAAATGTGCAAATAAGTTTCTACTCTTCCTTATTTATTTTGCTATTTGTACTATTTCTAAAGTCCAAGTTATTTACATCATATTAAGCTGAAAATATCCGAGGCATAAAGTAGTGTTGAAAATAGAAGTATTTAAAAACTAGTAAGGGCATTAGTGATTCTACGGTAGAGAAATTATAGGTGAATATTTATATAAAGCAACAAAAAAGGTTTTAATATTATGGAGTGGCGATGGTCACTATAATAGTAGTAAAATCACCTCGTTTACGCAGTGTTGGTTGTGTGCACTGATTTGAGCAGTAATGGTTTCTAAAGTCCTAATAGTTTATCAAGTTGTTATTGACTTAGGAATCTAAATAGGTAAATATGTTATAAATATTAAATACAGATAGATTCTCGAGGGAAAATGCAAAAAAGTGCGCGTGGAGTTTGAAATCATGAGTCTGCCTTACGAAATATATTGATTAATTAGAGTTCCGTGTTGTTTCGTATGAGAGGCGACGGTTCGTGCCAAATTCAATGGAATATTGAGTACTGAGAACAATGTATTAAAATGAATCCAGTAAAAAATAGGGCAAATACGAAGTGTTCTACATTGCAATCAGACGAAGCTGCTAAACACCTTATCAGTAAAATGAAGAATGCTTTGAACACAATTCGTGCCGTAGAGGCAAACATGTAGTAGAAACAACTGAAATTCCATGTTGATACGTTAGTTCGAAATCAAAATAAAATAGCCCAGACTAAAATAAGAGTATTTTTTTAACGCCAGGTTATAACTAACACAGATCTAATGGTGTCCTGGCATAAAAATTCAAATTCATATCTGTCAATGCATAGAACACATTGCTTGCTGACACAATCAAGAGCAGAACTGGTTTTTGCAGTGTTCAGTAGTGAGATTTTCCCGTATACGTGAGAAAATTATAGGGCATGATAATGTAATACTGATCTATGAGAATATAGAAAATCTGTTATAAATGTAACATGGTACAAATTACTAAATAAGGAGAACAGAAAATAAGTGATATTGAAACTAGAGAAAAACAGCATTTGGGAAAACAACCATGGGATGCTATAGCGCGCCACACGCTCGAACTGCTGAAAGGTGCCAGCTGATTGACGGTGCTCTGCGTCCCAGGATATTAAAGTTTACCCTCACCGTCTGCCTTCGGCCTGAATTACTCTAAATTATTTTGTGAACATAACAAAATACATGTATTATTCATAGCGATACATTACAATATAAACTTTTTTTAAATCAAAATTTCTTCATTGAGAACATGGACGATTAGTTGTCAGACTTTCAGGAAGTGTGAGATCTTAATCCACGTTTTATGGTTAGTAATATTCTTGTATTTACTTATGGGAATTTGAGGTAATCTAAGTTGGCTTGGATTATAATACAATATTCGCTCTTTTTCGCTAAGCTCGAATGCTTTACTATCTAGCAACACGTACCTCTAATTGAGTGAAATCGTTTGAACTAATTACAAAAGTTGTACATAACCTATGTACAACTTATATATATATATATGCATACATAATAGATAGGTAGGTATAAAATGCGGCCTAATATCTTGAATAGTAAAATTGTCATTCTGCAGCCAAGCAATTATGATAATTTTCTTCCTAATCCATTGAACAATGCCGTTATGACAACTTTTCGTATAAGATATCCATGTTGGAAGAAATATTTGACACGATTAAACTAAAAATTATAGAAACTAGATTATGAATATAAATTTGAGGTTCCTATATATCCATTACTCTTATATCGAATTGGCACCACGAACCAATTGAGTTAGGTTAGACGCAGACGCAACCTAAAAATAAACTTTAATGTCTAATTTCTATTATATTTCCTTTTTTATATGTTTTTCACCTTTTCCTAGTGGTGCAACCTTCATTCTACGAATCATTGGCGACAGCTGCAATAATGTGAACGGAGATGCAGCAATAAATGCACGAATCAAATATTCTATTGTAGTTGTTAGTAGTATTATTTTGTACTCCTTAAAACTGATAAATTTTTACACTCCGTTAATGCTTTATTTTTGATGATATGCAACACCTGCATGTTTCATTAGTTACAAAGCGTTTTTATAAAACTGCATCCTGCCTACGACGTTATATCAGTGTGTACACTTGATACAGAACTAACATAAATATGTCTAATTTCTGTTTACAACTTTTGGATTTTTGAAGATATTTTAGTGAAAGTAATAAATTATGAAAAGTTGCACAGTATCTATTTTCCAACCTTTTTATGCAAGAAAAGCTTGCAGAATTAGCGAATATTTTATTGAATTCCAATTTCATACGAAATAAGTATAAAATGCAGATCGAGATTAACTTTTCCTGTTACCACAGTGTTTCGTATTTTTAACTATTGAGAAACTGTCGTCTTGAATGCATAGTCTAATTTTGAACGATATCGTGCTCTTTAAATTAAATGAATGTCCATGACTTCTGCAAATAACATTCTAATATAATCTTATAAATTTTAATACTAGTAGGTATTTACAACAGCACCAAATATTGGCAGAAAAATCGAATCCCTATTTTACAAACTAGAATAATCTCCAGTTCATGTTGTCAAATGCAATGTCTTCTTAACTATGTAGAAAGATAAGTGGGCTTTTCAGAAAATAGCTATACTCTTTTTTTTTGAGTCTGTCTCTTTTGTATTTGCTTGTTTCTAGGCTGAAATTCTGAGGCGCTATCGATTACGAAGACTTGCAATATTATAACTTAACTTGAAAGAGAATTGTATTCTTGTATATAATAAGTGTAAAGCTTTCGAAATTTTTCATTGTAAACACTTCATGTTTTCTTTATTCCTCACGGAATCTTATTTAATTCTCTCTTTTCATCTTTAGTGGCATGGATTTGATTTCAAATCTTCCCTCAAATACATATCCTAAATGCTTCTAGAATTACAGCATCACATCACATACAATCAATAATAACAGCACAAATAAGCTGTTATTTATGAAACTAATGAAATTTGATGATAGAAACAAGTATACTGAAATGGATATTAATATAGAGTAACTCATAGATGACATCAGTTACTTCTTATGGCCACTACAATCTCCTTTGTTAATTTGTATTGCTATGAGCTCTATTTTTAAATGCTTTGTTCTGCTGGCAATAACGAGACTGAGATTTTATTTAGCTTCCAGAATACGACTGATGTTAAATAGGCTCCAGTAACAAATAAAATATTACTAATATCTAACAAAACCCGCTAAGTTAATATATATATATATGAGGTTGGCAATCACAAATGAACTTTTGTTGAAATGGAACCGATTCTTTGTCAGAACCAAGCATCAGCTGACTGACATTCGGTCGACACCCCTGCGCCTATTTCCGTGTCCTGCCCCGCCTACAATCAATGGCTCTTATATCTCACAAATTATACACTAGATTATCCCATTTGTAGCTAAGAAACCGTCATATATTATAATAGCTTTTAATATAAACACTTGTTAATACTATTCGTACTGATTTTTTCGTTTAATTTAGTATTCCGGCTAAAATTAGGAGGAAATTGAAAATGAAGATTACGAGAAGCTTTCACCCAGTGACGTGTTCGTTCATAAATACTGAAAGTGGTACGAAATTTCCATGCCGGGCGTTTTGGTCTCGTTGATAATACAGAACTAGATCGATTTCCCGCCGCGCGGCCGCTCTCAGCAATCCGATGTTGCAATTTTCAAAGCGAAGATAGAATGCCATGGAAACGCAGTTCCCCATAGAGTATTTGTTTCTTAAACATGTCAAACTATTCTCTTTTTCCTTTTTTTACTTGTTTATCGATATTTTTCTAATGATTTTAGAAATACTTCTTGTTTCATATATAGATGTTGTTTTCCTTTACTCACCATATTCAGCTATTAATTTAATAGTTGAAAAAAATGTAACTTCTAGAGAATTCTTATTGGCATTAATCTAATAATAGTTAGTTTTTTAGGTTAAACCAATACATAATTTTTTGCCGAACGACTTTTGCATCGCAGAACAAGTATGATTTATTTAACTTTTATATTCAATATTAATATGTATATCATGCCGATTTTACGCTACATAATGTTACGACCTAGTTCAAATAGTAAAAGTTACACTGTAGTATATGTATGACACCATTACATGGCCAATACGAAGATGTGGAATGTATCTGCGTTCAAGTTCTAAAATTAAACGAGGTATGAAATATTAAAACTATCTAGTAATACTATTTAATATCGTATATTCTATCATGTAGTATATTAGCTTTCATGTTTCTGTAGTTTACATCATAACTGATGGAGTAAAACCATAACTTCAAAAAATGAAAATGCTGAATATGATAAATACTAAAGTAAGGTTTGGTATTTCGTTTTTAAAAACAGGAGATCCTATGTATATTGCTACATATATGCTATTAAGAGTTCTTCCTTTTTATAATTTCTGTTTAACTTAACTTCGATTTAAATTCTGAATAAACAACGCATGATAGATTGGCTTTTCAAGAGTGTGTGCGACAAACCTATTTCAATGCTATCTATACTCCCGTTAGTTAATTCGTAAACAATCGACAACTGCTACAAAGACTAGTTAGTTCGTTGTCATGTCGAATCCACTGGCTAGTTAATTAAGAGTGGAACAATCATACTTATGTTAAATACAGCTACGTTAATTTCGCAAAAAATTATTTCATCAGTATTTTTAATTGAAATTATGAGGTTTTTTGATTACGAAGTGATAGCATAGGAAAATGTTACTCAACAATGTAAACATCGATATTCTTTTCGAGTTCAAATTAGTGTTGTCTCATCTTTCTTTGGTTTAATCGTCCTTACTCATCTATAAAAACCCCTCCACTATGTTTAATTATACGTCCGGCGAGGTAAAGAAATCGATAGTTCAAATATATGTCATAACACTGCATAGTATTATTATTTTCAATTAACTTATTTTTAAAGGAAATATAAACTTTTGTATAGATAATATAAATGTTTTCTCGATCATGAATCACCTAAGACTCAATATTAACAGTAAATACGAAATACTCTTAGTTAATAATTTTGTTGGATATAATTATTAGTCCTTTTACTCATAGGAACAATAGTATACCTAGGCTAGTCATCATTTAACAAGTTTTATCCTGACAAAGACAACGGAACTAATGAGAATATACTGTACTTTGGAGTTATAATACAAACAGCTGCTTTCTTCATATTCCTACTATTTTTTAATACTATTGTTTTGTTAAATGAGTTTTGTGAATAACAAAGAAAACTTTATTTTTTTCGAAGTTTTATGCAGAAAGTCTGTACCATGTTATATTAGTAAGCTCATCAATTGAGATTTCAATTTTTTTGAGGAGATTAGAGCTTTAAATAAAACCTTTGTCTACTTGTTTATTTATTTACTGATATTCGATAGTCACTTAAGTTATAAATCACATCCGTATGATTACTCAATGTTGAAGGGAATATGCTCTAAAGCTATAATTTCTGATATGGCTATAACCATCTTTTTAGAAAATGGACTGTTAACAATTAAAATCTAAAACTAATAATTGGGAATAAACCGCATTTGTTATTGTTCAATTCACGTGGAATAGTCAAATTGAATTATTTCATCTCCATAAGTACGGTACATGCTCATTTATTTGAGAATTAGATTTAATTTTGGGAGAGGAAGTATTAATAACTAATTAGTCTTCTCTATATAATATTTTCATGCGAATCTGTTACAATTCCTACAGAATGGTATTGCTATTATTGAGCATATATAATTTTAGTCAAGTATATACGTACATAGAACCAATCAACATTTCTACGGAAAAATCTGACTGGCTGCATAATATTTCTATTCATTTGAACAATAGACCACTTAGTGTTACCACAATCAGTGAGTTCGTAAACTAATAGTATCCAGTTGTTTAATTTAAGCGGTTAGTTGAGTGGTTTGTCCAATAATCTTTGCGGGTATTGGCACAATAATTTTAACTTGAATAATTTGACTGTTTTATTCCCATACAGTCTATGGTTACAAAATTATTTTATACTTTAATTTCAAAATATAAGATATTATTTACACAATACCACAAATTACCTAACTTCCCATTTAAATACTCCAGCTAAAATATATGATTGGGATTACAGTAAAATCCACCATTCTGCATCTTAGTACTTAGCGTAAGTGCAGAAACCTCACTATGGTTTGCTACCTAATTACTATGGCAATGTACTCATGTGGTATATTTTGAATTAATCCCATAATTTAGGTACTTTTCTTCAGGAATATGAGTTGTTTAAATTCAAATTTTAATCTTATAAATTAATATTTTTTTGGTCAATTATTTGATCTATTATCAAAGAATTAATAGCACCAAGTCACTTTGGAGATACGTAGGTAAAATCTATTGACTTTGTTTTAAGTTCACATATGGTCATTACAACTAGGATGAAAAGCTTATGACGAGGTATTTTCTTTTATAAGATATTTTAGTTCTTCTGAACGATATTGTCAAGTATCGTTTCTCGATTATCGTTGTGCACTCGCAACCGCAATTAGCATACTCAGTTGCCTTCTTTTCCACTTCACTGTTTTTAGGGAGAAAAAGCAAACATCAATTTAAGTTTAATTGGCTAATCACGCTTGCATCTATCTTAACATTTTCTGAAAGTGACATGGGATTTAACCTAAATTTAAGCCAGGAATTAGTGATTTCTCCCAATAAACTGCATGCAAAAAGTTCGAAGTACCTAATTTCCCATTTAAATACCTATTTTATATCTTATCAGATACTAAGCCTATATAAGACTCATAACTTCTTAGAATTTACTGAAGATTACTGATAGTAATTGGATGAAAGCTAGATGTGGTTTGCAATAAAATACTAGCCGAGTAATGTTAAAATTAGTTTCGAACGTATGAGAGACTGATTATCTCAGTTTGCATTGTTTTGTTTATATATAAAAGTTAATTTAAATACTAACTAATCATTTTTCTTACAATTATTATGTAATCATGTTGTAAATAATCATTAATTATTGCTATTATATTTTCTGTGAAAGGTGAGTAATAGTCTACTAAAGATCTAACTCGAACTTATATCTGATATACATATGCCATACTATAATTATCTATTTAAATAAACCTTCTAGGTGTTGATTCGCTGTTAGTTAAAATACAGTACCTAAATTTAAATTTAGCGACATTAAATCATTTATAAAAACTAAATTATTCGATCCAGATTTACGAGAAAGTGTCAAGAAGCAGTTCTAACATGCATAAAGAATTATTGCAGATCATATTGGATTCACCAAGCAAAACAGCGAAGCTATATAATTCCTAAATATGAACTACTTAGTTAAAGGAGATCAAAAAATGATGAGGCCTGTTGGCCTTCAACATCGATATCAAAACCAGTAGCAATTTGTCTTAATTTGATGGTGTAAGGTTCTTCTTATCTATAAAGATTTTACTCCTGTAAGTATCACTCAAATTCATTAATTTTATTTGGTATGGTTACTATATGTTGTTAGATAGATTTACGCAACAGATTATAATGGCATAAAATAAGTGTAGTACTACTTTCTACTCACATTTTCAAATTCGATAGTATTTGTAATTTGAATATGTCCACAATTAGTGGTGTAAGCGTTCTGTGCAAGAGGTTTGTGGATAAAGCCAGTTTCGTTGGCATTATATTGCTTTCACAATTATCAAAGTAAACGGGGCTGTAACCGCGACCTCTTGTTGGTTTATTTGGTGAAATACGCTCTGGTGGCCTATTTCTATTTCATATGCCAACTTCCGCTGCATGTATTCCGTCTGTCTAGTATACATTTTTTCTAATCTTGGGAATATTTATATATATGGACATGGTATCAAAACGTTTCTATGATCAAAAATTATAAGCCAACTTCTATCTCCGTTTATACTTTTGTATATATTTAAAAAAAATATAAGATAATATTTTATCTGTAAAAATACATGGTGGCTCATCATCTCACTTTATTATATTTTACCTAAATTTTCAATGTTATTTAAGTGCTGATACGATATCGTATCTCATTTATTTTTGCTAAAAAGACTGAACTAATTCAAGAGGTTATAACATTATTCATTTCTTTGCAATAATTTCGTGTGTGAGTAGTCTGTATTTGCAGTATGATTCATAGTTAATAGTATGGTTATGCATTTAAACTATCATTGTTACAGATGAATGAGGAAGAATCAAGTTCAACACGTAATAATGTCGAGGAAGTACATGGTCAACTCTTTGAGGTTGGGCCTCGCTATATCAACCTTTCTTATATTGGAGAAGGAGCATATGGAATGGTCGCGTAAGTTAATTATTTAAAATGTCATTATAGTTCCTCAACATATGGTTTGGCATATTTTTAGATCAGCACTAGATACTGCAACCCGTGAAAGAGTTGCTATTAAAAAGATATCTCCATTTGAACATCAAACGTTTTGTCAACGAACACTGAGAGAGATCAAGATTCTGACCAGGTTTAAACATGAAAACGTTAGTTTGAATTTTCTAGTTGATCTGTTGAAACTACGAAATTTTTTTATATTTTGCCTTATTTATTTACTTCAGATAATTAATATACAAGAGATTATCCGTTCGGTTTCGGTCGAACAGATGAAAGATATGTGAGTTAGTTACTACGCACTGGTTGGATATTATTACCGTAACAACGAAACGATGATTTTATAGTTTATGTTCTAGATACATCGTTCAATGTCTTATGGAAACTGATTTATATAAGCTACTGAAAACTCAGAAACTGTCAAATGACCACGTATGCTACTTTTTATACCAGGTTTGTTTTCTAAATTGTTGGTTTAATCAGCTAATACAGTTTATCAAGTACCAAATATTGAAATACCTATATATATTTTTAAACATTTTCATTATATTTATTAAAAATTTCTCAGTCAAGTCAATTTCTATTATTTGAAAAAGTGGTAATTTTAGATCCTGCGCGGATTAAAATATATCCATTCTGCAAACGTGTTACATCGAGATTTAAAACCCTCGAACTTGCTGCTCAATACTACGTGCGATTTAAAAGTTTGTTTAATATGTGCTTTTAAAAAATCAGTATCAGTTTACATCCTATATTTAAAACTATAGCTGTAGAATATTAAAAAGGTCTAACTTGTTCGTTATACGTTCTTACAACTACATATACAACAAAGTTGGAGTGGGATTTTGAAATAAGTTTATTTTCAATGCAAGTTATTTAGATCTGCGATTTCGGCTTAGCTCGTGTTACCGATCCGCAAACAGACCATACAGGATTCCTCACCGAGTATGTTGCCACCAGGTTTGTGTCATTAAGTATTACTCATAGGTTAATATTACAGTCTTGTTTGCCATTATTATAGGAAGGAATTGGTTTGTTACATTTAAAACATCTAGGTGGTACCGCGCACCGGAGATTATGCTTAACTCTAAAGGATACACTAAGTCAATTGATGTCTGGTCTGTTGGTTGTATTCTGGCTGAAATGCTAAGTAATCGACCGTTATTCCCTGGAAAGCACTATCTTGATCAGCTGAATCTTATTCTAGCGGTGGTAGGATCTCCATCCCAAGAGGATTTACAATGCATCATCAATGATAAGGTATTTATTTATTGAGATATAAGTGTATGTAAATGAAAACGGAGCAGAAATATAATGACAAGACACGTAAATAACTGCTCAAAAATTATTAGAACATTGTGAAATAAACTTGGTGTTGGATTATGGAAGATCATTTTTGTATCACCATTAAAATTAGTCATAATATCGGGTGGCTCAGAGATGTTACGTCACATGGGACCTCGGTTTTTTAAAAAGCTATTACAACTTCATGTTTATATGTATGCCGATTCGAATATATCACCACTATTAATAGTTGGAAACAAGGGTGAATTCCTAGGGAAAACCGAGTAAGGATATTGGAGCAATTGAAAAAAGTTTAATGAAGTGTTGGCAATATTATTTATATTTTATATTTTGTGTGGCTAATTAGATTTCACGATTATCGTCTTTTTTAAATAGAATCAACATCCTGATTTCTCTCTAACATTTACTGGGTAAATTAGAATTATCATAGGTTATTATAGGAAGTGATCTTTTAAAACCTTCGCTGTAATTCTAGAATATTTTTAAAATCAAGTGAATTTATTTTTCTGGAGATTTGCAGATTTTTTTTAATTCAAAAATACTGCTATCATAATGATATAATATGGTGAACCACTTTGAAGCTCTATAAGGAAAAGAGCGTATTCTGATATTCAATTTAGGACTTTCTAATTTAAAACCATAGTGTTTTCTTCCACCCAAAAAAGAAAAATTTGATGAATTTGTTGATATCTAAACTGATCCTTTTTTTCGTTGATAATACGGAGAGCTAATACTAAGTCAATAATTACTCTATACATAGAAAGACTTTTCAGCCCTAGTTTCCTACATCTACTTTCATAAAAGTTATACTAGTATTGCAAATTTTTCTAGTAAAATACTATAGATATAATTAACGAATTTTTTCACTTTAGGCACGTTCATATTTGATTTCACTGCCTCACAAACCGAAGCAACCATGGTCTCGTCTTTATCCGGGAGCAGATCCTAGGGCTCTAGATTTATTAGAAAAAATGCTTACATTTAATCCACATAATAGGTAATTTTTAAGCTCTATTAATTTATATTACAGGCCTACATATTGTTGTTGATATTATTGTATATTGCAGAATTAATATCGAGCAAGCCCTTGCTCATCCTTATTTGGAGCAATACTACGATCCTAATGATGAGGTATGTTTTTTTCCATTTTATATTCATATGTAGCTATTTTTTTTCCCGATTGTAGAGATTATAAAAACGTTTTAGCCGGTATGTGAGGAACCATTTACATACGAGATGGAGCTTGATGATCTTCCTAAGGAGAAACTAAAGGAGTTGATTTGGCACGAAGCGGAACTCCATCATACACGAATGCAAGAAGAGGCAGCTCGAGCAACTCAAACTCTGTAATTATCATATTACAAGACGGGATTTTAAAAGTAATAGAGGCTCATACCAGTCCTTTTATTTTAAGTTTTAGTTAATGCAGCAAAAATGAATTGGTCAACGTAGTGTTAACCATCACTTAGTCTACTATTCTACTATTAAGAATCATTTGATTTGCAGCAGAAATTTTTTACATTAGTTTTAATAAAATTGAAAGATAATGTTTGTATTAACCAAATGTTGAGCTTGATAGGATAAGATTCAGGTAAACATTATCTATATTGTCACCTTTATCTTGACTAAGCTTAGGATAACTTGACAATATTCAGCATATAAATTACTCTTAATATTGAGTGTAATCTAACTTTTAGAATTTTGGAATCAGTTAATGTATTTTAGCCATGTTAATTATGGTTATTTTTCGTCTGTTTTTACCATCCGTGGTACTACTTTGCTACCGTGTCAGTGCGTTCTTTGTATTGTAACATATCGTTTAGTCAATAGTAATTCTGTTTGATCAGCCTTGTTTTCATTCTGAGTGTCGTTCTTGTTCCCGATCCACATACTGATTGGAAATCATTAGTTTCGTTTGTATTATTCACTTTGTAGAACTATTCATTTAATGAAATATATTAAAATCACATTTGATTAGCAGTTCTTATTTCTCGAGTTTCGTGTGATGCATAGAGCAGTTTCTTTCCTTAATGACTTGCTTTACTATTTTATCAATTCCGAGGTTTTTTGCTGGGATCTTTTTGTTTTTGCATACTATCATTTAGTTGTTTTGCTTACTATGCATGTTTTCCATGACGATTTTTAACAGACTGCACATCCAGAAAACAATTTTTTGACGCAAACACTGTGAGAGTTATTATTCACGCCCCTAATAAAGACTTTATAATTATAGAAACAAGGTTACGAATGCATTATTGAGTTGGACCAAATTTGTTGTGGCGGGAACATTCAAATCACTTGGCGGGAATGTCATATTGCTGGAGAGTTCGTGTATCGCTATGTTTATAGTTTTTTGACTTGATAGAATTTTGGAAGCACAATGATAATGATTTATTGTGGTTAATATTAACATCGGTTTTTCTGTAGATATATAATAATCAGGCGGAAAGAGCCAATATACCGATGTCAGCCACAGCTTTCGACAACCAAGGATTATATTATCAAGTGAATTAAATTATGCTAGTTTTACCAGTCTTAACTTTATATTCCTGATATTCTAGAGCTAAAGAAAATAAACTTGATATTCTTTTTCTGAATGTGTTTTGCAAATCATTTCTTTTTCAGGAGCGTTTTTTCAGTGATGACGGTATTCCTGATGCTGGTAGAGAGGCTGTAGCTGAATTCAAACAACTTAACGATCAGTTCCGGAAATTTTTGAGAGAGTTCTCTACAGGAGGATTTGGGATGATTTATCGGTGACTTTATTTGTGACTACATCACAAACTAGTCCTCTGTTCATTTATCGCTAACAACAATAAAGTACAAGTAAGTTAATAGTAGATTTAAATTTCTACTCTTTGTTTTACAGTGAAACGTTGAAGAATAACTATAACTCTGGTAAGTACTACCTAGAAGTGGCCATTGAACACTTGAAAGCATTTGATGAAGATGCAGCATCGAAACTTCGGAAGTTTCCCGGGAAATTTTTACCTGCCGTAATTATGTTCATGGTTTTAGATTTTTGCACTCATTACTTTGATAACTTAAGTTACGAAATATTGGGAAATCCTATGTAGGTAAAATTGTTTTTGATAAATGTGGTTGTATATTAGTAGTTAAAATCAATTTTAGCTGGAAGATGCTGCGCGCACAGTGGCAGACGAATTAACTCAGCCACGTCCGGAAGAGGAGTCAGAAGTGCAAGATATACAAGTACATTATTATTATTATTATTATTATTACGTTTTCAAATATGTTTATTAATTTACGAGTTAATAACTGGCGAATCTATAAGTTACGCAATTTCAAGATCTATACGCTTCAATGGTTCTAGGTAATGCTTACAATGGATGAATATCCCACGTCTATCCGTCGAGTGAAGAGCACACAAGTCTCTCAAATTGTAAAAATTGCTGGAATAATTGTTGCTTCGGCTCAAGTAGGTTTAGGTCATGGTATATTTATCGTATATACGGAATGTTAGATTTTCGAAGTTATCAAAACGGCTCTAGTTTATTTCAGGTAAAAGCAAAAGCTACTAAAATAACTCTGCAGTGTAGAACATGCCGACATACTATCAGTGATCAGCAATTAAAGCCTGGACTGGAAGGTTTCCCACTGCCAAGAACTTGTGGAGCGTGCGTACAAATTTTTGACGGAGAATCTTCTTCTTTTTTTTTAGTTTTTACGAGATTTTTTGATTTGAAAGGGTTTTGCTTAATTTATTTCATTCAGACCTCAGGCGGGTCAACTTCAACGTTGCCCTATTGACCCCTATCATATTGTTCCTGATAAATGTCATTGTATTGATTACCAGACACTTAAACTACAAGAAAACCCAGAAGATGTACCTCATGGAGAGATGCCAAGACATTTGCAATTATATTGTGACAGGTTTTATCCTAAGAACTAGTTATTATCTTATACCTTGTATTTCTTAAAATTTTATTATTTATTGCAGATACTTGACAGATAAAGTGGCCGCTGGTAACAGAGTTACGATAGTTGGTGTTTTCTCAATTAAAAAACTATTCCAAAAGGTAATTTAAGTGTGAAATATTTTTTATTAATTATAAAACATTTATTATGTAGTCTACGTTTTGATTATACGCCCTTATGTTATAGCAGAAAGGAGGTGGTGATAAAACTCTTTCTGGCATTCGTACCCCCTACCTTAGAGTCCTTGGGATTCAAGTAGAAATGAGTGGACCTGGGCGAACCGAATTCAACAAATTCACTCCTGAGGAGGAGAGGAATTTTAGGTTATAACTATATTTAATCACCTATAAATGCAAAGTACAGTAATGGAATTTTTGAACGATTATTAATTTATAGTAGATTAAGTAAAATTATATATTCTTGCACGTTTGCTACCACGATATAACTAGATTTATTTTAGAGACCTTGCTAAACGTTCGAATGTCTATGATATCATAGCAAGAAGTATAGCACCTTCTATTTATGGCTCAATCGACATCAAAAAATCTATAGCATGTCTGCTGTTTGGTGGATCGAGAAAAAGGCATATGCTTCAACAATTAAGACTTATCCACATCTGGATTGTCTATCTAATTATCTCAATATAGTTTATATATGTTGCAGGTTACCTGATGGTCTTACTCGACGCGGTGATATAAATGTTCTTTTGTTGGGAGATCCAGGTACTGCTAAATCGCAGTTACTAAAATTTGTTGAACAAGTAAGTAGAAAATAATATTTTCCATTTAGTACGATTTGAAATATGTTAATTGGAGGTGTCACCTATTGGAGTATACACATCTGGAAAAGGTTCATCTGCAGCTGGATTAACTGCTTCTGTTATTAGAGATCCGAGCTCAGTCAGTACCATATTTTAGTGTATCAGAATAAACCATATTTTGGTAATTCAAAAAGTATTCAGCGGTCTTTTATTATGGAAGGTGGAGCCATGGTACTAGCTGATGGAGGGGTAGTGTGTATTGATGAATTCGATAAAATGCGCGAGGATGATCGTGTTGCTATTCATGAGGCTATGGAGCAACAAACAATATCTATTGCAAAGGTAACTCAGATAAATTTTAAGTGTGTGGTTAATTATAATGTTACAGCTGGTGAAGGACAGGATATATTCTAGGCGGGTATTACAACTACATTAAATTCACGTTGTTCGGTTTTGGCTGCAGCTAATTCGGTCTATGGAAGGTGGGATGACAGCCGAGGAGATGAAAATATTGATTTTATGCCTACTATTTTATCGCGATTCGACATGATCTATATTGTGAAAGATACTCATGACGTAAATAGAGATACGGTAAGTGGAATATATTTGATTTTTCTTCAAATAGCATTGATGAAGGTTAAATTAGCATTCGCCATCGTAGTACTTGTTTACATATTTAGGAAACCGTAACAACCGTTTTTGAGTTTATCCAACAAATTTTCCGTTTATTTCCTTCAACTATTTCTATAATTTGAAATAATTGTTTTCTTACATTAGAATTAAATTATCCCTTTAGTTTTAATTTTAATTTTATGGTTATTTACGCAATGATAATAATACTAGCTACGCTATTATGATGTGTATAATTAAAGGTTTAGATCCTCGCCAAGCACGTTATAGATGTACATGTAAATGCATCGCAGAATAGAGGGAAAACCATTATTGAGAAAGAAACGAATGCAGATTCACAAATGTATGATGCAGATGGGCTTCTAACTCTTAGTAAGTTGGCTAATACGAGGTATACTTGAATTTACACTATTCTTGTTTATTACATTTATAAAATTCCAGGCTTTTTAAAAAAATTCGTTTCTTATGCTCGTGCTACTTGCGCTCCTCGTTTAAGTACTAAAGCCTCAGATAAGCTAGTTAATAGCTATGTACGTATGCGAAATCCTCCCGTAGATTCTGAGCAGATGAGTGAGTTGTTATATTCATTTTTAACTACTAATTACTCATTTTTTGAGAATGAGAATTCCAGAACTAGGGAAGAAATCTCATAAGTCAGCTATTCCAATTACTGTTCGTCAGCTTGAAGCTATTGTTCGAATGAGTGAGAGTTTAGCTAAAATGGAATTGCAACCATTTGCCCTGGACAAGCATATTGATGAAGCTCTACGACTATTTCGTGTATCCACCATTGAAGCTGCTGCCACTGGAAATCTTGCTGGTACTTTACTCTCCCAGCACTTTTATTTTACACTTGTGTTTGCTAAGACTTATCAAATAGAACAATGTATTTCATACATTCAGTGATTAGATGAGCTATTACAGGTATTGAAGGCTTTACTTCGGGAGAAGATCAGGAAGCTTTAAATCGCATTGAGATGCAGCTTAAGAAAAGATTTGCTGTAGGAACTCATGTTTCCGAGCATCTCATTGTTCAAGATTTTGTAAGTCGTCAACATTACAAGGAAGCACTCGTTAAAAAGGTAAAAATTATACTATCTATTGTTGAGCATTCGTAAAATGAATGTTTATGATAAACTCATTGTTTAAAAAGTTTATATTTTAGGTTATTCTTGGTCTAGTTCGTCGTGGAGACTTACAGCATAAGATGCAACGAAAGATGCTGTATCGAGTACGCTGATAATGTATATTTCTCTTGTTTAAATACGGAATTTTAATGAATATCACTTATTGTTCCAACTGTTGTGATGAACTGATATATGCTATTGTGATTGGTCTTGAATGTACTAATATGTTCCAAAACTGCTTATACTTCAATATAGTATAGATTTATTATTAATCCGCATTAGAATATTGTGGCTGAGGTCACTGCCACTTCTGAAAGATAATGGCTATTCTAAGCATTGCAGGAAGTCAAATTTTTAAAATAAAATTTGGCCACAAAGTTTGAATCTTGTTTTTGTGAGGTGAATTGGTTTCATTACGATACCAGTGGCGTCAAAAATTTAAATAGGATTAGGTTTGAAACTACCGTTTTTGCTTGGCGCACGTATCAGTTATGCTGGGTATTTGTTTAAAAGGAAGTTATCAGTTATTTTGAAGAATGGTAATATTTTATATGTAAACAACTTTTTTGCGGACTAGATCAGCAATTTGTTAAAGTCATTATTTAAAACTAGGAATTACATTAAGCTTTTTCACGTGTTCTTTTAAAATTGAAATTTCCCCCAAGTAAGATTACTATATCATTTACTAGTATTTGTTTTAAAAGGGATTATGAAATTATATTAACTACAGATAAAATAAGATAAATGATCTTTCATATAGAAACTATAGGACTATTCATGATGTGGGACATTTTAAAGCAATTAATCCTAGTGGACGAGTTGTGAAAAGTGTGGTATATTTATATATCTAGAATACCAATCTATTAATATGGGTATTTTACAGAACTAAATATTCGCGGACAAATTGTAATTTTAAGTCAAAAGTAATGTGAAATATATATAAGTGATATGTTCCTTTTATTTCTTATCATTGCGGACGTTTCTTGTGGTGAGTCATCGTGCGTTCGATGTTAGTGCTAATCATTCGTCATATGTCTATCATCTAACATTAAAACGAAGTATTTTTATGTGAGTGATTATATATAATGTTCTTAGCCATTAAACCATCATCGGTGTTTAACATATTTGCACGTGCGTTATTCCAATATATTTACCAATGTTCTTCTGATGTTTATTTTTTTACAGATGTCAAAATACAGTTTTTTGGCTGTGCCGCTTAAATCCACCAGCGATGTTGATTTGATTAAACCACTAACCACATATATAGACTCAGTATATAACACGTCTGATGATAATAAGACCGAAATCTCTGAAGCTGTACAGGTTTGTTTAAGTGAAAACGAAAAATAGTTACCCAATATGACCCCAATGATATTTTTAGGAACTGAACAAGTTACGTTCTAAGGCTTGTTGTCAGCCGCTTGATAAGCATCAATCAGCTCTTGACATTTTAACAAGGCAAATTTTTTTAAACTTCTGTTATATTTCTTTCTTCATTATTAGTGGTCAAATTAATTTATCAATTCACTACTTTTTATAGGTATTATGACCAATTAATAGCCATTGAAAATAAGATCATAATTTCGGCAACACAAAACCCAGTTGTTTTTAAATGGAAGGATGCTTTTGATAAGGGTAGTCTCTTCTTTAGCAAGGTAGTTTTTTATTATTAATTATCTGCTTTTGTTTTTTAAATTTAAATGCGAAACCCTTTGTTCAAGAGAAAGTTTATATTTATAACAGAATCGGTGGGAAATGTATTTTTTTCTACTGTGCTGAATAATTGAAGATATCCACTACTAAATATTCTCACAGTTAATATTTTAATATTTTATTCCTGGATAGATTGTCATTACTCTCCATGTAGGCTTCCCTTTCGCTGTCAGATGGATCTTTTGAGAGAGCAGCCGTTCTGTTTAACTGTGGTGCTTTGATGTCACAGATTGCAGCTGCACAACCCTTGATCACAGACGAGGAGTTAAAGACTGCTGCAAAATTATTTCAGCAGAGTGCTGGTATGAGCAACATAACAATATTAGTAGTTAATTTGATGATAAATAAATTTAATACCACTACAAACAATGTATTGGTTCATAATTTATGGATTAGTGTAATACACAAACTAAGAAAATTTAGAATGTATGAGTTTGCGTTTGTTTGTTTCAAAACTTTAGATTTTTAGTTTCTGCGATTTGCTTTTTTTCTTTTAGTAAACTACTATAAATTATCAATAATTACTTTTCTTAATTTCACCACGTTACTTGTTGTTCCCGGATTATGCAATATAGTCAATTTAAAGTTTGGTTATAGCATTTTTATGAGCTTGCCACTATTCCAAATATTATAAAAATCTAACAGGTGTATTTGCTCGTCTACGAGATACTATTCTTGGCATGGTGCAACAGGATCCTACTCCTGATCTGATGCCTGATACACTTGCTTCTCTTTCTGCAATTATGGTAGCACAGGCTCAGGAGTCTATTTATGTTAAAGCCTACCGAGGTACTTTTACTAAGGTGTATATAATCTAGTTGAACTACCATATTTAATCGTTTAAAAAATTTTCAGATGGCTATAAAATGGCGGATTTTAAATCTATAGCTGTTCTTGTATATCTTACTATAAATCTCCGTAAACTTATGGGTTTATGAATAAAACTAATTAGCAATACAATTTTGTCTGTTATTTTTTTAAAGATAAGATGAAATCTACTGCGCTAGTAAAAATCGCCGCTCAAGTAGCAGAATTTTATATAGAAGCTCAGAAACAAATGACGAAAGATATTGTAAAAGGACTCTGGGACAAGGTAATTCATTATCATTATAATTTTTATTGGTATATGCCTATAATTTTATTTAAACACCCTTTTATCTTTGATTTAGGAGTGGCTTTCCCTTATTACGGGAAAAACGCTAGGATACCAAGCTGTTGCTCAGATTCACCAAGCAGAAGTAATATAGAACATTAATCATATAAAAAATTGGTTTAATGACTGTAACAAATTCTATTAATATTATTGTTTTCAGGTAAATTCTGAAAATCGAGAAATCGGTGAACAACTAAGTAGATTATCAGAAGCTATTTCACTATCCACATCTGCTTCAAAATACTTGCCAAGTGGTTGTCTTAGCGATCAGTTGACGCCACTTCAAAAGATGTATACTCTTGCTAAAAAGGATAATGATTTCATAGTAGGTTTTCTACTATTAAGCTAAAGGACAAGTTTTTATAATGTTTTTATGCATAAAAAAGAGTTGTAGTGTATGATTAATTCATAATGTATGGACAAACAGGCTAACAGTTATATGACGTTATTTAAAGTATCATGAACGAGTTTCGGACTTTCGCTCACTGCCAGCTCTGCCTCGGGCCGCTCTTGCCAAACCCACTCCTATAACGAGTCCATTATCTCCTAGATTTAAAGGTATATTCTGTTATTCCATTTCAATTTTTTATTAATATATCTTTATGCTTCATGATTTTTAAATAAAACTTGATGTAATATAATTTTGAGTGCTTAACATTCTACTTATATTATTTGTGTACTTATTAAATAAATAGATTAATTATTACAGCACATGCATGTATTAACATTTTAATATCGGCATCTATTATTCTTAACTATTAATTTCGAATAAAATTATGCGATTGAGAAATGCTTATCTATTTAAATGACCGTTGCAGATATGTTTTCTACTCTTGTCCCCGTTCAAGTACATAATGCAATACAGGCGTATGAGGGAAGAAAAGCAGAATTAGTTAATATAGAGATGGGTCGATTACGAGAACACACACAATTGATGAATGGGTTTGTTCCAAGTAATATTTCTATTTTTATAACCTTCGTTAGATGGTCAAGTCTATATAATCTTGTATAAACTAATAGTTTATAGTATTCTGGCTTCGCTCAATCTTCCTGCAGCTCTGGATGATGTCACTTCATCTGAGATTCTTCCCGAATCTATCAAGCAAAAATCAACCAAAGTATGCTTTATCTTTTCAATTTAATTTACCAGATTATTTATGTACTGTAGGTAAAACAATCCGGTGGATTAGCTGAATTGCAACAGATGTTTATGGAATTACCGAATTTATATAAAAGAAATGAGGAGATACTAGATGAGGTAATATTTTATTTTTTTAATGATTAGTTTTGATAGGTTCTCAGTCTATTGAAGAAATACAAACTCATATTTTTTCAAAAAGATGGAACTAACCAGATCTATAAGTATTTTAATAGGTATGATGAGCATTTTAATTAGGTTTTTGGAATACTTTAAGTCATTTAGACGAATCGTTTGTTAACAGAAGAAAAAGAAAGCGATGATAATCTACGTAGACAATTTGGAGCAAAATGGACGAGAATGAGTAGTGAACAACTAACAGTTCCACTTATTCAGGTTTGCGTTTTTTAAATCGCTTTCCTAATATTGTTACATGGATTTTGCTTTATTTGTTTAGGAAGTCGGGAAATATCGTGGTATTTTGCATACCGCTTCTAATGCAGATAAAATGGTTAAAGACAAATTTGAGGTAAACATGAAAGGAATAGAGATGTTGAGCAAAAGTGAGGTGAGGTATTGAAATTTTTGGTAATATTTTATAATTGAATTTACAATAAAGCATTTTTAAATTCTTTCAATATTTTATGTTGGTTTTAGAGGAAATTTATAGGTAGAACTACGTAATGTGATTCCTGGTCAACAACATCATACAACAGGTGGGGCAACAGAAGCAGTAAAGAAACTGCGTATTCTAATGGATAAAGTGCAAGCAATTAAGGTGGAGAGGGAAAAGATTGAAAAGGTTTATTGTTTTTTCTTTAACTTTTTAGATTTGGGTAATGTTGAAAATCATCACTATTGAGGCTAATTTGTTTTACCGCAGGAGTTAAAAACAGTTAATTGCGACATTGCCAATGATTTTCTGCAAGCGATGGCAGAAAGTCAGGTACTAAATGAGGAGCATATATCAAAGGAAAAAATCAAACAAATGTATGGATCTGTCTGTAGTCAAGTTACAGATAGTATTAAAAAGCAAGATGATATTATGGCTGAGATAGAGGTATATATTCATTGCAACTAATTTTTTTATATCGAATTAATTTCTGTGAAAATTTGCACAAAAAGGTTTTGAAACAATTGAATGCTACAAATTCATGTTTAAAAACTTAATTTGGATTGTAATCCGTCGCAGTTATTGGTTTAAATCATTAGCTTGACAATTCTTTATTATATATAAAATTTATTCAAGACCTGGAATAGTCGATTCACTGGGGAAAAAGCTGGTTCTGCCAGTGGTGCTGAGAGGGAGCGCATTTTAAAGATGCTGGCCACTGGTTATGACACATTTTATGAGTTGAAAGGAAATCTGGAAGAGGGTACAAAGGTTCGCGTTTATAACTCATAAGTCAGAATATTGTACCAAGGTAATTTTACTAATAGGATTTAAAAGTAAGTCTTGCCTTTGACCTAATATATTTCAATATTAATATTATTACTAGGTATTAGACGGTATTAGTGGTTTTAGTTCAAATTTTGTATTCAGAGGATTTAGCTTTAGTTCTACAATAATCTGACTCCAATACTTGTTCGTCTGCAACAGAAGGTCAGTGACTTCTCATTTGCTCGTCAGACTGAAAAGGAGGATTTGATGAGACAAATGCAGCACAATATTGTTTCGGGAGGAACGGCAAGCGGTAACAGTCAGTTTTTATGGGAAGTAATAAATTACACAGAACGGCCTAAGTATTATTAACCTACATAAATATGAAAAGCAATTTGTCTTTTTCAGATTCGTCGTCTGGTGGGTCTGTTCCACCCCCACGACCTCCACCTCCCATACCTCGTGTTCAACAAGAGATTCCTGTAGCTCCTCCAAGGACTCAACAAAGTTTACAGGGTTAGTGGAGAAAATAAATACGAGAAATGATTAATTAAAGAAAAATAGTTGCTTGTGTAACTAAATTGTTTGAGTCTTCATGAACTTGTTTGGTATTTAGGTAGTCATCTATATATGCAATCACTGAAATTGTCAGCGCTTTTTTAAAATACAATTTGTGTGTGTGTGTTATCCTAATATAGAATAACCTATAGTAAAAAGTTATTGTATAAGTTTCTAACATTTGTGACTACAGCACTGGGAGGCGCGGTCTCTCAAACGCAACATCTACAACCAACTCGTCAGATTTCTGAGCAACAAATGATACCACAACAGCAAACGCAAATGCATCCGGGATACTATCAGCAGCCATTGCCATATGGTTCGTTAAAGTTGGGACGTTGTTTTCTAGTGATCACCAATGAAAAAAAAAACATGGCGTTGTGTTAATAATTATAAGTTAATTCATGTTTTCTTTAATCTCAAATTAATTAACAATCGGATTTTTGTTACTGCTTTAATTGCACTAATCTCATAATATGCGTTGGAGGCAAAAGTTAGTATGCTTAGATACTAATAAATGTTAATGATTAGACAGGGATAGAACACACTACTAGCGCTATATCCGAGTGACTTTACCATCAGAACCATAAGTGGATATCAATTGATAATAATGATGTGTACAGGGAGTGCAGGAAAAAACTAGTTTGAAAATTTTTATAACTTTATAAAGTTAGTAGAATTGTCGTTTAAAATTACTTCTGAAACTAAAAAGTTGGCTTTTCAACCGTCTTGATCTCATTAGAATATGGGAAAAGAAGGAAAAGTAATTATCGATCTCGTGAAGGAATCCATTTTCATTTTTTTTTACAATTATTTTGACTCATTCATTTCAAATTTGCACTAATAGTTAACAATAGATTTTTTAAATATAAAAAACCTAGCTATTATTAAGAATTACCATTATATTCATGAATTCGATATTTTTTTACTATTTTTCTATTTTAAAAGCAGCAGAATTCAATGGAACAATCGAGATGATTGTTCCTCTAAAAGGGGATACATACAATTGTAAAACAATAAAATTAGAATGTAGGAAACGAAAATCTGACGTTTTTCCATACAGCCTCTAGTTAAAATCAATAAACCATGAAAATACTGTGTCATTAAAGATTTTCAAAGACGTCTATTTAGTATTATCATTATTTTTATGACAAATATCAAAACATTGGAGTTGGATTTCAAAGATTGTAATACTGTTTTGTATTTCCAGGTCAGCCACAACCGTTCTTTTACCAGCCGCAATATCAACCAAACGTTGCTAACCCGTATCCAACGTTCCCGGGTGCATTCCCTAATTATCAACAACCGAACTTTGGGCATTTTCCTCCGCAACCCCTAAGTGCTAATCCTTTTCCACCTTCCCCTAATTATCAGCAACCTCCTACGTCTCATCAGTAGATGGTATGCTCTCGGAAGTAGATATTTAAATATTTATGATGAGGATTTGTTTGACGATGCCTACAAGATAATACAGTGAATATCCTAACAAAGACGCAATGGTTTTGATTATCTAGTAATTAGAATAATTATTTTAATCTGGAGCGTGTGCTACTTAAATTTCTTTTAATATTATTTGATTTAGATCTATTTCAGTGTTATCCATATTATTAAATAAGTTGTCATAATTACAAGTGATGTAGACGCATAACCTTTGATCTGTGTGAGAGTCACCATTCTGTTCGGGTCAGGACTTTCGACATTCAGGAACGTAAAATGCAGTATACAATATGCTAAGAGAATTTGGTGACTGTTGTAACGCAAATGAAACTACTATTTCCTCATATTCGCGTTATCCTGGCATTTAGGGTCGTTTATATGTATATTTCTAATCACTTTCTATGATTCGTATCGATTACTTATCTATGTTCGGAAGTATTTATTTTTATCCAGTACTTTTGTGTAGCATATTCCGATAATCGGCTTTTGACGGAGAGTGGTTGATTTGCATAGGCAAATTTTTAATCTTTTATTAGTTTTATTCTTTATTTATAAACATAATTGGTAATGCTTGCCGTTAGCGAATAATATTGATTGCATTAATCTGCCTTTAGTACTGGAAATGTGACTCAGCGTTATTCGTAGATATTTGGTAACTTTAGGATACCTATATGAGATGAACACGGCTAATGAAATATTAGACTAATTTTTATCGTTTTCATAGTAAATATGTGTACATATGGTTAAACAGTTTAACATCCATTAATTAGATGTTATAGTACAGAAAATTAAACAATATTTCCCTCTAATTTACGATATTCGGTAATAGGCAAAATGTGAAATCTATTCAGGCTTATCATTTGTCCGTAAGAGATACCCGTAGCTCAATTACTATGTATTTATATTTCTTATTAACAACTCATTAAACTATGGATATACTATGTATACAGTAAAAAGTTCTAAGGGAAGCATGAAATCATTACCTCAGTGAGAAGTTAGAGGTATCACTTTACTAAGTTTTTGAAGACTTATAGTTTAGATGTATTTGTATTTGGTAAGCTTAGAGTGTTTAGTAGGTGTCTTGCTTCATCATCTCCCGGTCGTAGCTGAGTTGCAGCCCGCACATCACTTCGCGCCTTATCAACATCGTGACGATCAAAGTGGCATTTAGCCCGCAGTAGGAGAACCTGGTTTTATTTTACTTCGTAGTTAGCATAGAAGAGTTCAGAAAATAGTTGGTAAAATTATATTAATCTGTAGTAATGTCGCTTTTCAGCCAACAATAATTTGGTGAGCACTGTCTCATTTTAGACTGATCTGTTGTTGGAAAGTCCATCTTGTAACTAATTTGCTGTTGATTACGTGATAGGATCCACTCACCTCAAAAAGTAGATCTTCAGTATCAGCATGAGTAGCAGCTTCGCTACACATGTCTACGGCTCTATCCAATCTGCTTTCTTTACGATGAATGCGAGCTGCTGCGAGTAAAATTTGCATTTTCAAACGCATAAATCGAGGACGCAAAACTGAAAAATCATACCAATTTAATTGGTATATTAACAGAAAAAAATGGATTACATATAAGCTAACATCATTTGAAACCGTATTGTTTTCTCACTAATATGGTTTTTATCCATATTGACTTAACCATCTTAGAAAATTTTGTTCAGAATATAGAAGCTAGTCGAGTATATGGTTTCTTTATTGGCTTGGCTAATGAATAATTTAATCAGTATAAGATTATTGACTAAGCCTAAGTATAGGAACCATTTCTAAAATAAATCCAAGTTCTACGATGGCTTACCTTGTAAGTTATCATCAGCAATGTAACCCTCACACTTGTTCAGGGCATAGTGGAGACGATGCATTGCATCCTCCAAACGTTTTTTTCTGAAAGTGCTTACTTCCACACATAATATACAATAATTTTCCACCCAAAGTTGTATATTTTAATAGATTTGGAATATTTTTGCATTTATGGAAATCATCATTTTGTTTATAGATATAACATTTATAGTATCTGTATATTAACACAATATATGCATTTTAGGCTCTTACATTTGATTAATACTGTTTTTTGCCTCATTGTCTCATGCTTTTTAATATTTCATTTGATAACAATACCTGAATAATATACCAGCATCATCCAATAGCTTTGACAACAGTATGAATAACTTTTCTGGATCATGTTCTAAAGCTGTTTTCCAAGTACTTGAACGCAAACGAGCACCTCTGAATAATACGATATTTACACATAGAGAAGAACTGGAAACAGTAACTATTAGATAAATGACCAAAATGCTATCAAAATATTACGGAATGTATCATATACTGCTATTCAGTAACATGTAACACGCTCAACAATTACACCTAGTATAGCAATATTTCAGTTTTCTATCGTCATGAAATTAGTATGCCAGCTACTACAACAATTTTCTTGTTTTTAATTTTATACCTTTTCAGTAATGTTTCCAGCGCTGATCTATTTTTAGCTTTAATGGCGAGTTCTATAGGTCTCAGCCCATCTTTATCCTTTTCTTCAATTGGCATACCAGCTTCAATTAATCGATCAATAATATTCCGGGTAGCGGATGAACAAGCTATATGGGCCACCGAACAACCTAAAACATGGTAATGAGACGATGTCTAATTATACATAATGATTTGACATGGAAAAATTAATTTACATTAAGGTTTATATTAGTTATACACGTTTACAATAAGTCTGCGCTGTTTCTGATTATTACGAGCCAGTCTCTTTTACGAATGAAAATTACCTACTTTAAAATATTTGCTTTCCTTATATTAATATATCCTTAATACCGATTGTAATTTTTCAAAGTTGTGAATTAACTAACGCAATACACTAAAGTCATCTAGAGAATCAATTATCTAGTAATATTATTATTTCGTAATAATATAAAATATGACCTACAGTGGCGCTCAGAATGACTAGTAACAAATTGTATCGAGGGCACATAAGAGCACTAAGTGAACTATCGATTGCAACTCCCTTCTGAATGATCTACTTTGTATTCTAATTAAAGATTCGGTTTCAGCACCAAATTGCGGTTCCTCCCTGTATAATTTCCTTAGTTCTATTCAAAGTTGACTTTTGATGAGAAAGAAAATATCTAAGATTCAAGGGATTATTATGACAATATCTGTAGACCACAAAAGGCGTCAAACATTTAGTAACATGACTACTATTCCATAGTCCATTTTTTCTTAAGGAATTGTAGTACGTTTCACTTCCATGCTCTGTTAGCAGTCACCAAAGTAGGGTCCACCAAAGGGCAGCAATAGTTTCTGTTGAATTTCGGGAAAACAAGGACCCAAAAACGAAGGTTTTATTTATTTATTTTGTCACCTATCGCTTTTGTATTGATCCGACAAGTCCTGTGATGGCCTTGTGGTGTAGGTCATACGAAGTGGGGTTTGCAGCGCAGGATCGGTTCCATTCGAGAACCGAAAGGCGTCTCCATTTCTTTCTCCTTCTTCTTGCCGAACTCGTCCGAGCGAATGCTCCGCAACAATTGCCATCCAAAATAGCTGTTCGTGAGTGAAGAGAGTTGACCAAACATGGCGAAGTGTTTCAGTTAAGAGGTAAAGGAATTCCCTCGCATAGGAAGAGTCTTTCTGTGACGAGTGCAAAACGATAGCCTAAGAGCATAGAAACAAAGCAGTTTATTCGCCCAACACACATAGCTTACTTTGGCTGTTTATATACAAAAATATATAAAAATGCATTAAAAAAAGTCCTTTACACGACTCAGCAGGTGCTGTCGTGGCCTAGTGGTAGTTGGCGAGGCGTAGGGTGTGGTGGTCGAGCTGTCGATCCCCGCCGGTTCCATTTTGATCTTCTCGTATTGAGTAATAGCTAATCATTTATTATGCGTATGTGCACTCCCGGCTAAGGTACGAAACAGGCCTAAGTCGGGGTTTCGGCTATTCATGAACTAAACTGCAGATCAACGAGCCAGCGGTATGTTTCGATGCATTTGGACGGTAAGTTTGGAAGACTCCAAAAAAGTAAGTTTATTGGTGAGTTTTTCTCTCTACTTTTCAGGGCTTTCTTGAGCCGAGGCATTGCCTCAGAGCTCTTTTCCCATCTCCCCTTCGGGAGCAGATGTGGAATAATTTTGGACGCTTCTGAAGCGTTTGGCACATAGGTGCTGAGCTGCTTCAGGAGCTTTTTGGCACCCACGTGCCAAATATTAAGCAGGAAGGGGAGGTCATGCCAAATTTTTCAACATTCTTAAATAAACTAATCAGTTATATTAATTTATATATAGATAGAACCTTAGCTACCTCAAGGCTAAGGTCTCCAAAATTAGGAAGGATACTACCCTAACCCATAAAGGGTATAGGGTAGCATTCCCTCCAAAAGACCATATCCTACCTTCCCTTTCCGAAGGGTAGTTTTGGTCGTGTCCAGCCACTCGTAGTGAGTGGCTTTCGAAGGGCTTTTGAAGCCCGAAGAAACTTAAAAATTCAAAAACATAAACACTTTTTGGTATTCGTACTTTACGCGGGTTTGGTTTTTGTTGTCGAGAGATAAGAGACGCAGAGAAAAAAAATTGGGCATAGATTCGTCTTTCCATTGTTTTTCAGTGGGACCCATTAGGGTCAAATGGCACCCAGGTGCCAAGTAGCTCCTGAAGCAATTCAGCACCTAAGTGCCGAACGCTTCAGAAGCGTCGAAAATTATCCCGCTCTCCTCCCGAAGGGGAGTTGGGAGAAGAGCACTGAGCCAATGGCCCGGCTCCAGAGAGCACTGAGGCAAAGCCTTGGCCCATGAAAGCCCCGAAAAAAAGAGAGAAAAACTCATTAATAAACTTACATTGCTCGGAGTCTTCCAAACTTGCCGTCCCAGTGCATTGAAACTTACCTTTGGCTCAGTCGACTGCGGATTGTTTCACGAATAGCCGAAACCCCGACGTAGGCCTGTTTCGTACCTCAGCCGGGAGTGCACATACGCACAATAAATGATTAGCTATTACTCAATACGAGAAGATCAAAAGGGAACCGGCTGGGATCGACCCGTCGACCACCACACCCTACGCCTCGCCGACTACCCCTAGGCTACGACAGCACCTGCCGAGTCGATTAAATGATTAGTGTTATATGAATTTTTATATATTTTTGTAGAAAAACAGCCAAAGTCAGCTATGTGTGTTGGGCGAATAAACTGCTTTGTTTCTATGCTCTTAGGCTATCGTTTTGCACTCGTCACAGAAAGACTCTTCCTATGCGAGGGAATTCCTTTACCTCTTAACTGAAACACTTCGCCATGTTTGGTCAACTCTCTTCACTCACGAACAGCTATTTTGGATGGCAATTGTTGCGGAGCATTCGCTTGGACGAGTTCGGCAAGAAGAAGGAAAAGAAATGGAGACGCCTTTCGGTTCTCGAATGGAACCGATCCTACGCTGCAAACCCCACTTCGTATGACCTACACCACAAGGCCATCACAGGACTTGTCCGATCAATAGAGAAGCGATAGGTAACAAAATAAATAAATGAAACCTCCGTTTTTTGGGTCCTAGTTTTCCCAAAATTCAACAGAAACTATTGCTGCCCTTTGGTGGACCCTACTTTGGTGACTGCTAACAGAGCATGGAAGTGAAACGTACTACAATTCCTTAAGAAAAAATGGACTATGGAATAGTAGTCATGTTACTAAATGATTGACGCCTTTTGTGGTCTACAGATATTGTCATAATAATCCCTTGAATCTTAGATATTTTCTTTCTCATCAAAAGTCAACTTTGAATAGAACTAAGGAAATTATACAGGGAGGAACCGCAATTTGGTGCTGAAACCGAATCTTTAATTAGAATACAAAGTAGATCATTCAGAAGGGAGTTGCAATCGATAGTTCACTTAGTGCTCTTATGTGCCCTCGATACAATTTGTTACTAGTCATTCTGAGCGCCACTGTACCTGACTGCTCTTGACCATCTATTTTAGCATTTCTCTCTAGTAGGAGCTGTACAGACTGAAAATGGTCTTTCTGAACAGCATACATTAGAGCAGACCATCCATGCGCATCATGATGATTAATATCGGCCCCTGAAAGTGTAACATTTTAAAAATCTAAATTTTTCCTATAATTCAAAATCCTCTCTTCAATTCATCAGCTTTATTAAGAAGTACAAAATAATATACATAAGATAGTGCTACTTAACCTTTATTGATGAACATGTCTATCAGTCCCACGTGTCCGCATTTTGCAGCCACGATAATTGGAGTTCTTCCATATGAATCAACTTGATTAACATCACTTTCTTCAACGGACAATACCGCTACCACCAAATCCCAGCTACCGCTCTCAACGGCACAATGAAGGGCAGGTCGATCAGGAGGCCAACGGAAGGACGATAGTGAAGCACCTCTGGTTTAAGGCACTTAGGCAAAAGTGTGAATATTTACAAACATATGAATACCGTAATATATAATATTAAGTCGGTGCAAAAATAATGGCGAATTTAGTTGTTTCAAACTTTGGCGCTTATTTTGGTTTAAATTTTTATTTAATTATGTTCATGTGATATACGATTTTAAAACGCGAAATTCACTACTAATTTATGCTAATGGCTTTGTTTTCACTGCGTATTTTGTTTATATTAGGCCATCAAATTTAAAATTGAAAAAAGCAAATTCGAGCGATTTTATTGTACGAGTTCAAAGTGGGAGGTAAAGTAGTGGGAACTGCTCGCAATACTAACCAAGCATCTGGCGAGGGAACTGTCAACGAACGCACAGCTCAATTTCGTACTGGAAACGAAAGACTCGAAGATGAAGAAGGTCGTGGACGTTCTTTCGCGATTAACGACAACCAACTGAGGACCATCATTGAGGCGGATGCACCCAAAACCACTCAAGAGGTTGCAGAAGTTGACGTTGATGATTTAACAGTTGGACGACATCTGCACCAAATGAGGCAATCAAATAAGCTCGACAAATGGGTGCCGCACGAGCTGAACGAAAGTTAAAAAATCGCCGCTACGGAATCTGCTCTGCACTTCTTTGGAGCAAGAAAAACCACCCATTTCTTGATCGCATTGTAGCGTGTGACGAACAATAGATTCTACACGACAACCGACGGCGTTCCGCCCAGTAGCTGGACTAAGATGAAGCTCCAAAACACTTTCCAAACCGAAGCTGCACCAGAAGAAGGTCATGGTCACTGTCTGGTGGTCGGCAAGTGGAATCATGCACTACAACTTTTTGGATCCAGGCGAAACCATCTCAGCCGAGAAGGTTTACCAGGAAATTGACAAAATGCACCAAGAACTTCGCCGTTTACGTCCAGCACTGGTCAATCGAAAGACCAATTCTTCTCCATGACAAGGTCCAACCGTATGTCTGGCGAATGACCCTGCAGAAATCGAACGAACTGGCCTACGAGACTCTACCTTTCCCAGCTTACGCTTCAAACCTCTCTGCGACCGACTACCACCTTTTCAAGCATCTCGACAACTTTTTCTAAGAAAAGGTATTCAACAACCAAGCAGCAGCTAAAATTGCCTTCGAAGAACTCATCGGTTCCAGGACTCCAAAATCCTATGTTGCCGGAGTAAATAAACTTGTCTCTTGTTGGTCCGAATGCGTAGATTCGAATGGCTCTTATTTCGATTAATTGTTGCTATTCTAAGCTGAGATATATTACTTTTAAGTTGAACGTTGAAATCCGCTATTATTTTTGCGCCAACCTAATAGTTACCTGGACAGAAAGAATTGAACAGTATCGGCTTGTCCCTTTTCGCACGCAATGCTCATTGCACGCTTAATATCCATAGATGCAAATGAGTCTACTAGATATTGGCAAATGGGTGTATGTCCTGAAAAAAGTGAGATTTTAATTTTCAATTTGAACTATTCCCTTTACTGTCATGGCATAAATGTAAATGGCTAATTTTAATTTGAACCTTACAATAATAAGTGCTTAATCATAATGAAGTATAATCCAAGGATTACATTTCCGATTGAAGTGAAATGAAGAACTAACCAGCACCCGCCGCTGCAGTTACTGCATCTTCCAAAGTTTTTGCTCGAAGCTCACTATTAGGCCACTTGCATCCCAGCAAGAAAGAAAGAATCTAAAAGAAATTTGGATACACTGTTATAGGTGATAAAACACATTAAAAAATAACTTAGTGGATACAATTTCTTACCATATATTAATTTACTTTATACGTTACATAATATATCATAAGAAATAAGTAAGACAACTAAATAAAATTCGAAACCATAAATTATAAATAACCTGCAAGTGACCCTCCTGAGCAGCGTTAATAACAGCTGCTGATATGCTTCTCATTCCATCCATAGGATGAAGCATGTGAACAAGATGCAAGTGACCATTTTTGGCCGCTATCGTAAGCAAAGATGAACCTAAATTAATAGTTCCTAATATCTATTTAAGTTGCTTAAATAAATTTTCCGATATCCTGATCGTATACTGGGAGAACCTCTTTCGTTTATTCCCTAGTTTATCTGTCACTGTTTATTGAAAGAATGAGGTGAACATTAAACCTATTATTCTTTGCCGTTGGGGAAGAAAGATCAGTCTAATGCATTATTCAGCTCCATTTTCAACATTCTCGCTAAAAAAACAATATTAAACTTAAACTTAGGTTTTTATCAACGTCCTATTCGAACCTAGTTTGGGATGTACTTGTGCTCCATGTTGTAAAAGGAGTGATAGCAGCTCCCAGTGCCCTGCTGCACAAGCCTGTTGAGCAACTGTGCCATCAGTATCAGCAGAATTTGGATCCGCACCAGCTAGAAGAAGCAAACGAGATATCTGCAAATTGTGTATGATAAACTAGCGGATTACTTTCTTTATAAACTACAATATTACATTCGTATTATAATACGTTTCATCCACTATTTCATGAATTTAATGTGGCATTAAATGTACCACTAGTATTTCGTAAATATAGTTAAATTTCAACATATGATATAAATACTACAATAGTAAGAAAAGCTTAATAATATTTAGTTACCGTCTCTTCATTAGTCAGTTCGGGGTTTTCAAACTAGTTAACTAGCATTTTCTTTACTTAAAAAATTAATTATTCTGAAATATCACTTTGAGTTCTAATAGAGAAAACTTAGTAATTAAAATTGTTACTCTGTACTACAAATACCAGAAATATAAGGCGTTTTAGTTGTGTCTAATTGTTAGATATAACGGAGATTTTTCTTTTGACGTGAAACTAAGAATCCTGAAACATATAATTTAATATTTTTTCCTGTCAGAAACTACCTTTGTATTTGGATAATGCATATTTCGCAGATTCAATAGCGAAGTGGTGATATCACAAGAACTTTTCTGAATCCATAATATTTGACCATCTTTAGAAGAAGTTAACTAAAAATAATAAGAATGATTATAATAAACTCACTTAGTTATTCACTATTAATCTTAAATTACCTATGAAATTTTTTACTGCAGAGAATTCAGAAGTGGACATAAAGTTGTTTTTGATGTAAATCGATTGTCTTTAATTTTAGTAGAAACATCAATAAAAACCTATTAAGATGCCATTGTCTTATGTTCATTGTATTCATAATTAATATTTATAGTGGTTTACTAAATGTTCACAAATCTTATTTGTTATTTTCAGTACTTTTTCACTATATTTGATAAGGATAGCTGGATTCATATGCTGTCCTCCATATACTAGAGCACTATTGTATTTTAAAAAATGCAATAAATTCAAGAGGATGATCAAACGATATGTCTATGCATTAGAAATACGATATACCTCAGGTATATATTCGCCATTCATGTATTTGTACGGGTGTGCTTTGAGTAGATGATGGGCCAACTCGAACAGTTCATTCGAATTCAGAGGACTGCGATGAGTCAAGTATAGCGCAAGGAGAATGTGACCATTTCTAAATAAGAGAAGGCTGATTGAAGACGCTAAGAAAAACAGTAAACATAGGAGGTTCTAGTGTTTGGAAATAATGTTAAAGAGAAAGAGAGAAGTCGACAAGCTACAATTAAAAATAAGCAATTGATACGACTATATAATAAGGTACGTAAGTAGATCTACAGTAGTACTGCTGTCGATTTCTAGACATTCCGACTTTTTAAACATTCTAGATCTACTTTTATTATTTTAAATAACCTATGTAGAGCTCGTTTCACAAATGAATTGACTATGAAAAAACAATAAGATTCGATATGTATTGAAATTATACGAAATGGTAATAAACTACCTGGCATCTCCATGATATTTTCCATTGGTTCCATTTTTAAGAAGCCAATTCCTTAAAGCACTGTGATGCAAACAGACATCTCCAGAGGATGAAAACGAAAGAAGAGGAGAAAGAATAGTTAAGCTGAAACATAAAAATGCTAGCATCGTCTGATTTGCTGCCTTGAAAGTATTTTGTTTATACCAATAATTTAGTAGTTCTTTTTACTCTCTCAAGCTTTACACTATTAGGAATGTATAATTGGAATAAATATGGAAATTCTAGTTTTTACTTCCATACTTTGTTATAGCCCTGAGTTTCTCTCTTTTACTAATTGTTAAGCATAGTTTTTAAATACTCCGCGTTAACAACAGTGGTTTCGTCATTACTATTCGAATATAGAGGGCGTACAAAAAATGAGTGCCAATTATAAGTTTTATTTTATTCTTCAAATTTGGCGAAAATTGTTTAAAAATGTTACTAAAGCTATAAATCTGACTTTTCGACCGTCTTGACTTCATTAGTAAGTGGGAAAAAAGAAGTGCAATTATCAATTTCGTAGAGGCATCCATCTTTATTTTTTGGCCTCACTTATCTCGATTTTCCATTGTTCTCTTAGTAAAAAACAAAACCATTTTCCCCTGGATTCTGAGTATCATTTCTTACACATCTCCGTTACTTCATACTATACTCTAAGGAAACTTTGCTTTAAATATTTAGTTGAAGGTGAACGCCCCTCCAAGAATAAACTCTGGATTCCGCCTATTGATAGCTAGGGAAAAAAAACCTTAATAATTAATTTCTAATCTAGGTACTTCAGCATAACAGAACTACTAAAAATATGAAACCTTTGAATATCATAGTACTTTTTTAATAATAGGTAAATCTCTCATGGAAAAGACTATTTGTAACTGTAGAAAAATGTAAAAAAAGATAAATGCGGATGAATACTCATGAAAACACAAAACTGTTGCCGTCACAAAATCTGTTGACTACGTTGTATATAGTGCACTATGCTATCTTCGACGGTACAACAAAGATCCGTAAGTATTGATATCTAGTATTTTATTAGCAATTAATATGATAGTCTATCTTTCAAATCTTTCAGTTCAAAGTGACCATTGTGTTTACTAATATATAGTTTATGTTAATGCTCCACTCACATCTCATTCAATTCCATCTCCGGCATTGTTGTCCCTGGGTGAATAGAGTTTAATATATTGTAAAGAGTAGTTCGATCAAGTGGGCGTAAAGAAGCAAGAAGAATATTCAGTACGGCACTCACTCTTTGAAATGAAGACATAGAACTGTAATGCGTTAGAGAAAAATCATGTTGTTTATTTTTAATTATATAGAATAGAATTCTTCTTCAAAATAACTTATATATAGAGTGGTGGAAAAAATTTACGTGAATGTAAGATCCATATCCATATTATATAACTCGCTGATGTCTTTTGGAAGAGCAGCAGTTGTTACTGACATTAGCCTCAACTTTCCTGTTTCAATAAGCCTGGAAATCCAGTGCTTAAGCAGTACATAACCTCTGTTCTCATAAAATTGTTCCGTAAACAAATCTTAACTGGTTACTGGTATGCACTTAGAATGTTGGTTAAAGCTTAAGAAAACCTTATAAAATCGAGTGCTTTTACAAGTTCTCATATCTTAATAGTCATATGAAAACTTATAAATAATTAATACAGAGCTTTTACATAAGTCATTTTACACACCTTAAAACTAGTCTTATATACAGCATATTTCCCTGAGAGTTGTAAACAATTTGATCAGAAATCTCATTTAAACGATCGACGATCGACTGACGACGCAAAAAGATAACCGTATCTTCGAGCTGACAAAAGAATATTGCCCTTCTTTCTCTTTTCTACCTCTTTTACTAGCTCCCTTATTGTTACGAAACTTGCTAACCATAGATATTCTGTATTCCACCAGCATTCTATTGTCACGTAAAACGCGTTCATCTAGAGATGCATCATCTGTAATATTATATTAAATTCTTAAAATTTTTAAAACTAAAAAATTACAACTTCTACAGTAGTTAACTATTTACCAATTCTGATTCTTCTTACTGTTATTTCATCCAAAATATTGGATGTATTCTCATCACATGCGACTACAAAACGAATCCAAGAGGGTAGAAGAGGAATGATTGAACAAAGAAACGTAGCTAAATAAAAGATTGTCAACATCCATATCGAAATTCTTAGGTATAGCAATATTCAGAAGTTTTGTAGCCGTTTTTAAACTATACGCTTTCTATTACCATCCACTAAATTATAAATACCTAAGTTTTAAAAATAGTCCCCCACTTTTTTTCTGAAATTTTTCCACTTTAAAAGTGTTCACCTATTGACCGTCCGTTTTCGCTCCGATGAAATTCAGCTTCATCCAGCCCATCAATTACAATTACGAGAGAACCCTAAATATTACGTGGCATTTATTTGACAAGTCATAGATGATACAAGTCACTTTAAAATGTAATTTACATTATACAATATATATGTAGTTAATTTATTAGCACGATAATCTTATAGTTAAATCCTAACAGTTATTTAGTAACATTCTTCAGTAATAATAACAGTACATGGGAATTAGCTGATTTTCTGGGAGACGTTATTAAAACACTTTCTCTCTTAATATCTATAAAACCATTATAACAAACAAACTAATAGAAACTTAACCAACAAACGAAAACACCTGATCAGATGACTTTAGTTGTCCTAATGGCTCAGCAATAGTTTTTTTGAACACATCCAGTGAATTATGCTTGAGGCAATTATTGACGTTTAGCAAAGATTGTAAATCGGAGTGCTGAAATAATTATTTCCTTCAGCACAATAACCTAAAAATCCAATTGTGATATCACTATCATAGGTGAGGAACATGTAAACTGATTGTTTATAAGTTACTAAAGAAGCATTTCATAAGTTGTGCATGAACTATAAGTTATTCTGTAAAAAATAAATTCTTTATAAACAATAAACCTTTGTAAGGATGTCTGCATAGCTCTTTAAAACTGGAGATTTGGCCAGCAAAGCTCCTAAATTGCATATGAACTCCGGAATAGAACAGGATGACGCCTAGAGAAACCCCACATTACATTAGCATAATAAATTAATTTATCAGAACAATTGTAGAGGAAACAGACGCTTTGTATATTGCAGATATGATGCGCTACTAGTCTAGCTGATACCGCTCGCAACCACTCATAATTGCGGCAACTTAATGAAGAACCTGAATCAGGGACACAACCTGAGTCCAAGGTATCGGAAGCCTGAAATGTATTTTTTCCAAAGAAATAATGAGTATAACTTAGAAAGAAGTTTTTTTTTAAAATTTGAACCCTGTATGTATTAGATATTAAAAATTACGCATTAAAAATGTATATAATTATATACATTGTTAGATGTTGCTTGAAAAGCAGATGCATTTTATCAATATTTGTGCATAATTAAGCATATTTTTTCAAAAGATTGGAAACAGCTGATTGCGAAGTGCTACTAAGTGTATGATTTATTATTAACAGCTTAATTATATAAATATATCTATGCAATTATGAACTAAGGTCTTTTTTCATAACTTCAATTTATGTAAAGATTTATTGTTCTAGGAAGCTTTAAGACAAAAACCTGCAGACGATCTTAAGCAACATTATTAATATGCCATTGTTTCGCAAATAATTATACTTTCTGCCATCTAATAATTGGACTTTGGTTGAATCTAATTAACTACATCTAAACTCTTTTCTAAAAACTTAACAAAAAAATGAACTATATGAAAAAATTCCTCTTTTACAACAGACACTTAAAAGGTTTAGGTAAATACCACCGCAATATCAACGTACTTGTACTGGATAAAATGAGGAGTTGAGTATTAACTGGTTGAGGATACTTGATTTACCAGCTCCACTTGCTCCTTGAATAATTGTAATAGGCACTTTTTCCACGATGGAAGATTGGTATATCTCTCTAAATTATTCCCCTGTAATTTTAACACTAATAACTAGTTTATGTTAAGCCATCTCTTAACCAACTACTTTTTTAAACGTTTAAAACCGCTACATTTTAGGCAAATTGTCTTTTACGGTAAATAGAACTAAGCAAAAAACATTATCATTTTGATTTAGTAATTTTAATGGGAAATGGTTCGTGATTATAAAATATCTCAGAAATGGGGTTTTATATTGCAAAAAAAGGACCACATAAAAGTTTTTAATTTTCTACTGTGTGGTATCTATTACTATTAGATCGACTTCACTATGTTACCTGAATACCCATTCGCGTCCAATGAATGTCTCTTCAAGATCATTGACTGAATAAAAATGATCCAAATTGAATAGAGGGGTGATATGCAAGTTAGGAGATACTGTTCCCGTTTCAATTGGCTCCATTGATGCTGCTTTCCTAATGCCATTTAGAGGATATGTAGGTCGGAAAGATGAGGTGTGGGACATAGCTAAAATTAAAGAGAACTGTTCAGATAAAATAACAAATAAGGTCCAAAATTCAATGATAGTTAGAGAGATTGAGAAGTATGCAGAGTAGGGACATGAAAAAGAATAGAGACATTAGTACTGAATGGTTTGGGAGGAAGCATATCATAAGTTCCGAACAGCCGCTATAGTTCTCCAGTAGTTTTTACTGACCGCATTTGTTGTAACGCTGCGATGAATCTCTCACGGTCAACACACAAAAACAGAATCAATTTAAATTAATTGTATGGAATTTTAAAAAACACGTCATCAAAGCAAAACAACATAAATGAGGAGGAGCCTATAGATGTAATTACAAACACCGTTGTAGAATTAGTGAGGGTCCTTCTTTATATACGCTTAAAAATACCTTAGTAAATATTGGAGCAATGCTACCTATGGCATTTAAATAGATTTCAAACAATCCCCTACCCTTACTTATTTATTGTGATCTACGCAAATATATAAAGGGCACTCTCTTGTAATGTTTCGATCAACAGTAAATAAACCACATCTGTTTCGTTGGAGAATGCACCCATCACGTAACACTACTAGAAAAATGTGTCTACGATACTTCTATTTTCTTTCCAACTTATAAAAAAGCGATTTGATTAGATATTTAAAGTAATTAAACGTTTCATTATATAGCATAACGTTTTTCATGCTTCTAGCAGTAAAAATCATTTGAGCATTGAACAAGAAAAATACATCTTAATTTTAAACAGAAGGAATAATTAATCATGGTCACAAAATCGACAGAGCAAAACTAGATGACTGCCACATGTCCTAGTTCGGTTTTTGATTCGCAGGCTGCGGAATAAATGTAAGAAAAAACGAATAAGAAAAAAGAGTGAAAGAAAAGGAGAAAATATTTTAAAAGATGGCGAAATTCAAATTATGAAGCAGTTTATATTTTATCTTTAAACTTACCAGTTCCATTCTTGTTATATTTGTTGTCCCAAGTATATCGATTATGTGGATTCAATAGAGATATAGTCGATTGATTTGGTGATAGATCATAATTCACATCTGAAATAAAAGACGCCGTGTCGATATCAATGACATATTTTTAACGTCAACTACTTAATATTTTCCATAAACTATACTATGCTTCGATAGCCCAATAGTCTTAACTAAACATCAGGATTCACTATCAGCTGTTTACGATTAAAGCTCGCTTTAGTCGAAATAGCGGTCCTCAAAATATTATTTAAGATAAATGCGTCGAAACCAGTTCAATCCGTCCTCGCGATAGAGTTCTCATGGGAAAAGAATGCTGCAAGATTCTTGAAAAATTACAGTATAATTTAAATGCCAGTAACAGTGGGTGGCTATATAACATACAATGTGGCGAAAGTACTGAAATCGTTAAAAAAATAACACGTGAAATCCATAAATATACTGAAAATAAATAACCACCTAACAAGAAAACCAACAGAATAAAGCAATTGTTCCTTTTTTTAAACTATCTAATTGCTCCAACTAGTTTTACAGCCTGACCCCTTCAATATCTGGTTCATTAACTATAAGCAAACACTTGAAGGCCGAGGCAATAGAACATGCATATTTCTGGTCTCGTGGGAGCATTAGCAATGAATGCTCTTGCCAAAAAACAACGTACAACTTTCCAATACAGTAGAAGAGTAAAGAAAGTAAGAAGAATGCAGAAAGCAAAGTTACAGATAAGAAATAACCGAAAAAAAAGACAACAAATATTGGAAATTAGACAATCTAATAGCAGTTTAAAGTGAATTATTACCATAGAAAAAAGTGAAATCTCACATCCAAGGAGTGAACTATATTCAACCATCTTTTATTATTTTATGTAGCAGTTCATAATCGTATGTTTCTTTTTATTCTTCCTGTTCAGTGGTAATTTTCCTCGTTTTCCATTTTCTATATTGGGAAACGATAGCTTTTTACAGCCTCTCTTCTGTAACTGCTAATTGTTGCACGTTTGTCATCGCGCTTATGTAAACATAGGGAAAACAATGAATAGCACCTAGTTGCGAATTGCACTAACATATGTGCGTCACAGAATATGTATGGAAAAAATAAAACAATAAATCCTAGAAAATTTCGTGGGTAGGTAAAATGTATAATTTGTAAATGGAATGCGCTTCCATGACTAAAATGTCCCAAATAGCGTTTATCGGAGCAAAATGTCCTTAAAAATATATGAATGATTGCATAATGTTATTTAGTGATTTTGTTTAAGCACTTAATTTTTAGAATATTTATTTTCTCAACTTAACGTTATTTAGATATGTATTGTTTAAGATATCAATTTCCTTAAACTAGTTTTCGAGTACTTATTTTTAGTATTAAAGCATAGTATTTATTGGAAAATGTGTTATACACATTTAAATGTTTACATGTACTTTAAATTGGGCATTAAATTCTTGATGTTTATGTGATCTTTACCTTTAAAAATTTCCTCGAATTAAAATGCGTTATACTGAGGTTGAGTTAAGATGAGTGCTTACCTTTGCTCCAATAAGCATTACTGATCTCCCCATTTGCTCCATATCTCGTGTTGGGTAGTTGTAGGAACTGACTTTTTCGCGTTGAAAGTAGTAGACTTTGCATATGCGTGTGGATGTTTAGTTCAGCTTCTACTGAGTTCGGAGGCCTCTGTTAATGTGATTTATTTAATTGATCATGTATAACTACGATTTACCTAAAAATAAACTAGTTTAACATTACTAGTGGCTATTAACAATAGAGTCCCCTAACATATTTTTCAAACTTTATATTCTTTTAATCTAGAGAAGGACAGACACATAAGAATGATTCTTAACAACAGTAAAGTTACGAATTAGCTATGCATATTCTTTTCATTTGTCAATACGAGGTGTGATGGATCTTTAAAAATTGATAAGATCATCGTAAATAACTAAGAGCATAGACATAATCTTTTCATGGAGTAAATTTGAAAAGAACCAACGTGAAACTAATAAGGACCAAATTAATGTTATTATATATTTTATAGTGTTTATTTTACATGCATATATCCCTTATATTTAAATTTGTGTATATGCAGATATTTAGAAAATTTTTTTAAGAGATATTACGCTCTATTTCTTGCAGGTTTAGATTCATTTTCCTTTGAATATCCCAATCTCATCATCAATCCCTGTATCTATTTGCATATTTCCTTAGGGACAACAATTCTCGACTAGCGCGCGTCCATCGGACCGATCATTTTCCAGTGTAAAGAGAGACACTCGCGCCTCCGGATCGTGATATGGGCTTTCAAGATCTCATAGAGATCCTTAAAGCTATTAACTCCCAGTGGCAAGCAAAGTTTATATTTTATAGTAAATAGTAAAATAAGTCAAGCTAGGAAAGGTCATACAAACGTTATAAAAAACTGCATTTTACCTCTAGTTGGACCTAGTAGTTTTAGGAAAACAGAAAACGTTAAAAAATAGAAATATATACCTTTGAATTACCCGGCAGAGAAATCGTATCAACGCTGGAAAAATCAAGACCTCCAGAAATGAATCCATTGGCTCCTTTTCCAATTGAACGAAAAGAGGCCCGCTCAAAATTCCATTCAGTGACAACATCCTCGCCGTTTCTTACTGAAAGTATTGATTTTATTGGTACTCTTTAGCTTTAGTATAATCGTTTTAGCGATCAGTTCCGAACGATTTCGTTTAATATGTATTAATGAGAGTAATAGCTCTTTTCACAGTATATCATTCATTACTTTACAACCTCTGTATGTAGGTCTTGCAGTCTTGATTAATATTTTATGGAATTAATTATCTACAAATCGTAACTGTAATATTTGGGCTTCTTCCAACGGGAGATTTTGTAACCATTACTGTAAGTTTTTGTATTGGAAAGTGTCAGCACCATAAATAGTGGTTTAGGAAACGTATTTTGAACTGATTCATATTTCCATTGAATCACAAGAAAATAGTCAAAACAAGCACTAATGTACGGAGTGATTAACCCAAACTGCAAGTTAGACTTAAAGATTAAACTACGTAAATATTTCAAAACAACCAAACATCGTAATCATAAGCAGATAAAATTTTTAAGTGGCTATCAACTTCTAAAGATTTAAACTTCACTGTCTTAATGTGTTATTAGTTAATTATAGACTCTTAGTACTTCAGGAAGCATCGCACAGATATTGCCATTGGTACGATAAAATAACTTCGTGTCCGAATTTATATGCAGATGAGCTCGATTATTTTGCAATGCTTAATGTTTATTTTGTACCATTCATCTAACGAAGCATATTCGCTTTTTTCATGCTGGTCCATCCGCTTGTTTTCTAGTCCACTAGTGATGGCGAATAGCCAACAACTGACATTTCTTTACAAAATAGATCACGTTTTAAATGAAATTACAAAGAAAAAATATTATAAATAAGGAAGAATATCCTAGGGACTACCGTCCTCTGTTCAATAGCTTTCACATAAGTTCCTGATTACCTATATTTACATATGATAAATAATAGTAAATAGCTCGGACTGTTACATTGGATATTTCCTTCTCCTTTGTTAGCGATTTTCTACAACGGTAAGCGGATTTCCGTTTAGCGGTGCGCGAAGTGACATACACAGTCAATGTATTTACAAATACGCGCGGACAAGGCCGCTCTTCGACTCATTCTATTAATGGTGCGGCGACCTGTACAGGGGTGATAAAACAGGGCGTAACGGTAAAGGAAAATAGAGAATTGGGACGGTAGATGGAAAATTAGCAGTAGTTTTACAGGTTAAAGCAATGCGAAGTTTGAGTTTGTAGGTTGTGAGCTATGCGAGCAATTTCTTCTCCAATTATGTAGAACAAGTATAATGAAACTACAATGGATAGCACAGATATACGAAATTTAAATCATGATAGATTATTATATTTAAAACCAAATATATGTTAACATAAGTGTTATAAAGCCTATAAAAGATGCAACTATTTATGACGGTATAAAAATTCAATGCTGGCAACGCTAGCAATCAGATACAGGTAATTTAAGGAAAATTATCGAAACATCATTCTCATAATGTATAAAGTATTATACTAATATTTGTGAGTAATCTCATATTAATAGGCATACCAAGGAATGAAAAAACTAATACTGAATAAATACATATAGTTATAAACCCACTTTTACGATTTCTCGATAGTCTGGGAGTAGCTGGTAAACGGAAAAGTTTGTTCCTGAAGGGATTTATTCTGCGCAGGCTGCGACGTAGCACGCTGTCGGCTTCCATGTCGACCAGCCGACTGATTGAGCGACTTGCCCGCCCATCGCCTCGTCTACGCTTCCAACGATCACACATACTCTCGCTACACACTCACCTAGACTAAGATTTGCATAAAAAGTTAATATGTAAATAAATAATATAACACTATAATTGAGTTAAGATTCAATACAAGAAATTTCACTCTCAGTAGGCATAATTATAATATGTAAAAGCAACTACGAATTCATTTTTAACATTTTCTCATAACGCTTAAAACCTCTAACAAAATTAAAGAGGCTATAAAAATGATAATTCGTCAGATTTTCAGTCCTAAATCTTTTAAAGTTTTTAATCATCTTATGTCCTATGCACTTTCATCTTTAAATAAAAGAACAAAGCAATTCACATAACCGGACTTCATCTGTGGGAAATTACTTTTCTATGGAAACAACCATATCGTCTATAGTTTAAACATTATGAACGAATACGAAGTGCCTTTTTCTCTGTTATAACCTAAACCCAAAAATAAATGAAATTTGCTCACTGTAATACAATAGTTTTGTGTACAAAATTTCTAAGTACTTGTAATAAATAGAAGATAACTAATATACCAAAAAATTATGATGCAACATTAAAAAAATAAGATAAATTTATCTTTCACGCTTTGATATACAACTTTTCACTACTTCTCAAACAACTAAAACACCTTATTTGTAACTCCTAAAGGTGACTAAAGCAAATAAGACAATCATATAATAAAGCTAGAACATTAGTAGACCAATACTATAAAGTCATGTTTCAATCTAAAAATAAGAATAACATAATACCTGCTTGAATAAGTGATTATCTAATTCATACGACTGAATAAGGTTGATATTTTTCGCAACTCTTATTTTCCTAAAAATGTTCAAGAACGACTAATCATATCAAATAGTATATATAAGGGTAATTTCAGATTTTATTGATATCTATTTCAGCATATTAAAAGCATTACTATTTGTTTTGAATTCTAATTGCTATTATAATTAATAGAATTGGCACTGAATGTACTTTTAATAGTTCCTTGATAAGCAAATATTTCCAGTAAATTCTTGATTCGCATAAAACTAAAATTTGGAATGAATTTCTCCCTTGATTAATACTATCAATCTTAAAAAGGAAATTTTTGTTTTAGATAAATGGTTTAAATACTGTATTATCTCTCCTTATAGGACATACGGTAACTATTAAAGGAACGTTTTATAAAATATGGACGTAGGAACAGAGTATCGTATTTACGTTGGCGCTAAAGACCTTTCAGAAATGTATATACTTTGATTTGCTCTATTATTATAATTAGTTGTTACTTATTAAAGTTTTACGAATTGTACTTTAATCTTAGTGGTTGTAACATTTAATTAATTAGTTAAATAAAGCATTGGGTCTGTTCTTATATATACACATCTGAGTTAAGTGTTTCCAATATTGACAATTTTAATGGTATAGAAAGCAAGTAAAATTTTTGGAGCTGTGGATCTTACATGACTTCATTTGAGATAGTTGTTTTTTAGTAATCATATGTAAAGCTGCTCCTATTCTTTATTGTTGTTAGCTTTAAATTCTAATATTAGTAATTCTTTCTTTACTATCTTGCTCTATTAATTGTTCATCATTTTATTTACTGAAATATTGCTGGAAGATGTATTAATACTGTCTATATTTTATTAGGATGACAGCTGCACGCAATGAAGTTGAGTTCACTAATCTTCCTTGGGTAGAGAAATATCGTCCAAGTTCCCTTGATGATCTTGTATCCCATAAGGAAATAGTAAAAACATGTGAGTTTTCTGTCACCATATGCTATCTTTGTATCGTAGTAGATACGAATATATAATTTTTATTAACAAATATGGTTATTAATAGTAGTTCTCATATAAAAAGTTATTGAATAAGAAGTAGATGATATTTTTCAGTTTTATATAAATGATTTCTGATTCAGTATCGAAATTCATTGAAACCAATACACTTCCACATCTTTTATTCTACGGTCCTCCTGGAACGGGTAAAACAACGGCTATTCTTGCTGCTGCAAAGAAAATGTTCTCAGAAAAACAGCGATCTTCTATGGTCCTAGAAATGAATGCATCAGATGATAGAGGAATATCAGTTGTTAGGTAAGAAAAGTTTCACTACCTTATTTTTTTAAACAGTAAAGTTTAACTTTATTTAATTAAGTTGAGAAGAAACTTACATATTTTGGTTTTAGGGATTCCATAATTACCTTTGCTCAAACAAAGTCACTTCATGTTGATCGTTCTGCCAAAACCAATCTAAAGTTAGTCATTCTTGATGAAGCTGATGCAATGACAAAGGATGCGCAAAATGCACTAAGGAGGTGGGCTGGTTTCTTCTGAGTATGTAAATGTGGTTTAACTAGTTTACTTTCTAGATATTTGAGTTACTTGATATTTCTGGGTTTTAGAAATATTTTCCTGTATCAAACTAAATTAAAAATTTTAATTTCAGAGTAATTGAGAAATATACAGAAAATGTTCGATTTTGTATTATATGTAATTATCTCTCATCTATTATACCTGCCATTCAGTCAAGGTTTGTGTTTCTATATAGTTTTTGATACATTGATGAAGTGGACTCCGCTTATTTATTTCTTATAAAGTTGATTTTATATATATTTTTATTACAGATGTACACGTTTTCGTTTTGCACCATTAGAACAAAATCTCATTATTCCACGGATTGATCATGTCGTTAGTTTGTAATTAGCAAAACATGTGTTATTTATCTTCTTGACGGATATTAAATGTGATTAAGATTGCCAAGGAAAATCTTACGGTAACAGAGTGTGGGAAGAGGGCACTGCTTTCTTTGTCAGGTGGAGACATGAGAAGGGTTCTTAATGTATTGCAGGTAAATAAGCTGTTTATACAGGTTATACCAAAAATAACACATGTGAAAGTTTAATATATAGGTTTCACCCTATCGTTTGTTTACCAAATCTTTTATTAATCTAGTCTTATGATAGCCTTTATTCTAGAGTGTATCGATGGCCTTTCCTATCATAGATGAGACATCAGTATACAAATGTGTTGGTCAACCCACTCCGAAACAGATGGAAGATATTTTAAAAATTTTACTCAACGATACTTTTGAGAACTGTTGTCGTAGTGAGTTTAGTTCAGTTTATTGTAAACTATATATTTCTACACTATTTATAAAATTTATATTACTGAGTGATATGCAAATAGAATATTGCTTAAAAGAAAATGAGTATCTCATCTTTAAGTTCTTTTATATATGCTACCTATTTATTTTAAATTAATAATTTATTACTTCTAATATACAAGTATAATTTACAGAGCTCGATAAAGAGTGTCATACAAATGGTTATGCTTTAGCTGATATAATAACTCGTATTCATGACCTCATTTTCCAACTTGATATTCCTTCAAATGTAAGTTTTTTGAATGATTTTCGCTTGTTCTGCACTATCTTTTTATTCCACTGTGGAATGACATATATCATTACTAAGTTATACATTTATTAAAAACTATGTTTTAAACATGTTGTTTTCTGTTATGGGGTTAAATAAGAGTTAATATTATTTTTAGGTAGTTATTTGCCTTATTTCCGCTTTAGCGGATACCGAGATGCGACTTTCAGGAGGCGGGTCTGATAGAATTCAAGCTGCTGGCCTCGTTGCAGCGTTTATTAAAGCAAGGCGACTGATAGCAGAGGCTGCAAGCTAAATTGTTTTCTTAAAACTCATGCGTATAATTAAGATGCATATTTTAAAAAATCTATTCAAAAAGTTAATCTACAGTAGAACCTCGCTACCCGTTATATATTTTTTGTGATTATGATCTCGATTTGGTCATATTTGTTTGACACATTAGTGGATTGAACTATATGGTGATTATGATAGCGAGTACTTTTGTTTCGAATATTATTGTATAGTTGGTCGCACTAATTTGCGTTTATGAATTTTTTCTCATAATAACTAGTGGTTTCTAATGTTACTTATGTTCTATACAGTTACTTCTGCACACTATATTCGAATTTAAGATTTAAAAAAAAATCAAACTTTTGATAAGATTTTAACCCTAGTATATGTATAGATGCAGCATAACAATCCCCACGGAGCTCCCTTGAATCCGGTGAGTTTTAATGCTAGGTTATTTTCTAGCTAAATAGTCCTGTAGTTATCTTATAATTTTAGAATATGCCTCCAGGTGGAGGCTATGGTGCAAATCAACAGCAAGCTATGGGATACTATCCAGGGCAGCAGGCAGTAGGACAAGGTCAGCCTCAGATGAGTAAGTATTTGCAATTTACCTATTTATGGGGTTCATCTAACAATAAGTAGTTTTTACTGTTCGTTCTTTCTATAAATATAACTTCTACTTAATTTTTCACATAGTACCAGGAGCGGGTACTCCCATTGGCTACCAAAGTAATGTGCCATTAATACAACAACCACCATCACAACAACAACAGCCTCCCATGATGCAACAGGCAATGTACGGAGCTCAAAGTGTTATGGGTGAGTGATTATCTCTGCATTGCTTTGTGTTTTTATAATCATTCACAGTATATAGAATTCTTAGGAATTAAATAAGTAAAAAAATTATATACAATATTCTGCTATCCAGCTGCCGTCACCCGTCCAACGTATCCTGTATCATCAGGATTTCCTGGGCCTGGATCACTTTCGATAGGAATATCTTCAGGGGGACAACAAGTAGGCATGGTAACAAATTCACAAGGACAACAACAACAGCAATATCAGCCGGGGTCATCTACAGCTAGTCAATCACAATTCATGGGACATTCCTCTTCGCAAAGTCAGATGGGATATCAGCCGAAGTTGGTATTTAATTTTCATCGTTTCATGATTTTATCTATCTTAATTTTTTGTAGTGCTGTGCCATCAATAACCCCTAACTCTACCACTCAAGTACCAGTATACAGTTCTCAGTCTGGTAGTCACATCTCTTCAAATGTACATAATATAACGAAAACGGTTTGTTAATTCAACATTATTAGAATTATGAGAAACACTTGGAAATATACCACTGATTTACTAATACCTATAATTCTTTAGGAGACAAAAAAAACTCTGCAACCTCCTCCATATTCATCTGAAATACTCGATAATTTAGAGAAATATTCGATTGGAACACTGACAATGATTGGCCGTGAAATCGTGAGCGAGCTAAATTCAAGGTGATGACATATACCTCATTGAAATTTAGGTATCTTTTCATTTTATGTTTTAAACCAGTATTTTTCATTAATGCAAATTTTAAACTGTTAAGAACTCATAATCTTTGCCAATCTTTGAAAGCTGTCTCTGAGCGCAAGCATCCTTCACCTGGGCAGGATCCTGATCTCTTACTAGACTACTGTCAACGTCTTATGGATAAGCTAGTGGAAATAAGGTAAACTATAGTTATATTCATATTATTATGATTTATTTTTGTTTTGTTTTCTGAAAATCCAACGTCTATGAGATAAAAATTGTCTCTACTCTATAGATTGAGAATCGAAAAGAAGGTTCCAAACAAACGCCTTACTGCCGATGAATACATTATGAAGATGTGCGATCAGTCTGCATATATTGACAATACTCCATTAAAGCTAAAGGAGAAACATAGAATATTTGAAGAAAATAGGTTATTACCCTTTATCTACTTTCTATTAGTGTGTGTACTTTTTTTCTCAATTTAAAATAACTATTGTATTCAGGAATCTACTCGTAAGCATTAATAATGACCTTAAAATGCTTGATTGGATGGCATCTGTCTCGGATCCTGGTCAGTTAAAGAAAGTTGACAAAATGGCTTCATCACTTAGAGAATAGTGGTGAAGTTCCCCATATTTTGATCTAGTATAGTATTCATATGTACAGTTTTTGTTACTTTTTTTTGACAATATCACTGTTCTTTAAATGAATGAAATTGTATGTTAATATACTCAAACAAATAATTTATTTACTGTTACTATTCGATCGATGTATTCTATAACATCATTTATAAATCTTATGTCTTTGTATTTTGTTCAATTTTTGTAGTTTTCAAGGTTCTTTGAAATACCAGATTAAATAAGCCAATAATACATGTTTATCCACAATTAATATAACAATGATTTTTAGTATTTGGGAATGCCGAAGACATCCATTTTTCGCACCCGTGTTGGCACAGAACTAATGATGGGCAAAGTTGTCCAGATTAGTAACATTGGTATTGACCGCATACCATGCGCTCAGGCTTGTTATTTTTTTTTCTATATTTGGGCGCTATGGAGTATTTATGGAATTATATAATAAATAGCAAATACTTCGAGTTTGTAAGGATATGAGAAATATAATTTTCTCAAATTATTAGGAAAATGCATAAATAAAATTAAGAAATAATGACGCTTGATCTTTAAATGTTGTTGAATGTTAAATTTTAGCTCATTTTATGGCGTGCTATATTTTGTAGCAATTATATCCTCTTAATTCCTATGTAAATTGTTGGAATTTGATAATTGCTTGGCTTATGAACCAAACCGAAAGTTTTGAAATTCATTTGTACTATCAGGTACGATGTAGTCTGAATGAGTTTAACATATATTTGAAGAAGTATTTTGGCCGATCATTCGACTTTTGGGCACTAGATAAGTGAGGCTTTATTTATTGTTTTATCACATAAGTAAGCTAGATTACTACATGAGATTGAAGGCTGATATTTAACAAGATATTAAACAAAAATTATATCTAGGGAATCGAAAGGAGCATTAGGAGACACAGTGATGATTCGACGTATCGATGGTTCTCACCGACTCACAGCTAATGTTGCGCATTCTGTAGATAAGGTCATATTCAAATATGGTAAGGGTTTACTCAGTGCAGCTCTTCTACTTTCCTTCATAAAGATAATTTTCCGGCATTCAATGGTTAATAACTCATTGAAAAATCAATTTTCTACTGTTCAAGATTGATGACTATTTTGAAGTAGAATCTTATTGAGGAAAATTGGGAAATATTTGTAAATAGGAAGTAGAAATATAATACGCCATTGGCTCATCAGCTTCTAAAATAAATAAATTTTATAATATGTTCCCAATTCAACGTAGATTCAATTTTCTTATATAAATATTCTTGCTCAACGAACTCCTCTTTTAAAATATGCGTAAAACATAAATGGGAAATTTTAAAATCTTTTTTTTCTTAGGTTTACATTTTACAATTTCTTAGAAGGTAATTTTTTTAGAGTTATAAATAAGGTTATATCTATTTTTTATTAATTATAGGTAATATAGTTGACCCAGTTACGGGTAAGAGAGTGATTAAGGATGAGTTCACCGATGAAATTATCTTAAAGAAGCAATTGGTGAAAGAAATTGTCGACTTACCGCTAGAACAGGTTAGTTATGGTAAAATGATTATTACTGTGAAAATTCTCAGCTAAAATATACATTTCTTATCTCCTACATAATTATATGACCTACTGTGTAGAATTGAATGTTATTTGATCTTAAAATATGAGCTAGTATTAATCAATCAGGAATATTTTGTTTAGATTTTTAAAATTTGGTTAAAGGGAAAATAATTTTACTATTTTTAGGATGCCCTGCTATTTGATGAGCGAAGAGCAGTTCAGCGACAAATACTAGAAGATAATAAGACAGAATTAACCCAATAAAACGAATTAATTACTTAATTTTAATGATTTTTGTCTCTTTTTACAAGTTAAGGTCTATGTTAAAAATTCTTTAATATTATCTAAATTTTATAAACCATAGCTTTGTCAAAAATGGAATCTTGTCTCTCATAAAATATTGTTAGCATATTTTATAATGTTTTTGTATAACATATGGATATATCCAGTTAAATTATATTTTTTCTTGGTAGCACTTTGCAGGTAGCAAACATTTCGTCCACCAACCGGATTTAACTAATTTTTTATACGTTATCAAATATAGATGACGGATGATGATGTTTCTAAGGCAAGATTTGTATCTGTTCATGATTATGTGGAACAAAGAGCGGCACAAGTGGCGGATCTGTTACAGGTAGTAGATATTAGATTTTCCTACTAAATATCTTCTTATTTCCAGTGTTTTATTCTCAAAAATTCGTAATTTGTTTATCTAATTTTCAGCACTAATGCCCATTTTAATCGCAATAAAAGATAGTCGAGTTTTCCATCATCGATGTTAATTGTGATTACAGATGGTTGATAATTCAAGTTTAGTCTCGGGAGAAGTAACAAAAGGCCCTAGAACAGCAGCACAAAGACTACCGAGGCACATGAGGAGGTCAATTCCATATTGCTTGCTTAAATTAACGACTTAATTATAGACAATATTGTATATGATAACGGTTTGTAATTACATAACTCTATTACAAAGTTAATAGTTTATACTTAAGTAATAATATTTTTGCTATAGGCGGGCAATGTCATACGAAGTACGACGATTCCCGAAAGGACTGCGTAATTTTGCTGCTCCATATCTAATTAATACAAAACATAGGAAAAAACCTCCTAGTCGTTTTTTTAGAAGAAGGTCAAGGAATTTATTACTAGTAAGTTTAAATCCTCAATAGTAGTATGGTAAACAGTTAAGTATATATCTATTTTGGCTTAGTTGTATTTTAAATAGTATATATTTCTTTATAATAAGAGCCTGTATTTTTTTCCTCAGTTATAGAATTATATTCGACGTCAGCGACGGTCGGTATGGCTCGAAACGCATATTTGGCATGCTAAACGGTTCCATATTGTGAATAGGTATTTAGTTTAAATTTTAAAAATATTTGACTATCTAGTGTTAGTAAAAATTGTAATCGTTAATTTAAGCATAGTTTTTAGTAATTATTTTCATTAGATGGGGATATCGGTTGCCAGATCGAAGTTTTCAACGTTCATATCGGCCATGCTATAGGGATTCAATCAGACACTGTACTGTAAGGGATAAAAGCTATCTGACATGTTTTCTAGTGCGTTTAATAATTTTCTTTGTATTTTAACTCGTGTTTCAAAATCTGACAATCTTGTAGAAACTACACATATTTTTGATTTATAGCTATTGATATTTTAATATAAAAATATTCTTATTTACATTTTATATATCTACATTTTTAGATTTCCCACTCTAATCAATTACAACTTATCAATCTTCTTAACCCGCTGTGTTCATCGGCTGTTAGCCCTACGTTTGCATTTAAAAGTAGTTTGGATGGCAAATATGAGGTTATTTTTTTGAAATTTTATTAATAAATTTTAAACACTACCTTTATATGATATTTAGATTTCAACACTATTGTTTCACCCTGGCCAATATCCAAGTGGCTTCATTGGTCCTGCTCGATTTCTATGGAGTAAAGATGGGCGAGCACTAGTCTATCTCATTAGTGATTGCACTTTGTCACTATTCGTTTATTTTTATATATTACAGGGAATTATACCGTTTGGCCATCTGGATACATCCATCATGTCGAGATGAAGTTTTTGAACATCTTGCCGCTCTATTAAATTTGGAAAAAACCAAGTGTGATTATGTTGAAGATGTTAGTTACTACTAAAGAATCAATTTTTTATAGCCAAATTCCAAACATGATTAATTTTTAAAGTTATTTAAAGTCGTAAATTCTAAAAATTTCTCAAGTTTTATTGATTAGTTAATCATTGAACATATTTCTTTTACAGAAAACAGAATGTCCAACAAGTGTTGAGGAGTGGCGACTTTCTAAAATGAATGTACACACCGATATATATAAAGGGAAGAATGGAATTGAGGTTAATTTTCTTATCCAAATGAAAGAATTTCTTCTGAATAAATATAATATATTAAAATATTAAAAAGGGGAACAAAACGTCTTTGTTGTACGAAAATTAAACTTTTAGATGGATATAATGAGTAATAGCTTTAAGATGCATGATCTACGTGATCAGTTGGTACGCATTCGTCTATATGGTCCACTGTCTATGGCTATAGTTGCAGATTCACTTAAGCTAGCACAAACAGATACAAGTTTCAGGTATCGATATAAATTAAAAGTTTTATCATAAAGAAACTATGAATTATTGAAAATGTTGAAGATTAGGAAAAAAATTCTGGGACCTAATTTCGAAATTATATTCAGCAACAACCATTCTGAATGGCAAAATATCTACTGCATTCTATCATCTGGTCAGTTAACAGATGGTTCTGTGTTCTCTTTATTGGTTGAAGATCCAAGGATAACAAAACCAAATAAAAAAAAGGTATAATGTCTATTATAAAGTTATCTATAGATTGTTGCGTAGCAATTCTATTTGATCAATACTCTAAATCTGTCCATATTTCTAAATTAATTTACCTCTTAAGCAGTTTTATCTTCCCTATTTCAATTATATCTTTATTTTGTTCATGTTTACAGGAAAAAATTATTGTTCAGTTTAATATTACTAATATATCGTTTCATATACCTAATTCTCAACTGTGTGAGACTAAGATCAATGTCGCTGATCTACGACACTGCTCTACAAAAAGCGACATTTGGAACAGAGACATTAGAATACGTGCGCTAGAGAAAAGGCATGTATTTTTGAAGATTATTTAGTCTACTTTATTTTGAATGTATTACTCTAATAAATTTTTAAATCATCCGTTAGTTTCTAGGTTAACTGATTCTGAAATGAACGCAATAAAAGGTCAATATGTTGGCGAAATTAAAGAAACTCCAGCTAAGGTATCGATTTACATTTCAGAATGTAAACGAGCATTTTAACTGTATTATAAAATACAAAATTATATGTGAAATTATAAAATTAGTTTTGTTAAGATACCAGTTCTGGTAGTTGTTCGAAATAGCGGATGTGGTAGAAGCGATACACTTTGTGGAGTGGAGTTGATTGCTCCCAGTGGTTTCGGTTAGTTTTATTGTTAAATTGGAACTTTAAACCATGAAGGGGAAGTTATTTATTGTTTAATTCACCAATTCTTGTTCGCATTTAACAATTATGCTGCATGTTTTGTTTTTTATTTATTGAATAAATTTAAAATATTACCTATGTTAATCGCATTTAGGGATGGATTTTTGGTTAGCTTTTCAAATGCGGACTGCTCGTGCATCAGGTCGACGAGACGATTTATCTGCTCATTTTGAGGCTGGAAAACTAGACTTTCCCACTGATGTAATAGATACAAATGCAGGATGTAATGAAGAAAAGCGAATAAAACAGGAACTAGAGGTATGAAGTTATTTTAATTCAGAAACGACAAATTTGTTCAATATTTGGATTTTCATATTGAAATAATTGGACATCTATTACGAAAATTAATCATTTTCATTTGATTTGTAGCTTCAATACGAAAAACGTCCGTATAATCGACGTGTCCTTTATTGGCCGAATATGTCCATCAAATATCCATTTACTTTTAAGTTTGATGAATTAATTAAGGAGTGGAAGGTTATTAAGGTAAGTGTATTTAATTATCTAGTGAAAGTGCATCTTTTAACAGCGACGACGAGAAATCGTACACTATGCTTGACCAGGATCCAAGAAATCAACAATCTACAGTTAATTCATATGTTCTTCGAGATCGACATGCCTTAAACGTATTATCCAAATGGATGCAAGGAAAGCATAAATTACCAGGTACAGATTGAAAATATGTGACAAAATATTGTTATTACTTTAAAAGATTACATCTATATTGGTATATCCTACAACTAAAATTTGAAGATAGACCAATAAGTGTATCTGCATAATTACTTTATTTAAGTAGGTATTTTCAATTACCTACTTATGGTTACTAAGATAAGAAGATAAAAGGAGGGATTAATGATTTAAATGCGATAGTAATAATGACCAGAGTTAATTATTTCAGCCGAAATTTTAAGCACACATATGAATGCTCTTATTCCGGTAGAATTAGAATGTGTTGCTAGAGGAAAACCAAAACGATTTGGAATTGTTTGTCTACCCACCAACGAAGATATTTTAAAGGTTTAGTTGGAATAATTAACATTTATTTAAATATTAGAAGATAAGTAACAAATATTTTTAACCATATGTTCTAAACCATTGGGGAAATTAGGAATTTTAATTTAATCTTGTTTAAATCGTTTATATAATAATTTATCTGTAGTGATTTATTTTTTTGATACAATAATTTCTTAGTATTGCACACATTTAACAGTATGTTATTTCTTAATAATGCTTGATTGAACCTGTGCAGATATTTTTAAATGAAAATGAATAGTTTAGTTTAGATTAAACGTCGTCAAATTGAAGGACCTGTTTTGATCACACAGACACCAAGAAGACATGTTTCTAATGAACAAGAGAGCAGTGAGAACATGGATGAAGAAGTTGGTATATAGAATGATATTAATATTTATTCTATACTGTCTTCATTTCTTACGATACAAAACAAGCACGATTACGTAACATATTGAAGCTATATTAACTATGAATTATCTTAGTTTTTTTAATAATATACTTTTGGAAGCTTTTAGAGTATTAATGTTGCGTATACTTTTTTAGGAATCATCTAAATTAGAATGTGAGACTAAAGCAAAATGGCAAGCAGATATGTGGAAAGACGTTGTTTCTACTGACCAAACTACACGTGAGAAAGCCATCTCTTTGAAGTCATTATTTCCGGATAATAAGATAATTGATAGGTATGTCAAAGGAGGCTGCATTGTCTAGTTCTAAAAAAATGTTATGTTAAGGTAGTCTTGTAAAATTTTGGTTTCAATAACAGCAATTATACCCTGATTATTTATATCTAAGGTGTCTTAAGAGGAAAGTGGCCAACAGAAAAAAAAAAGATAAAGCGAAGCGGAGTAAAGCATTTCGAGAAGAAATGTTGAGGACGTTAAACGAGGAATATGAAGAGAAGGAAAGAGTACCATACAAGGAGGCTGCTAATCGGTTTGCTGTTAAAAATTCGTTTTTAGCAAAAGGTTTATGTCTTCTACCGTTTATCTATATAAATAATTATAGTTGTATTTTTGTGAGTAATTCTGTTTGAAGTACAGCAGAAGATAATGAAAACGTTTGCTTACAGATTGACTATTGGGCGCATCATTCGCGGCGGTTACTCGTTTTATTCGGCACATAGTCGTGCTCTAGCTTATATTCCACTTTGTGTTCTTCCCGATGTACGAACCACTAATAGCATTGTACTGGTGAGAAATACAACATCCAAGTATTACCATCCTGTTAAACTAGTCATACTTCGGAATTTGATTGAGATCTAATAATAAATAATTACTAAGTTGTTACTACGGTTGGATTTTTAAAATTTATTCGTTGTTATGGGCGAATTTTATTATTGCCATTGTTTTAGAACTGTTGATCTGTGTTGTTTTGTTTAGTAAATAGTTGGGAACTAATGACCATGACTTGGTGAATTTCGTGTAAAACGTCATCGTTTATTACCGTTACTATTTCTACTAATTTTTAGAACTTATATACTTTAGCTGTTATTGATCTAGGCGTAGTTCAAATAGAAGATTCTCTGCAAGGAATGATACGCTGGCTATCTCGTCTCAGCACACCATTGTCATCTCCCAGTGGGTTGATACCTTCACCATCTAATGGAAGATCGTCCCGAAGAGGTAGTGTAATAATTCGACGACTGTTATTTAACTAAAGTCTGTATTATTTAAAATAGTAGCAATATTACTTTTTTGTGAATTTGAAAATTAACAATATTATCAACAAGAACACGCCTACTTAACGTGTATTTGCTTGTGATGAGCATTTTGAATATTTCGTTACATTAATGCCTATTTTTATACATTCAATAGTCATTTTCAAGATTCTACACCGTGCACTTCGAATTGGACTGCAGCTTTTGCATCTGATCCTGTAGAATGGGAACAGAAATTTGAGAAGTCTTGGAAGCAAGTAGAGGCACTTTTAGATGCAAAAACATTTTCACCTGAGCACGATATTGTTTATGAAGAGGTAAGACAAAAATGGAGAAGAAACTGCAATATGGAATTAACATTTAATCTATACTGTCTTTTCTGAATTTTTAATTTTAAGATGGTGCAACTCATCTCTCAGCTGACACTAATGTGTCAACTGCTAATGATGGAAGTGAATGCTCAACCAGAGCCAACTATTGGTCAAATTCTTGATCGTTTTTTCACTCAGCAAATAATGGAACGCGTACTTGACTGGGCCATTCAGATTCAGGACTTTTTAAAACCAACTTGCCAAGTAATATTTTTATTATCTTATTATTACATCTTAGAATAAACTTCATGACCAATTACTTTAAAATAACTATGATTAATTACAAATTATTCAACTATATTTTAAAGCATATAATGCTAGATTAATTATTACTTAGCTGGCGCTTCTTCGAATCTACGAAATAATCGTGAGTGAAAGTCATACCCAAAATCACTGTCTGCTCGTACATAAACCAATACTCAACCCATTGCTGAGATTATTTGAATGGTTAGCTACTTGCTCTTTTTTAGCTTTCTATTTTAGAATTACTATAAAAAAGCCATATATGCTTACACCTTAGTGAGGACGATTTAAATTTTTGTTTTAAAATAGTTCTTTCGAAGTTGGATTTATTTAAATAACTTCATTCTTTCTTTAGGTGTAAGCGGGCTGACAGTCGACGACCAAATCTACAGGGCCAGCCAACACCAACTGATAAGCATTTTGTGGTTCTCTTAAACCAGGTTTTCTTTAGTCTCATTTAAATCTTTAAGGTTTCCATATATAATTGATCCTTATAAACTTCTACTTTTGGTTTCAGATCTGTACCAGGTTGGCGGAAGATAATACTCTGCTGCATTTTTTTTTTAGGTGTTCAGAAGGCGCCGACCAGTTCATTGTTTTTTCTTTACTTATTCCGTTTCTCTATGAGCAAGTAAGAATTATTCTATTTTATACTATAAGATATAATAGTTTTCAGTCTAATATATCATTTTTTAGAATGATGTAGGCCAGTTAGCTCGTGATGCGTTACTACTCATCCTTTCTGTATCAGCTAAACATGAGGAAATTGCTGAATTTGTCTCAACTAAGGTAAGAATAGGATCATCATGTTTTATTTAATAATCCACATATAAAACCATTCACTTGTTTGCATGTATTTATGAGTGCTGAGAACCATGATCACTATTATAGAGTGCATTTTGTCCTGTGGTGGCTACAGGACTATCAGGATGCTTCTCTCAATTAGGGAGAGTTTTAACTGGGGAAAGTAGTGATAGGATCTTACCTGATCATGATTCTGAATCACTTGCAAATTTCCATTCGTCTTTGTTATTCTGCAATGCTGTTGTGCAGGTTAGTTTAATAAATGATTGAAAAAAACATTGTTCATTAAACAGAGGAGAATGTCGTTGTATTATTATAGGAAAGCTATAGGAGCTACATGATTCAACTTATTTATACTATGTATGAGGTATATTTTTAGGCTGCTCACATTTCTGTAGTCGATCAAATTTGCAATTTTTTCTATTCAGGATTCCTTATTTCAGTAGTTAAACCAGCACTTTTACAGGTAAATTGTATTTATATCGTTCAAACTTATTATAGAGTCAAGGTTTGAAGATAACATACCTATATCCTATTTTATTATGTCGTACTAGCTGCTTAAAATTCAATCTTGAGAATTAATTGTATTAATTCTTTTCATTACCAATGAACTGTTATGTCATGCAATTTACTAATTCTCTATTATGGAATTCGAAACAGGGTCTTCTATGTAATATTAATGTACCTTCTAATATGAGTTTTTTTTAAAATTATGATATTAATAGGATAATCCAGAAGTATTCGGTAGTAATACTATATATTAGGTGGTTGCAGAAGTTTTAGTCTTTTTTTTCAAAACTTCAATTTTATTTCTATAATATACAAAAAGCAGTTCAATCATCAAAATATTTTCCCTCGCTTTCTATGACCTTCTGCCATCTCTCAGGTAACTTTCGGATTCCTTCGTGAAAAAACGATATCGGCTTGGAGGCAATAAAATCATCGATCCATTTTCGCACCTCCGCCACATCTCGAAAGCGCTGTTCCCCTAGACAGTTCTGCATCGACCGGAATAAGTGGTAATCCGAAGACACCAAGTCCGGTGAACTCGCTGCGTGCGGGAGAACTTATCAGCCTAAGTTCTAAATAGTTTGCTGAGTACTAAGAGCAACGTGAGGCCTAGTGTTGTCATGCAGCAAAATGATGTCCCGACTTCCTTGTCCAGTAAATGGTCTTTTCTGTTCTATCCCATTAAGGAAATTAATCCATTGGCGACTGTGGCTCTCGAGAATAACCGTCTAACTCGGTTGAAGGAGTTCATAAAACAGCACACCCTTCATATCCCACCAGATGCACAGAAGAACTTTTTTGGCGTGAGTGTTTGGCTTTGTCGTGGATGTTGTTGGCTGTCCGGGGTCTACCCATGAATGTGTGCGTCTAGGATTGTCGTACATAATCCATTTTTAATCACCAGTAACAATTTTCCACAAAATGTTCTTGCGTTACTTGGCAAGCAACGAGATGCGAATGTTGAGTCGGCGACCAATGCTGTTTTCGGAGAGTTCATATGGTACCCACTTTCCTAGCTTGCGAATTTTCCTCATCTCATGCAGTCGTCTCGAGACTGTTGCTTGACCATTCCCAAGTTGTTCCGCTAGTTCTTCTTGTGTCTGCGACGTATTTTCATCCAGTAATGTTTCGAAAGCACCAGTCTTCGTTGATCGTGGTGTCCCAGAGCGTTGTCGGTCATTGACATCAAATTCACCAGCTTTAAAACGCTGAAACCAATATCTGTAAGTACTGTTGAACATAACACCTTCACCTAGTACAGAGCATATTGAGTGGCATGCCTCAACAGCATTCTTCCCTTGCTGGAATTCGTGGAGAATACAGTGTCAAATATACAGCTTTTGATGGCTTATCTTATTCGAACTGTTTTATGAGGTTAAGTTTACCATTAAATCTTGACTTATGACTTTTCACAAACTACAAAAACGCAGAAGAGCGGGAATTTATTTAAGTTTTAAATAATTGTACTAAAGCGCTGAAAAAAAAGACTAAAACTTCTGTAACCACCTAATATTATACTTAGTTATGCTACGTAAGGTTATGCTTAACTCAGGAAGAGCGAGAAGGAGTTGCTGCAGCTACTGTTTACCTTCAAGTATGCATTGAAACTATTAGTGAACCTGCTTTGGTTAAAACAGTTATTCGAATGTTGCTAGTTGAGAAAAATGATGAAATGGTACCACTATTGCGGGTTATTGTTGAGAGAATTTCTATGGATGATAAGGTTAGTTCCTTTATTGTGTGTAATATAGTTGCTGTGAACTATTAATATTTAATTCATTCATTATATTGCTGAGTTTTAAATCCCTGGATCTGTTTTGGTAGATTATTCAAGGTTTTCTTTTAAGCTAGCGGTAGTATCTTTATCTCTCTTGGATTGCTTATTGCAACTGGGATGCGAGGATCTTATGCTTGGTTTGTGTTAATTAATTAATTTTCTAAACTTTTAATGACATTGAATTAAAAATCAGAATTAAATATCTTCACTCATTTGTAAATATTTTACTTTAGTACTGATACTACGAGATCTATTACCGATGCGGCATATGACGCGCAATCAGTTGGCTAAAGTGAGAGACAGAGCTCAAGCTGTATCAGCAGCTCAGATGCTGCTTAATTGCGTGCCTGAATGTATGCTTAGATTTCCAGAGGTACCTTATTTTCAAATTTCTAGGATAAAGTAAGTTTTTCTAAGTTCTCGTCTAAATAAGATAAATATACTTCATACATTAATCACTTTCAAATTCTTTAATTTTATAAATGCGTTCATCATAATACTCAATGTTATTAATGAGTTACGTATAATTTCAGATTTCTTCTCAGTCGACTTTAAAAGTGTACATTCAAGAAGGGGCTCAACTTGTGGATCTGAGAACTGATTCGTGTATATCCTGGAAGTGGAAATACGATGGAGTCAGCCCAAGCCCCTTATTGTTTCGAGGAGATAGTGATGAAGAAATGAGTGGACACGCGGTATCCATAATTTTTAAAATTAATATTAAAATTTCTTTTATTGCGTAATTTTTATATGAGCATTTCGTTATTTTAAAAGCCTATCTGCTCATATCACCTAATTTTTACCTTATTGCTAGATTATTCTATTTGGCCATGACTTATCTTTTCATTTATTACCATTATTTTATTAGGCGTTCACACGATTATCCTCATGCCGTTCTTCGATGTCTTCTGCTTCATTCGGTTTAAATCGCTACGGTGGTTCTCGTAATGCGCATTTGACAGCAGAATCCAATATGGGAATCGGTAAGATGTTGTCATCTACATTGTTTGAGCATTATTTTAAGAAATATATTTAAATATTATATAGCCCATCTAGCGGAATTGGGCGGCTCTCCATCTCGATCACTAGATGGTAATGAAAGTCCAGTTGAAGAAGATGCAGAGTTCATTCTTCCAGCAATCAAGTATGAAAATTCAATTTAATATGAAAACACTTGAAATTGATAAAGAGGCTCTGGTTTTTGAAAAATAAAAGCTTATTTGTTAGACAACCGGCGGTTCATTTTTAGATGTTCGCAATATTTTGCCCTTTACGCATTCTCATAATTTAGAAATTACAGTTTGATAGTGGTAATTCCCGAAGTTCGTAATGTTTTATTTTCCTTCATAAGCTATTGGAAAACTTTAAAATTTGTATATAGTGTAAGGATAGGTCAATATTTGTTTTAATTTTGCGAAGGTTCCTTTATTATAGAGGAAATAACTATTATATTTTTAGAAAGTAAAGCTAACGAAACTATAAGCCTCAATGTATGTAAATCAAAACGCTTCTTGGCAAAGTACTAAAGTTTATTGAATATTATAATTTGTACAAAATAATGCTTATGCAATTTCTTAAATTTGTACACAGAGTTGTAAAACTATTTCAGTACTTCGTGTATTATGACTTCATCGATGGTAGATTACTTTCAACTGGCTACCTATGATGATCTTTCGGAAAATGAGGAATTACTAAGCAGTCCAGAACGAAAAGTTCATTAATACTTTAATTTTTTTCAAAAATATTCTGTTTATATCAGTATTTCACACTTCATTTCAGTTCCACTCAAAGAAATCCAGGCTAGGTAGTGCTGGACAGGACTCTACATCATTACCGTCAGAGCCAGAATCTTCGAACACAACTGGACGGGGTTTTGATACAGATGCAGAAATGGCTCGCTCTTTTGTTCTTAGTGGATGGGCTGAAGTGGAGGTGAAGGCTTAATTGGTTACCTAGTGTTTGATCGTATCTCGTTCGTTACTAGTATTCTTTTTCAAATATTGGATATAAATAAAGTATAGATATTTTAATAAACAAGTTTCAAGGATTTGGACACTTTTATTTCCCTACTAGACCGCCGAACTGTTCATAATAAATGCAAAGTATCCGCTACTGAAACGATGGCCTACATTGACTCAAAGCTGCAATATATGAGGGAAATACACAACGAAAGTATACAAGAATATGATAGAGTTGAGACAGTAGACACAAGAAAGGTGAAAGTGCAAGCCATGGGACAACCGATCGATGAGGATGCTGGTGGGATATCTGCAAATTGCTAAATTTAGTACATTTTTATTCTACAGAAACTTTTTACTATAAAGAAGGAATTCTAGCCTTTTTTGGAAAATTTTTAGGTAGTTCACAGTTCTTGGAATGCCTTTTCTCTCAAATGGAGAGAATGTGTGAACATTCACTAGCATTTAATCTACAATTAGCAAATGCATTATCTTCATTGGCTGCATATCCGCAACCACTTCTAGCTGCATATTTGTTTAGTACTCAACCATTTGATAGATTTCCACAAATGATCGAGGTAAGTTATGGCTTTATCCATAATTCTTTTCGTTAGTACTAATATAAGAATATTGCACCTTACTTTTATAAATTTGGTATCTAGAGACATTTATATAGTTATAATATTAAAATGCGATGGGAGAAATGATTAAAAATAGATAATATATGTTCTATAGAAGAAATCTTAACATTTTTAGCTAGCCATAGTGGATCTAAATTTACTACATTAGCTCTAGTTCATAATATCGATATTCCGCATAGCATTAAGAACTGTTAACACAATCGTGAATTGTTAGGCATAGTGCTGATGAGTTTTACGGTTTTATTTACAGCTGGAAAGCTAAAATATGCCTCAAGGCTTCATTTTTCAAAAAAAGAAAAAAAATACATATATATAAGCCGTTATTTTGTTTTAAAATATAAAATGCAAAATATGTTAGAATTAGTTTTAGTCCTACTCAGTAACCACTTATTTAAGAGCCTATCATTGTAGGATTCAAGAATTATTTTCCATGCCAGTAAATTTAAACATTGCTGAATTAGAAAGTTGTAGAATTAGTTGTATTGCTTAGAATTAATTTTTATACTTGTTTTTATTCTATTACCTGATATGAGATCCTAATGAAATGAATAAGTCTTTAATAAAAGTACAGGTTTTTTGTATGTTAGTTTTAAAAAGTGCAAAATTCCCTAAAAAATATTACCTACTACGGGTTTAACAATATATAAGAAATTCTGCGGTTATTTTAAATTGTAACAGACCCTATCTACCGTAAAGAAAAGAGTAGATGCCTTGGCAACTTCGATTGAAGGGCTAGATGTGTGGGTTGGAAGAGCTCTCCGCACACTGAATGGAAAAGTGGAGAAAATAGAAAGACAGAGTGAGAATAGTTGGATGAGGTTGGTTTAGTGCTTTGTAATATTTAATAATATCATCTAGACAAAAACTAAACAATTCTTCATATTATTCAGCTTATGTTGTATTTTGTCATATTTTCTACTTCCATAAGACCTATTCGTAGTTTAATACGATGTGCTCTTAAGAATATCGGACTCGCCAAGAGATGAAACATTGTCTCCTATTTCATCGCTTCTTCGTGGTCGTTCATTTGCCACTTCATCAAGACGTATGCAAGGATTCAGGTGGGATTTTTTATTTCACTTTTTTAAATTTTAGATCAAAATGAATATAATAGCGACTTCACTGTTAGAAACCTTCCTAGTAAATTTCCATCCTAATATTTATCTCTTAAGGTAACAATGCTCTTTTCAATATTTGTAGCATTTTTGGTAATTTACCTATACATATCTCTTTAGGTACCACAGTCATAAAGCAGTTGAATCCATAGAGGTGGCACGTGATGATGCAGCGACAAAAAACGTCGTACATGCAGCAATAGTGCTGGCGAATCTTTGTCAATTTTTAGCCGGCATTGCTCTACAACAATCTGTCGTCATAGTAAGAAATGCTATTTGACGTATTTTCCTCAGATTAGTATTTTATCTCAACAGAGCTTCAGATATTCTAATCAATCTTATACTGATTTATACACAATATTTGTGATAAGGGTCTTCATTATAATAGTAGGAAAGTACATTATATGCCGCAATATTTCGTATAGTTCATTCACTTAATTGTATACTTTCGTCCTTAATTCTATCGTGCAATAGAACGTTATTTAAAGCATCTGTCGTACCGCATGCATTTTTCATTTAAATTTTTTCCTCTTTTATTGGCGAAATATATTCACTGCTTGAGATATCAAACATTCACAGGATAGACTGTCAATGACCTTAACCGGTTGTTCAGATCCTATCAGACAATCTGTCTGGTATTTTTACGTCTGATTTTTCAATTTTTGGTCTTACTAACTTTTTGAGCTTATCATTTTACTTCTTTGCAGTGTTACACAAAGACTATATCTACATAGTATCGGTTTTCTCTGCTGCATGACATTATCTCTTATCTCTAATTATTATCTTATTTAATACAGTGAGTGGCAGTTTATATTATGTAATATCTCCAATCTATCTGTCATTTATATTCGCTTGTCATCTTTCACTAGCGCGAATAATTTATCTATTCTCGTTTCGGTGGTATATATCTGTAATCGTATGATTTACCAAAATAGAAAACGTAGTTCTTATTGCTCATTCATAGAACTCGTTCTTATTGATGTATCAGTTATTCCGATTGTATTCAAATGCTCTTAAGTTGAGAATACTACAAATAGCGCTGGCCGCTAACTATTGCTATGAAATTTCTTAATAATACTGTCAATATTACATTTTAACTCTTTTACCAATTAAATTTAGAAGATATTGGTTATCCTTGTCTACTTTTTAAATTTTGGTTCTATGTATAGTTTTATCTTATCTTGTTAATTACAGTCCCTTTTTTATACAGGAAAAAACTATCAGTTGTTATTAATGGTTACGTTTAATGTTTGTAAACCTGTACCTTTATTTTCGCAATACTGGAAACTATTGAATACTGTTTTTTACTGAGTTAAAAGTTACGTGTAATTTAAATAAAATTGGCTGAACAATGTTTTACGTATGTAGCACAAGTATGATACCAGCTGTTTTTTATTACAACTTAACTAGCAAGATTTTCACGTTTTCACTCTGCTAACTTTTTTAGTTCATTCACTCATTTAATATTAGTAGTTACAATTATATGTTTATATTGATATAACTAACGCTTCCATTATTAAGCCTTAGCTGTTATTATAGTTTCATCGTTTTTGCCAAACTATATCCTTGTATTTTGTATGTATTCATTTTCTTTAAATAACTGAAATATACGTATATAACTTATACTGAAATTGTATTTTGAAACTGGATTTTAGTAATAATAAAAAGGAAAATAATTAATTAGTACACGTGGTATGCTGGACATCTTTAGATCACGTGTGATAGTTATGTTGATTGATTGTCGCAGTGCGATGTTCCTTTGATAGATGGGTTCTTTTTCGCAGTCTTAAAAGAAGTGCGAAGCACTTTGATATATTTTCAATCTTAATGACCTCTAGCGTATATTTACAACATATTAGGCTATTATTATTCGTGATATCAGTAAGATATCCATGGAATTAAAATAGCGTTATTTTTGTTTAATTGAGACTACTAGTTTCCGAATTAGTGTGTCATTTTGATTAAGAGACGCCTTTGTCATGTTCGGTATCATAACTACTGAGTGGCAGGATATGGAATTTCTCAGATGAAAATTCACGTGTATTTTGAATAGTTCGGTTCTGGCGTAATTCATTGCTGTTTATTTAATTGTTGCCTTTTTAACTTTTCTCGTAATCTACAGGTAACGTTTTTATTTATAAGGTTTGGCGTATCACTTATTACTCTGTTATTACTTTAATGTATCTGATATCGTAATTCTTAGCAATAGTACGCCCTTTATTTCTTGTCATAATCATCCTAACATCTAATTTTTCTTTATTACCCGAGTTTTTTTTGTTCAGTGTTATCATCTGTGTCCCCTTTTTGTCTTTTCCCTCTCCTTGCCCTTTCCGTCTACCTGGTCACGTGGTGGCCGCTACAATCTCTTGATTAATGGCATTGCGAGACTGCTCACCAACTATCACTAGTTACATGGCTTCTTCAAAATGTTATCGTATCTCAGTGTTAAGAATGTAACTGACATCGTCCACTTTTCCTACCACTTTTCTCTCTTCGGTCTTAACTCTTTTCTTCGTTTTCATCCTTATTGAATTCCCTATTGTTTCTTCTCATTTCTCTCATGCGTATTGGTCCCCACTTTCACTTTTTAAACATTCTCATTTTTTTCTTATGGTAACTTTATAAAGTTGTATACTATATTTCGTTTATTCACACGCTGGGTTAATCATATGAAGACTTCTATGTGTCACAACCCTCTCTCTATTGATATTAATCATCCACTTGTTTCGCAACTTCCTGTTATAATAATCCTACTCCTACTCTTAAGTGGTTTACATATTAAATTACTATAATTTATGTTGTTTTGATTATGTTATTAATCTGCTAATTTTTTCTGTGGATGCATAATTCCTTTAGCGATGTTACTTGTACTTGACATTCCATTATCTTTTCTATATAACATACACACTCCCCTTACACATACACTCTGTCTGGTACACACTCTCTCATTTCACTAATCTGATTGAATTGATTCGTTGCTGTCATTTCGATAAGGAATTGTAGTCATAATATATAGACAAAGACCATTTTTTGTAATATAAGTAATTCGTTTCCCTGCTTGCTTTAGACAGTTTTTAATTGGCATTTTGAATTCTAAGTCGTGAAATCTGTATAATGTTATTAGCTCATCAGTTTCCCATAAGTGCATTTAGTTCTAGGTATACGTTGGGTCACTCACTTCTGTCTTTATTGTCACGGGTCTCATATATAGTGTAATGATCGTCGCACCACTTAGGATAACCTGATATTCAATTTGTCTTAAGCGTTTACGCTTTTGTCGAAAAGAATGTGTTACGCTAAGGATGGGAATAATTTTTCTTTCCTAGTTTGTTTTTAAAAAGAATATATTTGACATACTATCAAATTCGTGCTAACGAATCTATAAGTTTATAACTAGGCTAGATAAACTCTCATTTGAAATAATTAGTGGTAGGATTAATAGAATATACATCTAGATGTAAGTGCTATCTTAAAAGAACCATACCTTTATTAATATTGCATAAAGAATAGTATGAAATCATATTTTGAACAGTTAAGTAATGTGGTATAACATACTGGTATGTACATAAGCAAACATAATTTTATCCTGATATTCAATTGTTATTTGTTTTATGCAGTGCAATCATGCAACCACAGTGCAGTTGCATCTACCACTAACTTCCAACCTATGTCATTAATTGTGTTAGGCATTACGCAATGATAGCCCCATGCTGTTTTAAGTCATAGCAACCACCTCTATTATTAGTAACATCATTACTAGAGTCATTACTAATCTGCAATGTTTGCACATTTATATCACATTATTTGGACTTTGCCAGGTCTGACATATATAATGCGCAATAAGTTGTTGGGAAACTGTATTCTTAACACCCATGACCTTATACTCTGTCCCCGTCTTTGAACAGGCCAGTTAGAAGCATCACAATGTGATATTCCAACTACAATGTGCTATTATTTTTATTTAAGTTAAATTATTAAATTATAAGTAAAAGTTTTCAATAGTACTGTACCAATACTTTTCATCGGTAAAAATCAATAAGTAGTTTTTAAAAAAGACGATCGCTATTGGTATTGCTTATCCCATACAGTGATTTGTATTATTACAACATTTTATGCGCTGCTGAAAAAATGTTCTTTGAAATAACGTTGTGGGATTACTTCTCTGTATTACTCTAATCCTCACTGTAACTAATATGCTTCCTTTTTTGTATTAAAACAAGTTATCAGTGTTCTACTTTAATATTTTTACTGGTAACGTATTATAAAAAATGCACAACTTTTCTATTTAATTTCCCAATTCATATTGTTTCATCTAATTTTCGCCATTTCAATGCATCTATATACTGTTTACTAACCATGGTTAAGCACGACGTACTTTTACCATTAAAGTAATTACAACAATCATGATTTGCTTTTAAACGTTAGTTCTTAGTTATATTTTAAAGGGCGTTGATTAACATTAAGTGATTTATAGTTCACTGTGGTTAGTAGTTTGTTTTACATGTTCCACATCTAGCTAATTCGTTTAACATCTACAGCTATCTTCCATGGTTTTATTTGTTCCGATTAAAGTGTTTTATACTTAAGTCGTTTCAGTGGTAATCTGGACTTGTTATTATGTTGCGATTTTTGTTAGATATTTTGATTTAAGACTAACATTGTTCATCATTTCTTGTTTAAAAAGCATATTGAACTTTGCTAGTTTCTTGGGCATATCAATTGGTTTAATAGCTACTATCTTTGATTTTGCTCAGTAATCTCTTTCTTTGTTTAATTGTTTTGGAGTTTTAAATAATTGATTCATAATATTATAGATAAGAATGACAATGGTAAATAGTTATCCGGAACGAATGAATCTGTCATTTTCGGGTTGTGGATTCTTATGTATTTATCATGCCGGAGTGGCTGCTGCAATTAAAGTGAGTTTTATTATGTTCTGCTATATATTCACTAGAACCGCATCTTCTATGCTTTTTAATGCTTAAAAATAATATTATGTCATTACTAGATTTAGACTCTTTGTTATTGGTTATTGATATGCAAAAATGAATTGCTGGAATTTTACAAACCGTTTAATTTTGCTTGATTGCTATCACACCCCACTGTAGCCTCTTAATTTCTTCTTTGTCATTTTTGATCTAGAAAACGACTAGTACTAATGCTTGTTGTCACCATCTAAAACAAAATCAAATATATATCTCGTATATGAAATATTGCTTGACTTATAGGAATATGCACCTCATTTGATACAAAATAAAGTGTCTGGTGCATCAGCAGGATCAATTGTAGCTGCTGGTTTGATCACAGGAGTATGTATCTCTCAAGCAACGAGCACCATCCTGAAGATTGTTAGCCAGGTTTGCATTATTATTATCCTGTCTTTGGTATGAAGGTTTTTTCATATTACATAAGTATTAATTCTAGAGTTTAACCACTATAAATTTCGGAGTATTTAGGCGAGATCACGTGCTCTTGGTCCTTTACACCCAGCTTTCAATTTGCTTGGTTTAGTTCGCGAGGAAATAGTTAGGACCCTGCCACCGGATGCTTGGAAGAAGTAGGTATTTATTTTAAGAACTGGTTTTTTAAATCCTGTTCAGTTTTGAATGGTTTGATAGTAACTAGTTGATATTATCACCTGCTGATTTTCATGAAATTATTAGGCAATAATTTTCATTTATAGTGAAGATATTAATATTCCTATATGTGCCATTAAATTCCTTAAAATAGCTTACCTTCATATTATTAATATTTAGATGTTCGGGTCGTCTTCTGATTTCTCTAACCCGGTGGAAAGATAATAAAAATGTAGTAGTCACGGAATACGGGTCGAATGATGAATTGATTGATGTTAGTATTTTATTCATACTAATTACTATATATCGAGACCAAAAAGAAATTATCTTTTACTTATATAGTAAAAGTTATTCAACTATAGAGTACTATAAATCAGGTAAACTTATCGTGTTTCTCAGGCCATCATCTGCAGCTGTTTCATTCCTGTGTACTGTGGCATTGTTCCTCCTAAATACCGCGGAGAAGCCTATATCGATGGCGGTTTTACTGATAATCAACCGTCTTACGACGACCATACTGTAACTGTGAGCCCGTTTTCTGGAGAATCGGATATTTGTCCGCCCGATTGGGATAGTGCAAGGTAAGATTATTTTAATGATGTGGAGGATAAATATTTCAGGGTAGTGCATAAGGTTGTATGTCTATTGGATGTAGCAATGAAAAGAGCGTTTTTAAACTATTCTTATTTTTTCGGAAATTTTTGGATTAGAGTTTCATTGTATTATTTTATGATATGCATGTTGTAAACCGTTTTTTATAGTTTCTTCGGTATTACCTTCTCTCGAACATCAATCCGTTTCACAACTAGAAATTTGTTCCGATTAACGGCGTGTCTAATGCCACCGTCTACAGAGGATTGCTCGAAGATGTGCTTGCAAGGTTTTGAGGATGCACTCAGGTTCCTAACAAAAAACGGTTCGTTAAAATGCTACTTTATATAAAAATGACCACCTGTAGTGGTATTTACACTCATTTCAGGCATGGCTCCCTGTATTCGTTGCCTAACAATTCAGACAAATGTCGAGCAGTATTCAGATGGTACAATATCTAGTCCGATTGAAGACAGAAGAGGCCTGTCACCTATCGTTATGCGCACTAGGAAAAGTAGTAATTCAGCTTTAGCAAATGGAAGGTAAAATGATTCTTTCATCTGCAATTTTTTATAATTATACCTTTCGTTTAGAAAACGTGTCGAATCGGAATGCGAGACATGTTGTGAGAGTGAACATATGTACAACACACCAGTGAGCGAAGTATTTCCGAGCATTATGAGACGACGTGGGTTGGCTTAATTTTGTGGCTTGAATGGTAACTATTCTTATAACATGTTTACAGCATTTGATGAAGCATTTGCTGCAGAGGATTCTGTGTTCAAGTATTTACTTTCATTTCGCATGTTTCGTTATGCTAGGACAGCATTTGGAGTTGGAAAGCTACCAATCGATATGATGATTATTTTTACCAAGAAGTGAGCTAGAAAGGTTATATATGCTTTTATAATCCTTCTACTTTCGTGAAATTATGTAGTTACTTAGTGATATAATTCATTTGGAAATATCTTAAAATGGTTTTAATTGGGATATATTTGGTAAATCTAGAAATTTATTTTTAAATTTTTTTTGGATTATACTGAATATCACTCAGTATATACTAATTATAAAGATTCATACTATTTGTTGATCTTAAAGACATTTCCTACAGTGAATTAATAGTTTATATTGTAGATATACGTTTAGATATTTATTTATGTAATTTCAGTGTACTATACTGGCTTTCTGTTGTTGCTGCACCAGAATGGTTAACTGTCAAAGTGAAATCTGTGGTCGAGTTTATTTTGGCTGAGATTGATTATCAGAAGTCCCGTTACAGCAGGTGAGTGCTAACTAGTAAAGCAAAAATGTTTATTTTATTGAACCTTTGACTTTATGGCGGTTGAACGGCATTTCTTATCTACGTTTCTATGATGGTAAAATAAGCGTGATGGAAGGAAACCGGTATATCACGTGTGGTTTCAATGAGAATCCATGTTTAGTATATCTTTCTTTATTGTGTTCGTTCACGTGCAAGGCTTGAGTGTTCAATTTTTACCATTGTAAAAATATTGTAGACTAAAAAGTATTTTAACCACTTAGAATAATATGTAGTAATAATAAAATCATATTGTCTTCATTAACTTTTTATAAGTTTTTACTTGGGCCTAGAAATTATTTAAATTGCCTATTTTTATGTACATATATACTAAATCTCACTAGCACTATATTCCTCTTTTTTCTTGTTTAGTACATTTTCTTTATTAAGCCAAATAGTTAAGTTTAGTGGTCAGTCTTTGTTTACGTCGTTTAATGGTTCGTCGTCTCAAGATATCACTGTTTCCCACGTGGTATGACTGTTATTCACTGGCTGGAGTGCGCGTTGTAAACCCAGACGATACACTCCAACTGGCATGTGTCTGAAGGAAGGGGAAGTACACAGAAAAATTAGGGGTGGTACATATCATTAAAGGCATATCTTGAAAATGGTTTAGAAAAAGATTATTTTATCGATGTGTAACGCGCAAATGTCATGAACGTAGGGTTAAAAATAGGTGTATAATTTTTAAAAAGTAGACTGTATTATATTATTTGGCGCGATATTTCTACCTAATTAAAACAACTTGTTTTAAATAATGGGAGCATTATATGTTGCTAATAAACATATTTTTGCAGATTTTCTTGTCTGCTTCCTGTCACTGAAGTAGAGCAAGCGAAATCTCGTACTGGAGGGGAGATAGAACTGAGTGAAGATGCGAGAAAGGAACTAGCTGTGATCAGAGAAAGTGACAGGAGAAGGAAAAGCAAGGTAATAATGATTTGTCAATGAATAAAATATTTCATTTTCAAACATAAGACTCTTTTCAAGATGAAATATTGAGGCAATTTTTAGAACCACTTTTATAACTTGTTGCGAATTTCCCTATTACTATACAAAATCTAGTAATCGGCAACACTCTTGAATTTATTTTAGTCTTTGAATTCACCTCCTCAACCGTCTATCTCAAAGGAGTGGTCTTGGTTAGACAGCAAATATAACATAGATTCATTTGATCACGTCATTGAATACACCCACAACCACGACGCCATGTATGAATTTCACTACTTGGATGAGAACAACAAGGTAAGATTATTGATTTTTCACTTAATGAAAAAAATATTTATATTTTAGATGCGTAGTTTTGAATTATTCAATATGGACGATCCTCTTAAACGACACGCTTGTCACTCTTCTTATGTACAATCTTCAGCTCCTAAGTCTGTTCGACCAGTCTCTGTAAGTTTATTTATCATTTAAAATTGATTTTCATATTTTATAAATACCAATTGTAGATGGTATTGGAAGAAGAATGCGAGAAAGATGATGAACTTGGATCAAGTAAACAGGATGAGGCCGATTCCGGTCTTTCGGGAGTTGAAGGTGGACAGCAGTTGGACACCGGGTAGGTGCGTTCATTATCTATAGGAAATGTTATTTTTTATTAATTTAGTCGATAAATAAAATCTTAGTATGTGATATTCTAGTAGACTTTATATCTGCATCGATTATTCAAATACATGCACACTTGCTACAATCTCAGCTTTTAAGGTCTTAAATAGTGAATCCTACCGAACATCTATTCATTACTAGTGTAGATTATCAATTGATTTACAGAAGAAGGGACGCATGCTGCTCACCTGTTCGACATTTCCCAGCAGCACAGTCTTCACGAACTTCAGGAGGGCGTAGTAAAATGCAGCAACGGAGGCATGCGGGAACTGCTAGCGGGCAGTTGATGGGCAGGTCCAATTAGTCTTTCTTTGATTTATTCATGCTTTCAATTCCTGGAGTCATTTTATTGCTGATATGGATTATGATGTATAATTTATTTCAGCCGTAAACATTCATCCGGTATATCTGTTCACGATGTTCCATCGATTTCGTCCGATTCAGAAGCAGACGGTGGTGAACGACTCTTCATGCCTAGTCGCAGGCAGAGGACTTCTAGCATTGAATATGATGGAGAGCCAGAACCTAGCGATACTGATGTGGCTAACTGAATAATTTCTGTATGTATTAATATTAGTTGAGATGCAAACCTAATGACTCTTGATTGAATTCGGTAGCATATGGGTTCATCATGAGTACGTTACCGAAATTATCATGGAAGTTGCACAAGTGTAGCATACGGAAGGATCTCGGTATGTTTTCACAGCGACAGTGCACTTTTTATTCAATCCTACTGATAATTGTAGGAGAAGTCAAGAATTCAGTATGAATTCGCAACACAGAATATTAGGAATTAACCTACCTATGTAATTTATAGATCTATAAAATAATAGCGATTGATCCTGGTTTCTCTTATTGTGATTCATGGCGAGGTTATAATTCGAATTTTGCTTATAATATTGGCAATTTATGGGTGATCGATTGTTATTTCTTTACTTTTATAGTAATATATTTTTTAACAAGAGGTGTTTTATCTTATTATTAGTAGTACTAGCATTGTATATATTGTATCTATATTTCCATCTAATATTAATAGTTAAATGCAATTCTGTCCATTTCCACATAGATTCCATTGTTTATATTCATATATAATTCTTTTCACTGTAGGCAAATTATACTCGCTTTTTACTAGTATTGGAATTTTGAACAACGGGTTGCTAAATTTCATTGCATTGCAAAGATTAACTGTGAATGGAGATAACAAATGGATTCCGCACGATTTTGTTAGCTTAATTCGTCGGTTTACAATCCCTAAAAGGACGTTGAAAGGACGCGCAATAGTTCCCGTTTGTCTCGCGAATTAAGAATCCTCCGTTGCGCCGTAATTCGTGCGAAAGACGTACAAAACATAGCCGAAAATGCAAATACTAATCAACGAAGCGAGTCATGAGTTTAAAAGATGTACTCAATGATTGTTTTTATCTTTAGGATCTTCAGAGGTATAATTGAGAAGTGATTAGGACAGGGTGAGAGTAGGTCGGTCATGGTCTGGTTTTGGAGCTATAGTGATTTGTATGTCTGTCATTATTTAGAATATGCACTAATCAGTATCGTAATAAATCAGAAATATTGACTTTTCCATGACTTTCAGAAAAAGTGCAGCTTAATTTTTCAAGTGCTTTAATGAATTATTTCTATAGAAATAAAATGAGGATATTGTTATGGTATCAATTTTATTCATGGTCGAAATTATACCACTATTGATGCATGCTTTTATTTGGTTTCAATAAATGTTTTGAATATAGGGACGTATTTTGAATGAAATTATTTTTCGGTATGTAGAATGTATGCCTTCATCAAATTCGTAGTACTTAGGAAACGAAATGAGTGGGAAGAAGCTCTTAAATAGGGTGTCGAATGCTTATTTTCTGTTTGCTAAATTTGTTGTATAATACGTTATTTTACGATTTTCTTGTCTTCGATGCTATCATCACAAATGGTTATTTTTACTAATTACATCGAAATATATCTGTAATAAAGGCGGTTAGTGGTACTGGCAAGATGTTGTTCCTATATAATCCACGGAATTTTAAAATAATTAGGATATAGATATGTCACTCATGATGATATAAATGGTTTATTTTGTTCTTATATTTATTTTAAAAATACATTTTCTAGTCTAGAGTTCTGTGGTATATGCCATAAAAACTATCGCGAGACCATGTGAAATCGGCTTTGAAGCACGATTGAAAACGATTTTTAGCTGATCGTTTTCTTGTTGAGGATTGGTTTCACTTTTCCTGCAAGAACACATTCGTTTTACTAAATGAAACTATTTGAGTTAAATTAAATCATTATTTTTGCCTATGCTTGATAATTTCTCATTCCTTTAATGGGTTTTTACTCCTATAAATCTGAAAATATCTTTAATTTTGATGAAAGCTTTGAACAGGCAAATTTAAGTTTTTAAATCAAGTAAATTTTTGCATTTTTCGTTCTCGTTAATGTAGATCATTAATAGCATATGTTGAAAGTGCATACTATATTTCCAACACGCTATGAATTCAGAAATTATAACTAATGAATTTCGCTTACAAATGAATTTGGATTCCTTTCAAATGTTAAATTTCAAACAAATATAAAGTGACAGAAAAGCAACTGTAACTAATAGAAAGTTCTTATTTTATTAGAATTAAGCGTGCAGGTAACAAAATAAAACTAATTATGTTTAAGTTAGTTCAAAAGAGGTTGAATTGTATTACTATATAAGTGGCTCTTTATACAGCTTAACTGCTTTATGCAAAAGCAACTACCCTAAACATAATTGGTGTGCAAGGCAACCACACTTGTGACCTTTTGGTCGACCTCCCAGAACCAGTCCAGGTCGCAAATTCTTTGTACATACCTTCAATGCTTTCTGTTATGTTCGTGATGCTTTTACTTACTAATACTCACTTCTATTTCTACGGTTTAAACTAAACCAAAATCAGAACTGGAGAAGTGATAATGCAATGTGCATTGAGACGTCAAATTGCAGCATTGTTTCGACTTCAAATCATCTAAGCACTCATTGCTATACTTGTCTCTTATTAATGTTTTCATTCTTATGATACTGCATAGCACTTGTTTTTTTAAATGTGATAGCCTTTCATCTTAATTTAAATATTTGGCATTTTTATTTACTTCATTTCTATAACTTCATGTTTCCTCTCTTGTGTCATTCACGTTACTCATCCTCAGTGGTATTGTTTGAATGATAGCTTTAGGCTCTACATCCGTTCCCATGCTCCGCCTCTTGAGGAGTTACACTATTTAAAGGAACTCGATTAACCAATTCGACTGCTAAGAATCGTTAAGTCATTATTGGATTAAGTTTATATGTTCTGCTCTTATGTGGTCTTTTGTATACATGATAATTTATAGCTACTTATAATCACTGTTCAAAATAGTTTATCTCCTCTTGCCAATTCAAAACTTACAATTATATCTAAGAAGCATTATTTTTCAGTTAATTTTAATTATGCTACGATTTCTCCTAGTTTTAAGTGTTTTTCCGATGTCCATTAACACAGCTGCCACTCTATTATCAACAGATGTGAGTTGAAAGAGTTAAATTTATCTGTATAAATAAGGCATACCATATATATTTTAAGTATATCGTATTTCAGATCATAGATGATAGTGCAGATAACTTTGAAACAGTATTATCTGAAGACGATTTCATAAATTCACGAAATATACGTGTTGATCTCACCAAAATAGGTTCGTCAATTCATAAAAATAATTTGTTCATTCTTGACTAGTCGACCCCTTCTTTCTCTTTCTTTTTGCTTATCAGATAAATTCAAAATCAATAACGTTGTAGTATTTCATCTAGACTTGCATACTCTGAAACAATATTATTATTTTCTGTATGCATGAAATTACAGGTAATCAAATAAAAAATGACCCAACTATGGGAAATAAAATGGAAGGAGATATCGCATTGGAAAATCCGAAATTATTTGTAGAGAATAACAATAAGTTGGGTAGAAATGCTATTCGGCAGCCGTACAGGTAAATTAGGAAACTAAACCTTTTCATTTACTCTTATGTAATATTTATTAATAACTGATGAAATGTTGTTTTTAGGTTATTTATCTAGTATATTTACGATGCTGATATAATGTATATATCACTTTAGACGATGGCCGAACGGAGAAATCCCTTACACGATGTCGTCACAGTATGGATCATATGCAAGAACTATTATAGCTAAAGCTATGAAGGTACATCGTTGCAAGCTATTTTCACCTCACGCTGTCGTTTTTGCTGCTATAGAAGTCTCATACTTTCAGTATCTATGTTTGCGTTTAATGCTGTGACCGTTGAGCGCGATTGTATGCGTTCCGCGCCGTTCAACTGCTCATTGCCATGAATCTAAAAGAATATTCTTAAGTTCATGTAATTGAAATACCTTATCTAAATTACCACCCTTCTACTATGCATATTTATATATTTCCTGACTTAATATAGACAAAAAGGACTGTGAACTTCTATTCATTACTTTTTTGTTAATCATACTGCCAGCACTGATCAAATTTTAAATTTTCTCGAAATCACTCTATTTCAACTGTTTTCTACCACTGAAATCGACTTCATAATGTATAAATTTATATTTCTTGATAAAAGCAAATTTCCATAAGTTCTTTGCGTCTTATGTATCTTTATGACTTTTAGATCACACAGAATATTAACTAATTCAGCAAATAGCTAAATTGTAAGATGCATGCGAAATTTTAAAATATCGTAATCGGTTGGTAACTAATTCTGTTGTTTAGTAAAAGAGTGTTATTCAGTCTAGTATTACAGCTGTTAATCACTATGATTTTGCGCACAATAGAAAGGACTCGTCCATTTTTCATATATCTACTACATTGAAGATTTCAAGTATCGTAGTATTGTTGAAATCAGATTGATCACGTAATTGTTGTTCTGTTCCTAAGTAATAATCTAATGCTGTCCGAAGATCAGCTGGTTGTGGTTTGGCACCAAACAACCTCGAGCGAGTGCGGGAACCGCCGCACCCTCTTCTTATCGCATTGTATGAACATAATGACCTGTTAACATGCATAATAATGAACTGGTATCCATAATTGAGTCTTTTCGAGAAGAAAAGAGAGGAACCACAATAGATAAATAAGGCAAATCAGGTTTAGTCTCTGTCGCTTTATGTGAATACAGATGTAAGTTGAGATCTGCTAAATATTAGTGGAGTGCCTTGTTTAGTGGACTTCTTCTTCCACCTGATAACGTCTATAATTCATTCTTAAAAAGAGCTTGCTTCTTATCATAATGCAGAATGCATATTACATAATTTCTTATATTACTTCAATAAAATTAATTTAATTATGAAAACTTATTTCAGGAGTATCACGACAAGACGTGTGTTCGTTTTGTACCTCGCGATCCTTCGAAGCATTTCGACTATATATATATACATCCAGATGATGGATGTTACAGTTTAGTCGGGAAGTGAGAGAATAATTGATTTTTAAAACATGTAGTTATAATTTTCTCGTTGATAAACTTGCGTCAACGAATGTCCCATAGATTTATTAGAGCTCACTGTTCCATATATTTTGAAAGATTTAGTAGTCAACTCACTATCACTCTATTAAATAGTTACGACATTAGTGAATTAATGATAATTCACCTGCCAATAAATAAACAAATGAAGGACCGGTGGTCGTCAACCACTTTCACTGGATTCTGGATGTATTCAAGTTGGCACAATTGTTCACGAACTAATGCACGCTGTTGGGTTTTTTCACGAACAAAGCAGGTAGGAAAATACATTAAGCTAAGCTCGATTTTATTCTTATCTAACTTCATTCGGTTTAATAAGAAAATACTAATTTTTAAAATTCATCTCGATACAATCTCAAACTAGGTAATGAATTAAAATGCTGGTATTCTTATTTACACGTATTTATATGAACATCTTAAATTCCCTAGTTGTTGATCCAATTTTCTATTTTATAACAGATTTTAGACAAGACCGAGATATGTATATAGAAATTGTTTGGCGAAACGTATTGAATGGAGCGGACGACCAATTTGAAAAGTTAGTTTTATAATTAGTACAAAAATTGTTTAATGGAAAGGTGTTCATATTTATGGATGCATAACTTTCTACTAATGAAGATCAAAAGGTGAAATACATATTCTACCTAATTAAGAATTATAGTCATTCTTTTTGGACCTGTTTTTTGAAGGCTTTCGTTTAAAAAATGTTTTAAAATAGTGTCAATATTTTTCTAAACCATGTTTTACTATAATTTATGTTAATTCCAAAATTAGAAAATTTAGTAAACAAATAACTGGAATTTATTCCTAATTTTTAACAAAGATTAGAAGAGGATATAAACTATTATAGCAAATGGGTAAAAACTGTAGGATTTGAATTTATCCTAGGAAATGCAATTTCAGTGCAAGTTAAATATAGGAGTAAGTATATAATAAGCTTAACGAAGTTGAGTAACGACGTAATTTTGCAATTTTCTGTTATATTGCTAACTAAGATGGAACTTTATTTACGTATAAGTGGTTTTGGCCGGAAATCTTCGCTGTGAGTGTGATTTTTAGAAGTTGTATGAGTTACGGAAATTAGTTATAGCACCTAATCAGTGCATAATTCTTTTCTATTTCAAAAAAATTATCCATAAAGTACAAAGTGTTGGTGCTTGCAAATTAAAAGGTTATGGTAGCAAATTATACAAATAAGGAATAAAAGTTAGGAAATAGAGATTTATAGTAAAATAAAACTAGTGAATTTAGATATAACCTTAACGTTATCGATCACTTGAACGAACCGTATGATTATTCCTCTATCATGCACTATGGTCCATATGCATTCAGTGGATCAGGGAAAAAAACAATTGTACCGAGAAAGGTGAGGAAAAGTGCGTGTCAAATATAACTCAGCTTTGTTCTCAATCACTCCCTCCCACCCCATGTCGTATTTTTAACGCTTATCTTAATATTAATCTCCATTAATTAATAGTAACAATTAAAGTAACCCAATTTTAGAATGGAGCGGAACGAATGGGTCAACGAATTGCATTTTCTGATGGTGATCTTCGGAAAATCAACAAACTTTATCAGTGTGATGCTCTCAGTGGAAATCAATTAATCAGCAATAACCAGGTTTTTTTTTCATTTGCTTACTTCTGAAAATAATTTTAATCTACATAATACGCTGTTAATAATAGTGCAATATCATCATTAATATACACTAACATCGTGTTATCTTTCTTTTAACCAAATCCTTCACCAGGCTCCCACCTATCGTTCATACAGCCACAACAACAAGGCACATATTCTTGGTACCTACAGTAATCTGGGTGGCCGATTCAGCATTTTTGGTTGAAATATTTTGTTTAGGACTGACCTACATCTTATACGACAGCATTGTACGGTGAATTAATCTCATCTGAATCAACAGCATAGACGCGAACGCATACTCTTCTTATATAAAGTGCTAACGAGTTATTAATGGTGATCTAATAATTTGGCTTTATTAGCAGGAATTTAACGTCCAGTTCAGATCTTCATTTTCTGTTGGTTTATAAGCTTCAAATAATGTAATTGTTGCCACATAATTTCAAATCATGTATTTGTAATCCTGTTTCAAGTATGGTTTATATGCTTTCAGTGTGCTTTCCAAGCGGATCTATGTCCTTGGTTTCTGAGTCGGGTGTATTATGCTATTATTCAATAAATGTCAAGCTTTTCCCGTTTCATTTATTAAAATGAAAAATATGACATTGCTAGATAGTTCCTGAATCCAATCTTATATCTCCATATCTAACCAGCTAAAAATATGTAGTACAGCGCGCGAGATTTTCCATCTTCAGATTATAAATTTGAAAATGTTAATCATCAGTCCTGAAAATTTTTGATGATCAAGATTCAGCACTGCTTTTTAGATCGGGTGAACTTGGTCTGATGAGAATTTAGATATTCTTAAAAAAGGAAATGCTTATAGTTTAGAGGAGATTTTACAAATATTCTGCAGTAAGAAAGATTTTCGACAACAATAAAAAGCGACGAAAGTTAATCACTAAAATGAATGGATTAAGCAGTGTTAAGTCTTGTTCGTCCAAAGTGAACACTATTGAGTGCAATTAATGTGAGGTGCAAAGAGTTATGTGAATGTTTTATTAATCGCCATATTCATGTACTTGATGATATAACTAAAGTATTATAGAAATATAACAAACAACCTGCATAGTTAACCACAAGAAGCCTTTGGCGTCATAGCACTAGAAAATAGGAAGCCCATCGCCCCATAACCCGATCTTACGGGCACTACAAAAGCTGGTTAATAAAACCTGTTTTAGAAATGGTTTCAATACTCTGAAGGTTCTTGAATTAAATGCAGTACTAACCAAGTAAAATCTAAAACTAGTCATATTCTTCGGATCATATATGCCACCACTTAAATTATATTAATTTCTAACAGAGATAAAACAAGTCAAATTGTCACATTTATTTGACGGATATTCAAGAGAAATGACGTTTTTTTAAAAACAGCAACAGTTGATAATTCTTACTTTTGGGAACGCAAGTCTCTGCAGAAGATTTGGCCTTTAAAAATAAGATATAATAAGTGGAAGTCACATTGTCTAAGATCCATGCGACAACAAACCAAGAGACTGAGCACTGGCGAGTACGCATTTCCTATCTAGTCTTCAGTAAGACTCGGTGTAGGATATGGGAATGTGGCATTCACATCGTGATGACGCAATCCAAGCCAGTTATTGGTGGTATTCGCATTATAGCTAGTTTTCCATATATTTGACCATCACAATTTTAGTTGAAATCATGGTCAATATATCAGGTGTAAACATTTTGGCCGGCGCTGTAGTTTCGAAGCAGAACATTGAAGAGTGGAAAACAATTTTCATCGTTTAAAAAAAACTCATATTCAAGTATAAGTAATCAATATACTACTTCTAGAGTTATCTAAGATTTCTTTTAAGGATATGGATTTCTAACCTAAGTATTTGGACATTACATGCTAAGGTTTTACTTAGATTAATAGACCATTTAGGTTTACCTTGCCATCAAATTACATTCAATGCATTTGATAACTTAAATTATAATTTATTTTCGAAACAAGACAATTAAGCAACTTAGAAGGTAAGTATTTCGATGTAGTACTGAACAAAATATAAATAATTTTAGAAAAGTACTAGAGAATAAGTATTTCTTTTACAGAAATAAACCATATTAATCTATGGAAATAGTTTTTTTTCCAAAATTTAATTGAAAAGTAAGATCACCTCGTCTAGGAAACATGTGTTGACGACAACTGGCGCTGTCAATTTTGGGCTCTTTTTTCATACTGTGAAGATTTTAACGAAGTAAAATACATCGTTTGCCCACTTTCATGCGAGGCTTGCAGACCGAAATCTAAACAAGTAGGTAAGGTTGTAAATTTACGAGAAAATCAAGTTTATTTATAAATGTATTATTTATTGTGTCACTTTTTTTTTAAATTTCAAAACTTTATGAACGTATATAAAATGTCTTATAACGTATAAAATGGTCGAGAGATAAACAATTTTATTTTCAGTGATATAGCATCGCCAATAAACTTCTACTTGAGGGGTGTTCCATGATTTAAATGGAATACATTCAGAAATTACGGGATATCTCATCTCAATGAACAAAAAAGAGCCATCCTTTTCAGTTCTACAAGATTCCGCATACAATTATAGCATCATTTCTAATACCATCACGATATGCCGAAACAATAGCTAGAGAATATTTATTCAATATGACTGGTGCCAATTAGTTTCATTTGTAGAAATATAATTTGTAAACTCCAATCTACTCTTTTAGCCTCATTCGAGCCGTTTGTCCACTAACTCTCCATATAAGGTTCTCAATCACTTATTAACCACTGTGCTTATCAACATGCAGATTGTATTTTTTTTTACCAAGTTCCATCCCAGTGTTATGTCAGAAATATATACTCTTAACGCACTGTTCGTAAACAATAACAATTTTACAACTTATTGTTACTAAACGAATCAAAAATATAATTTCGCAAACTAAGTCTTACTATGATCAGGACGAAATGACCAACATGCTCACAAGACCTAAGCTATGAGCTCTCATGCTCTTCGACTCTAACTCCAAACATTCGTCCGTTATCGACAACCTAACAGCTTTTATAAAGCTCAAAGCATGCTAATTCCTCAATGCTATAATTTCATGACTTTTATATAGGACTCGAATTAACAAAGGGTGTGAAGAAGGTAATCAATTGACGAAATTCATATTGGTGGTTCCAAGAGGCTAGATCATTAACTTATATCAACTACGAAAGAATCTCTCTCCAAGCATCATAACTGAGAAAGATTACTACTGGGATATAATTGAATATTGCTTGTCCAACTTCCGGAGAGACACCTTCACTCCAATCGATTCAATCGTTGGATCACTAATCGACCAATTCACTTTGTCATCGTCTTTGTTAGCAAATATTAGGTGTATAATATTATGAAAAATTTAATATTGAAAAGTACATTAGCTTAGACACTACATAAACTATGGCAACTATGTTTTCAAACTCTTCAAGGATTCAGCAGCTTCTATGATTAATAGCATGGGTGTCTGTAAATTTTGGCACTACTTGTCTGCCATTTATGCTTGGGAATCATCCATACTTGCCAAATAGAGGCAAATGGAGGTGAAAAATCTTATCATTTTGATAATATCACTTTAGATAGAGAATTCTTAACGAATGTGTTGCGAAGATGTAAAGTGACTACCCGAAACATGGCACGAATTCCTGTATTCGTAAGGACAACAGCCATTTATCTAACGACACTGACAGTTGATCCCTCGCCCTTCTCAACTAAAATGAGCAACACACAAAGGATTGTTTTGCTCTTCATTCAGTTCAAACCAGCTCCAAGATAATATGTAACAATCCAGTTCTAGTAGCAAGTTCTTTCAGATTAAGAGATCTGCATCCAACAGATATAAAAATATCATCGATAAATTGTGGAAATAAAATAAAGATTAGAAGAGCAATCCACAGTAAAGAGGTTGGTTAAATATCGTCATTCTTAGAAGGAATAACTATGAATCGTTCATCATCAAAAGTGAGACAGCTCCCATCTTACTCAACCGTTGTTGAAAACACCAAATTAAATTTCTGCACAGCACTGTGAATTTGTACTTAAAAAAACGTGGACAGAACTATTCATGACCACCACATATTTACATGCAAAACTGATATCTTTGATATTATTCACGAAAGAAAATGCTACGCAGGTTTATTTACAGAAAAAAAGTTGAACTTTATACCCAGTAACAAAGAAACTAACTTGGATACACCATTTCCAATAATTACAAACTGGTTTAATCATGAAACTAACAGCATCATCATACACTTTGAAATAAAATAAATTTTGGATGAAAATTTATATTGTCCATCAGCCTATGAAAATTAAGGAGTTTATAAAAGAGTTTTTGAAATCACGAAAAACGTACGTGGAAATGGCCAAGATTTCATACAAGTATGCTTGTGGGCGGAACTTGACTGTTGTTTCTGTTTTTACAATTAGCGCGGGAAACTCTTCGATGCTCAAAAGGTGTCAGTTTTAATCCAACAAAGCCCATCGAAATAATTGCTCATGTTTGATATCACCTACAAAGACGAATACTTAGGCCGTCACTGAAAATTCACTTCTGAAAGTTTAACGAACCTCAAAATATCGCAGGATCTTATATCTTCTTAATTTACTCCAATTAAGTTCTTATACTACCACATAGCCATTTCAGATTAGAATATATTCCTTAAAATATAGCGTCGTTGTAAAACTGAAATAAGCAAACTAAACAGCAATTTCCTATCAAAGTTATTTGATAACAAACAATTCTACATGGAAAACACTGAATATTACCTACAAAACTGGTCACAGTATTCTGAAGTAGTTTATTTGGTAGTTGAGGAGGTACCACCGATATTCTCTCATTTACCGATTGGATTTAAATACAATCAGTTATATTGCGTGTAGATTCAAAAGAATACACACAAGACTAATAATATTGTAGAATAGAAGCAGGGCTTCGTTGTGGTCGTCGAAGAGAGTTAGTTCATCCATCATTCTTTTGAATATCGTGATGAAAACCTATAGGAATAAGCGGGGTAAGCGAAGGGTTTTCATTTATTCACAGATCACTTTTGTTTTCACCAACAAAGTAAGCCCGATGATTAAAACTAGTATCCTTTTATAGTTGTGAGTAGACCGTATAAATTGGAATGATTTTCTGTTTTGCAAAACCTTCGTTTCACAATCTAAATCAAAATAAGGAATGCAAGATAAATTCTAGATGGGAGGACAGAAGAAAATATGCTATTTTAGAAGTTGAAATACAGAAAATAGGATTTAAATTCTTCTTTCCCTATTACTGTTGATTAGATTAAGGATGTGAATCATGGAAATTGTCATACTGACTTATAAATATAGCAAATCTACTTGTAGCTAGAAATGATATTTTGACACTTAGAAGTCCGGTACAAATGAATCTATACGTAGTACAAATTTGGCTGTACAATAACGAATAAGCCTAACTGACAGTAGAAGCAGAAGTACTGCTGGATACTGTGATCAACCAAGTCGAACAGTATGAAGTGATGCTATGATGTCACGTTGTCACTCAAACTCATGGCCATCCTTAGGATGTCTCTTTATGAAGTGCTAATCAAAACTTCTAATTCTAATGAATATCCTAGTATTTACTCAACTAAAGGTGTTGGGGTTATGTATAAACATTTGTAACACGTTCTTTACCTCTTATTTCCCATTCTGTACCAATATGGCTCTTAGACTTTAATTTTTGGTTTTAATTATATTAATGAGGACTGTATATAAAGAGAACCGTAAACCAAGGGGGAGGCTTCCCGATTATCCCCCCACATATTTGAGTTTAAAAAAATACCTAACTATTCTCTCTCGGCAGAACATAACACTAAACACTCGAGAATGCTACTAAATAAAAAAAATTGTCTCTCCTCTAGTTTTATTTAAAAACAAAAATTATTTGCATTACATATGTATTATTTGTAAATTATATAAGGATTAAAGTACAGGGGATAAGGTAGAATTCTAAGTGAGCTATGAGAAGATTAATTAAGACTATTTTGGTTATGTAAGCGCTAGAGAATTGAGTAGGGATGAGTCAGTAGTATTTATTTGTAGAGAGAAGTTGCTCTATAATAATTGCTATGAATGTTTTTATTTACTATAGGTTGCAAAGTAATAGAGAATTTGTAACTGGTTAACTTAAAACAACAGGGTTGAGAATAGACTGTTTCACCGAACCCCGAACATGCTGATTATTCCTTTGTATATGACTATTAGATCAATTAATTTTACTGAGCTATCATCAGCTGATGGTTTTTGGTAAATCTATTCTGAGATGATAAAGATAATAAACATAAGGCTAAAAACATTAACATCTGCAAAAAATGAGACTAATGTCTATACTTTGCGTGACAGATATACAGTGGAGTCGTGACATCACAGCTATATATTGCAAATGACAGCACCCGTTGTAATCGAGTGCAAAAGATAGCGCTCAGCTGATGACGAGCTCATAATGTTGTTCAGAGTGCCAGTTTTGAAATTTCAACCATATATTTGGAATCAGTTTCAAATTTTCGATTTAGAGCATATAAATTTAACATTTTTCCAGAGATAAGCTTTTGCCACTTTTTCAGAGTGAAAGTCATAGTCTATATTCTTACCTGCGATACGTTTCTTTTCCGATGCTAGATAAGAAAAAAACCCATCATTAACAGCTATTAAATCTATGTGTATTCCCATTAGTTTTGGTTTAACTTCATTTTAGAGTTGCTCTTGCAGCCTGTTAGGGAGGCGTAGCGCGTAATTAACATACGTATGCGTTGCATGTTAATATCCCGCGGCAATAGTAATTAGCATAGCACTTGTAAGAAGGAGTCCCTTTTGACCTAAGAATATCCGCTGTATCCTTATTTATAAATCACATAATGCGTTGCCCCGCATGAATACATCACGATGTTCAACATTCCAGAGTGAGACGTATATAAAACCGAGCCGGGCACAATCAAGGAGGGCGATAGAACGGACCGATCACCCGACATCCCCTTTTGTACTCCGGACGCCTTCTTTATCTATTTCGTTATTTCCTGCTATACTGTAATTCACTCCATATTTCTTCCCTTTTCCTCCCCTGATACGCTGTTTTCACTGTAGGTTTCGTGCCTTGACATTCATTTTTCTACTGATATAATTATTCATTATCGGTATGTCATATTCGTCAATTAACTTATTTAGGCCTCACGTTTCCTTTTGCGCGCGTTAACTATTTGTACTTTTCTTCTTTATTTACTTCCCAAATCATTATTTCATTTGAATTAATTCCACATTTGCCTTTTAAATAATTACGCTTATTCATATCAAGTGGAACGTTAGTAGAATATTTCCGATTATAATTAGAAATGTTTTTAGTCCCAATTAGTACACAATTCTCATTTGAATAACGTCTAGGTGTTAATAATTTCGTAAATCAATCTGGATATTCACCTGAAGCTTTATTATTAGTTGGATAAGAGTGCTCACCTTTTATCAAAGTTCCAAATTCACAAAATTTATTTTTAATCATATCTTTATATCCTTTTATACTAACTTCTATTTGAATTAGCTGTTCATATCTCGATAAATCATATTATTAACTAATTCATTTAAATCATATTTACCGATTGGAATATCTATGTTATTTTCTTCATAAACTTGATTGCTATTCTTATCAACTCCATTAACTATATAATAAAATTTCTTGTTTGTTTGATTCACATTAATTTTGCTGTTAATTTTTAATATACCATCTAATTTCAATAAACCCCTATCATATTTTTTATCTAAAAACTCGTGTAGATTTAAATACTGAAAATTCGTTTCATTAGCAGTTAATTGTTAAGTAAAATATGTCATTTAATAAAAGAAAAAAATCAATAAATCGAATGTTTTTAAACTACTGATGGAAAACACACAACATAAAATACCTTGTTATATATATTCTTTATGCCTCAAAAATTTTTTTAAGTCATACAATATATAGATAGTTGCAATTTAAAAAAATAGAATTCAAATAATTCATTTAGCTACAGAAAGTAAAATATTTTAAGATACATACTTTCAATTAAAAAAATTTTGTAGAGTAAACGTGCGCAGGAAAGGTGTGAGGAAAATAACCTTTATTACTCTACATGACATGATAGGAAAGATAATCATGAGGAATAACGAGCTACAATTAACGCTAACGGGTGAACAGATAACCAAACAATGCCTAGAAAAGTGAAGAGAATATAATAGATGCTACAGTAGGCTGCCCAGGGTGCAATGATGATTCTGGCGGCCGACCATTCTCTCCTTGTCCGTCTTGCGTCATCTTATATATAGTGGCGCGAGCTCTCTGGAATGTAAGCATCAATGATAGGCATAATGTATATTAGCTAAGGCAATGTATTTATATCCTAACCAACACCACTGCTTACAGTAGTCATAATCATATTTAGTTTTCCCTAATGAAGTCGTACCGCTCTCATTTATGTACGAAATATCATTTTTAAGCGCATTCAATAGTTCATTACGAATAGAGAAATCAACCTTCGGAAAATTTTCAGCAAAAAATCGGACATCATCCATCATCGAATCGAACTTTCTTGGATCGAAGTTGGTTACACCGTAAGAAAATTGATGAAAACTAAAAGAAGTTAAATGACAATCAAAAAATAGCTGAATTAATTTCAAATTAATTTAACGAAATAAATTAAATCTAAAAAATATATTTTATTATCAAATTTCGTAAAAAAATTCTTACTTTTGTGCATACTGCCAACCATCTTTTAAACGAACAATTACTTGTGGAGATAGCGATGAATGAATAATAGAAAAATCAACCAGAAACGTCATGCTTTTGTGAGAAGCTGGGAAGATTTTGATGTTAAGAAACGAATCCTTCAGTGCGTAAACACACGCCAACCAAAGTTTGGCAGATGCAAGAAGGAGCACCTTTAACCTAGGAATATCCGTTGTTTCTTTATTTATAAATCACATAATGCGTTGCCCCGCATGAATACATCACGATGTTCAACATTCCAGAGTGAGACGTATATAAAACCGAGCCGGGCACAATCAAGGAGGGCGATAGAACGGACCGATCACCCGACATCCCCTTTTGTACTCCGGACGCCTTCTTTATCTATTTCGTTACTTCCTGCTGTACTTATATTACATTCCATATTTGTTTTCCTTTTTTCCTCTCTCGATACACTGTTTTCCTTTTAGGTTTCGAGCCTTAACATTCGTTTAATCATAAATATAATTATTTCTTATTGTGATGTAATTTGAATTAATAAACTTATTTAACCCTCACGTTTCTTCTGCGCGCGTTAACTCAGATGTCTGAATTAAGTTTGGTGGTGATAGATTGAAATAGTAATTCGCGTCTTTCAAGAATTCCTTGGTGTTGTAAAACTTCTCATCCTAAAATTTATAAAAATTAGTATTAAAGAAATAGTTTTTGTGAAATAATAACGACGCATTCTAGTCAAAAAATAAGTTTAAAAAAATATTTATATATACCTTTGTTTCAACAGTCCATTCGTGATCGTTTGAAACATCAATATCTTTCTTCTTCATATGGTCGCAAAAATCATCAAGTTCGTTGACTCCAACATCAATTGTAAAGCCGTCAACAATTAATTTTGGCATCTTGACTACACTGAAAGTTAAAATTTAATAAATTTATTTAAACAAAAAATAAAATAATTTATCAAGAACAAAATAGTTTTATTATACTTATAAAATGGAGAAAAACTAAATAGCAATTGAAAATATTAAGAACTTTCTATAGAACATTTTATTAGTTATAAAAAAGCATGATTTTTAAGCTCAAGAAAGCCAATCACAAAAACAATTTTTCTGAGACAGAATGCCAAAAAATTGTTGTTAAAAATTTGAAATCATATATTTAAAGAATTAAGTAGTTTTAAAATTACAGGGATTTTTTACATTTAGCAATTGCATACTACATATTTAGTAACTATTATGTAAATAACATTCAAATATGATGTAAAACTATGAGTGAAAAATAGGGGGTTGGGTGAGCCAGTTTTTGAGATCTAAAATATGGTTATTTTTGTATATTTTTAAGGTGAAATAGCTGAAAAAATAGTAAAATTATAAGATGGGGAAATGGGAGATTTTGGTGAGCAAGAAATGGAGAAGGGTGGAACAAAAAAAGAGGCTAAAATAGTCAAATATATACTATATTTAAAAGATTTTTGTATTTTTTTTGAAAAAAAAAGTAATTAAAACTGGTCATTTTTGAGTGGGGTTTGGGTGAGCCAGAAACGGCTATTATATACTACTGATTTAGTATTATTTTTACAATTAAAATTGTACTCTGTCAATTGTGGAAGATTTAAATACTGTTTTACAGAATTACTAGTACAAGTAATGGATGGCGATTTTACCTTATTGGATCGAGCTAGTTGATGTAAAATTATAAAGAAAACTAAGCTCATTTGTCAAAGACTTTTAGATTTAATTTAAAATCATTTTTTATAAGCCTAGTCTGTTATTTAAATAATATCCACTCGTAATCGATTTCCATTCATTTATACTAAACTATCACTTAAAATTAAGCAAGAGCATTTTATATCTGCGGAAATAATTTTTTAAATTCTAATGGTGGATCCAGTCCAAATGAATCAAAATAATAACAATTTTTATTATTCATGTAATAACAAACCCAGTGCGTACCATTATTTCTACTTATTTCTAAGTTTACAATTCCACATTCTATTTTATTAATTTTATTCGGAAAAGTATCTCTCATAAATATTCCTTTAAATTTATTAATTTTCAATTTATTTGCTATATTTATGATTTCATTATTTGACAATGGTTTTAAATCCTTAACAAACATTTAATTATTAAAAAATAGTTATAAAAGAAATTTATTTATCTAATTGAGCAAAAAATAAAAGTAAGAATAATATTTAACAATTAAAAAAGAAAAATATAGCTTGTTAGGGAGAAGTAGCGTTAATTAGCATACGTAGGCATTTCATGTAAGAGCCCGTGGCTCGAGTAATTAGCATAACCCCGATTGTATATAAGTATGTCTATGCTATTTCAATGTTTCCTATTCATATCCTGCCGGACTAATGAACTCTCTTCACTATTCCCTCTAAATCACAACATAGCTTAAATTAAGAAGAACAAGTTTTTTACATAAAAAGTATTCATGAACGATGCTCTTCCTTCAGATCAGCAAGGAAAACATAAGGAACATAATATTCAGAGCCATAGTTTTCTTTCAAAAAATTTATAAAATCAGCTTTTGAATCGTTAAAATCTTTAATTAAATGTTGGAACCACATATGAGTATTTAAATTCCTAAACTTACCACTTGTTTCCCGCCAGTACTAACATAAGTTTGCACTTTCTACTTGTACTCTTGTTTACAATATTAGCTAAGAGGATCGTATATGAGAAAAGTAGAGACCTATTACGGGGTTCCCCGACTTATTGCCTACCTATTGTTTTTGACTATAATAAAGCAGTCTATTAGCTGTTCACGAGTTACAACATTAAAGTATTTTTGAAATAAGTATTTTTTCAAAGAATAAATTTATTATTATAATCACGAGGTACTTTATAATACAAAAAATGATTGGGGAGAATTATGGGGTGTAAATTGAACCTGTATTTCGCATACAAATCCGTATATTTTTGCTTTTATATCTGAGATTTTTTGTATTTTTAAGGATAAAATAGTTAAAAAAAGAAGTAAAATTATAAGTTTCGAAAATGGGGGTTTGGATGAGTCAGAAATGACTATTACGTACTACTTAAATCCAAAAAATTGATATTTTTAAACCTAATACTATTTAATTTATTTCTAGTGCGTGTTTATGTAACAAAACTTGTACCTAAAGTTTCAATGTGTAGTGATTTATCGAGATATGAACAACTAATTCAAATAGAAGTTAGTATAAAAGGATATAAAGATATGATTAAAAATAAATTTTGTGAATTTGGAACTTTGATAAAAGGTGAGCACTCTTATCCAACTAATAATAAAGCTTCAGGTGAATATCCAGATTGATTTACGAAATTATTAACACCTAGACGTTATTCAAATGAGAATTGTGTACTAATTGGGACTAAAAACATTTCTAATTATAATCGGAAATATTCTACTAACGTTCCACTTGATATGAATAAGCGTAATTATTTAAAAGGCAAATGTGGAATTAATTCAAATGAAATAATGATTTGGGAAGTAAATAAAGAAGAAAAGTACAAATAGTTAACGCGCGCAAAAGGAAACGTGAGGCCTAAATAAGTTAATTGACGAATATGACATACCGATAATGAATAATTATATCAGTAGAAAAATGAATGTCAAGGCACGAAACCTACAGTGAAAACAGCGTATCAGGGGAGGAAAAGGGAAGAAATATGGAGTGAATTACAGTATAGCAGGAAATAACGAAATAGATAAAGAAGGCGTCCGGAGTACAAAAGGGGATGTCGGGTGATCGGTCCGTTCTATCGCCCTCCTTGATTGTGCCCGGCTCGGTTTTATATACGTCTCACTCTGGAATGTTGAACATCGTGATGTATTCATGCGGGGCAACGCATTATGTGATTTATAAATAAGGATACAGCGGATATTCTTAGGTCAAAAGGGACTCCTTCTTACAAGTGCTATGCTAATTACTATTGCCGCGGGATATTAACATGCAACGCATACGTATGTTAATTACGCGCTACGCCTCCCTAACAGGCTGCAAGAGCAACTCTAAAATGAAGTTAAACCAAAACTAATGGGAATACACATAGATTTAATAGCTGTTAATGATGGGTTTTTTTCTTATCTAGCATCGGAAAAGAAACGTATCGCAGGTAAGAATATAGACTATGACTTTCACTCTGAAAAAGTGGCAAAAGCTTATCTCTGGAAAAATGTTAAATTTATATGCTCTAAATCGAAAATTTGAAACTGATTCCAAATATATGGTTGAAATTTCAAAACTGGCACTCTGAACAACATTATGAGCTCGTCATCAGCTGAGCGCTATCTTTTGCACTCGATTACAACGGGTGCTGTCATTTGCAATATATAGCTGTGATGTCACGACTCCACTGTATATATACATAATTATGACGAAATATTAGCGTATCTCTTGGTCAATAGCTACTGTTTTCCAAACATTAAATCACTATCGTGTCGATGCCTCTCCGCTGTCGGTTCTGTAGCATGAGATAGCGGTGTACAGATCGGCAGTGTTGTACGCGACTCTCCTTGTTATTGTTGTTATCGTTGTTGTTGATCCTCATCTAAGCGGTTTTTCTCCTTATTTAAGTTTTCGTCTGCTGGTTCATGTTTTCACAGTTCTTTTTAAAGATTCTTTACCCTAGGGTGCATCTGATAATCTCACGGAACCTAATTCTATTTCTGACTAGGATATTCATTCTGGAATAAATGAAACCAATTAGAAAAATAACCATGAAGTACAGTGGAGCTCATAATTACTGGTAACAAATTGCATCGAGGGCACATAAGAACACTAAGTGAACCATCGATTGTAACTTGCTTCTGAATGATCTACTTTGTATTCTAATTAAAGATTCAGTTTCAGCATCAAATTGCGGTTCTTCCCTGCATAGTTTCCTTAGTTCTATTCAAAGTGTTTGGTGAGAAAAGTATATCTCAGATTCGCGGAATTATTATAGGGAATATAAGTGGACCACAAAAGGCGTCAATCATTTAGTAATATGGTTACTATTCTATAATCCATTTTTATTGATGAATTGTAGTACGTTTTACTTCCAGGCTCTGTTAGCAGTCACCAAAGTAGGGTCCACCAAAGGGCAGCAATAGTTTCTGTTGAATTTCGGGAAAACAAGGACCCAAAAACGAAGGTTTTATTTATTTATTTTGTTACCTATCGCTTTTGTATTGATCCGACAAGTCCTGTGATGGCCTTGTGGTGTAGGTCGTACGAAGTGGGGTTTGCAGCGCAGGATCGGTTCCATTCGAGAACCGAAAGGCGTCTCCATTTCTTTCTCCTTCTTCTTGCCGAACTCGTCCGAGCGAATGCTCCGCAACAATTGCCATCCAAAATAGCTGTTCGTGAGTGAAGAGAGTTGACCAAACATGGCGAAGTGTTTCAGTTAAGAGGTAAAGGAATTCCCTCGCATAGGAAGGGTCTTTCTGTGACGAGTGCAAAACGATAGCCTAAGAGCATAGAAACAAAGCAGTTTATTCGCCCAACACACATAGCTTACTCTGCCTGATTTTATACAAAAATATATAAAAATTCATATAACACTAATTCTTTAAGTAGGAAAACAGTTGAAGTCGTGGCTTAGTGGTAGTCGGCGAGGCTTAGGTGCGGGGGTCGAGGTGTCGATCCCCGTCGGTTCCGTTTTGATCTTCTCGAATTGAGTAAAAGCTAATCATTTATTGTGCGTATGTGCACTCCCGGCTGAGGTACGAAACAGGCCTACGTCGGGGTTTCGGCTATTCGTGAACTAAACTGCAGATCAACGAGCCAGCGGTACGTTTCGATGCATTTGGACGGTAAGTTTGGAAGACTCCAAAAAAGTAAGTTTATTGGTGAGTTTTTCTCTCTACTTTTCAGGGTTTTCTTGAGCCGGGCTTTGCCTCAGTGCTCTGAAGAGCTGTGGCTTTGCCTCAGTGCTCTGAAGAGCTGGGGCTTTGCCTCAGTGCTCTGAAGAGCTGGGGCTTTGCCTCAGTGCTCTTCTCCCACCTCTCCTTCGGGAGAAGTGTGGGGTATTTTTGGACGCTTCTGAAGCGTTCGGCAGTTAGGTGCTGAATTGCTTCAGAAGCCTTTTGGCACGGATGTGCCAAATATTGAGAAGTAAGGGGAGGTCATGCCAAATTTTTTAAAATTCTAAAATTAACTAATCAGTTCTATTATTTTATGTATAGATAGAACCTTAGCTACCTCAAGGCTAAGGTCTCCAAAATTAGGAAGGATACTACCCTAACCCTTAAAGGGTATAGGGTAGTATTCCCTCCTAAAGACCATATCCTAACTTCCCTATCCGGAAGGTAGTTCTGGTCGTATCCAGCCACTCGTAGTGAGTGGCTTTCGAAGGGCTGTTTAAGCCCGAATAAACTAGAAAATTCAAAAACATATACACTTTTCGGTTTCCGTACCTTACGCTGGTTTGGTTTAGGCTGTCGAGAGATAAGAGACGCAGAGATAAAAAATTGGGCATAGATTCGTCATCCCAATGTTTTCAGAATGACCCCTTCGGGTCAAACGGCACCTAGGTGCCAATAAGCTGCTGAAGCAGTTCAGCACCTATGTGCCGAACGCTTCAAAAGCGTCCAAAATTATCCCACTCTCCTCCCGAAGGGGAGGTGGGAGAAGAGCACTGATGCAAAGCCCGGCTCAAGAAAACCCTGAAAAGTAGAGAGAAAAACTCACCAATAAACTTACTTTTTTGGAGTCTTCCAAACTTACCGTCCAAATGCATCGAAACGTACCGCTGGCTCGTTGATCTGCAGTTTAGTTCACGAATAGCCGAAACCCCGACGTAGGCCTGTTTCGTACCTCAGCCGGGAGTGCACATACGCACAATAAATGATTAGCTTTTACTCAATTCGAGAAGATCAAAACGGAACCGACGGGGATCGACACCTCGACCCCCGCACCTAAGCCTCGCCGACTACCACTAAGCCACGACTTCAACTGTTTTCCTACTTAAAGAATTAGTGTTATATGAATTTTTATATATTTTTGTATAAAATCAGGCAGAGTAAGCTATGTGTGTTGGGCGAATAAACTGCTTTGTTTCTATGCTCTTAGGCTATCGTTTTGCACTCGTCACAGAAAGACCCTTCCTATGCGAGGGAATTCCTTTACCTCTTAACTGAAACACTTCGCCATGTTTGGTCAACTCTCTTCACTCACGAACAGCTATTTTGGATGGCAATTGTTGCGGAGCATTCGCTCGGACGAGTTCGGCAAGAAGAAGGAGAAAGAAATGGAGACGCCTTTCGGTTCTCGAATGGAACCGATCCTGCGCTGCAAACCCCACTTCGTACGACCTACACCACAAGGCCATCACAGGACTTGTCGGATCAATACAAAAGCGATAGGTAACAAAATAAATAAATAAAACCTTCGTTTTTGGGTCCTTGTTTTCCCGAAATTCAACAGAAACTATTGCTGCCCTTTGGTGGACCCTACTTTGGTGACTGCTAACAGAGCCTGGAAGTAAAACGTACTACAATTCATCAATAAAAATGGATTATAGAATAGTAACCATATTACTAAATGATTGACGCCTTTTGTGGTCCACTTATATTCCCTATAATAATTCCGCGAATCTGAGATATACTTTTCTCACCAAACACTTTGAATAGAACTAAGGAAACTATGCAGGGAAGAACCGCAATTTGATGCTGAAACTGAATCTTTAATTAGAATACAAAGTAGATCATTCAGAAGCGAGTTACAATCGATGGTTCACTTAGTGTTCTTATGTGCCCTCGATGCAATTTGTTACCAGTAATTATGAGCTTCACTGTAGGTACCTTATCTCAAACAACAAGTAATAGAAATTTAAATAATACAAAATCGTTCATGAGTAGGCAATTGGATAAAATGTCCCTAATATTACTATCTGCTATAAATGGCATAGTAGTATAAATACGGTAGCTTTATGATGCAAGCATGTTTTCCTAGATCCAATTAAAATTGTAATTAAATTTGCGTTTAAGATAGGAGATGCCCTAGACAAGATTGTTCTGGAGACGCCGCTTGATAGCCGAGGTCATAAACTGCTCCTTTAGCTCAGCACGTTTCTATCCATGATCCTTGTTTATTTTTTGCTCTTTGGAACTTGCGGAATCCAAAATTTTATGCTATTTATTACTAAATACGTTTGTGTTATTTCTAGTAACTCTGTCTCGCTATCCTTCCTATTTTTTCTTTTTCTTGGAATGTCATTTATAGATGGACCTTCTAAAATCAGATCAATCGGAAAATTTTTATTAACACCACTAACTTTATGACAAAATTTGTTGTTTGATTGACATTAATTTTATCGGTAGTTTATAATTCACCATATAATTTTAATAGATCTATTTCATATTTCTTATCTAAAAGCTTTTACGAAATTGAGTAGTCGGAACTTGATTTGTTGACAGTTAGTTGTAGAGTAAAATATACCATTTATAATGAAAAAATTATGTTTTAGAAGCTTTGGCGCGCGATCATATTAGATAAATGTTAATTTCAAATCATAGAATTATTATATTCGCAACAAGAAATATATAATTATTTTGCATCCAAAAAAGCATTTTTTTAAGGTTTAAAATATAAAAATCACTTTTATGGAAAAGGAAAGTGGGTATCCTAAGTTCATTATATACCAATGATTATACTTAAAAGCATTTCAATCTCACAAGACAAAATGTGTATCCATCCTTTTCAGCTTGACAATATGTCCGCTCATACAATATTTTCTCTACTCTAATTATAGATTTAAAAGCAAAAAATGCTTCTTGGAATGGTTTATTTCTCAAAAAAGACCAATTCATTTTTTCTTTGCGCCCATACAATTTCCACAATGGCTTTTTCAGTGGTAAGGAATTTCGCATTAAACAATAATTCCCCTTTAAGTTCAATTCTCTTTATTTGTTCACTATACTACCGATAAATAGACCACGGCACGGAGCATCTGGTGAGAGATCAAATTTACAATGTTTTAGCCTAAGAATACTGTGAATAAATGTGTGGTGACCTAATACGTAATGCTCAGCACAGAATACCACATTCATTGATCACAAATAAGAATATAAACAGGAAGTAGGAGTTTTTAATAGTAATATATCTAGGATCTAAACATATTAATATAATTATATATTAAATATTACTCCATTTCAATTTTATATATATATATATATATATATATATATATTCATTAATTACATAGGATTATCGAAATTTTCAAACCATATTTATACCTAGTATTTCAAAAATATCACTGAAGTAGAATAATTCGCAAAATATAATTGCACAAAGGAAGTATTTCCAGAAAGATTTTATGGCACCCACTATAATTAAGACTGTCCCATATTTTTTATTATATATTTATCTACAAACTTCTAAAGGGATTCATAGTTATTAAATATTTACATTTCCTAATATTTCCTTTTGGTTTTAATGAAAATTATCTAAACATTATAGTAGGGTGAAGCTGCTGAGGTCTGTAGTTCAACTTGAGAAATCTTATATCGAACACGCTTGAGCCACTCAGAAAGTTGAGGAGGGGAGAGGGAAGGTTGGTTTTCGCAAGAATCGAGTTTAATTCTGAAGATATAAAGGATGACAAAGAATGTATAAGAAAAATACAAAGATATTAATGGAGATAGATTTACGAAAATACTACGCTAAGTTAGGACTCATAACTGTTTCTTTACATAAAGAAAAAACGTCAATTGGCAGATATGCAAAAATCATTTGAGTCCATGATTTTCAAGAACTAACCGAAGTTGGTTGGGTATTTGGCTATGGTAAGCAGTGAGGATAGGTGCCCACATAGAATATAACTGGCAGAGGAGGGCACTATTAACTTGTTGAAGAGCTTGGATCGTGTTTAGAAAATGTAAGTTGACCATATCTGCCAGCTGAAACAGTCCTTCCAATAATGACATTATGTAAATTATATTTTCGTGCTCTTTAATACACTGTACACACTAACTCTATTAAAACAATACCGACCACTTTGGAGTGGCTAAGCAGTTGTAAGATCGCGGGAGTGACTCTGGCCCAAAAGTCTAAAAGATGTGCGAAGGCAGTTGTTGAACTGAAACGTTAAAAGTACAATTTCTTATACAGGAAACACTAGATATTCGCTCAATAACCAGGAGTGTTCATTTTCAGGCCAAATTTATTTATTTATCTTTTGCTTTGTCTTCTATATCTCTCGAGGTAGGGACTTCTTGTTGGGTTACATTGTGTATCACTCTCAGTAGGCCGTATTCTGTGAAAATCAACTTACAAAGCATGTGCTAGGGGACAGTAGCGATCTTATCCCACCCTATAAGCCCAACCAAAGAAAAACATAGAAGCGACAGATTCATGTATTGGTGTAAAGTAGGTTAGTACGATTATGATCAAGTGCAAAACAGTGTGGAAAAGAAAGTTCACGACATTCTTGAATACTAAATTCATACTTTATATTGTTTTTAATAAAATAAGTGGAGATATTCTTAACGCAAAACAGCTTATAGGATTTAATCATAGTCTATCATAGCTAATATTTTTATTTCTTTTGTTTAACCATTGCTTGCTCCATAGAAATAGAGCGGAAAACAGCACCCGATGTGTGAAATGTTGAAATAACTCCATTAAAAGCAGAATTTTTCCTATTATACCTTTGTTATAATACACACTACACGCACAGCACTTAGTGATGCGGCCGGAAGTTCTAACCACTTAGAGAGGCCCGGCATGTAACACCTAAGCCGGATGGAATATTCCCCATTCTGATACCTAACCCGTCTTTGCTATATTCCCTATTTATCTCCCGTTATATAGCCTCTCGGATAGACAGAAGTCCTATGATAGTGTTTTCCTTATTGTATCTATTTTATCCTAATAGAATTAGTACCTCACTCTCTTATTTTTCGATGCACCTAAACACCTATATTACCACAACACAGTATAATTTGGAACTCTTTATTCTTTTGTTTCCTAATAAATAAAATACGTAAGTTTACAAAATAATTTTCAAATTCAAAACTTAATAATTATCCTAATTTCACCTGAAAACAGCTGCCCGTTCGCAGTACACAGTCCACAACTGGCAGAGATGGAATGCATGGAACAGAGCTGACATGTGCACAACCGATTGCTATATGAATTGTGTAGGTTAATTGTAAAATATATTATGACATTATTCACTAAAATTATAGCTGATATGTTTAAATCAGATATTAATCATTTCTACCTTGGACTGGTCAGCAAATCCTGCAAGCACAAAATGTATGTAGTCCGCCATGTGTTGGCTACATTCTATAGGAACTGGTAAACAACCATGATTAGCATGAAGGGCTCCCAATAACAACCAGGATAATACTCGAACATTCGTCACAGAATCAGCAAAGGCACCTGGGGCAGCCTGTAAAGTTTAAGAATGGTTGAGAACTTGTATGTTATTGTTATTCTTGCTATTTAAAACTGTAAACGAATAAAAATATCTAAAAGCTCCATTTTACAGCCACTAAAGTCAACAATGCAGAATAGATTCCAAATATTCTTAACATTGGGTATATTGCAGCTGCTTGCTGATTTAGATACACGTTTCTTAAGCAATTGCTTAACCGTAACAAGCTCCTCAATAGTTTTCAACAAGTTACTGCTTAATTTAGTTTCTTCTGCGTTGACATTTGTCAAACTAATGATTCTGAGTAATGTACTAATAGAATGCTTCGAAAATACATTCGTGATTATATATGCGTTATAATATGATAAATAGTATATTAAAAGTATTAAGTCTAAGAAGTGAAAACGATAAACTATAAACATTTGAACTGGTTCTAAATACGTGAAAAAAAATCTAGACTGGGTCATGCTCTACGTCAAATTAATACTATTTAGCACCAAACCAGCACTGTTTTGTCGTCAATAAGGTAAACAGCTGTAACAAAAAACAGTTGAATGTTTCAGTAAATACAATTAAATTCTTTAAATTGACTAGGTTAACAACAAAAACAAAAACAACCAATGCATATAACAGTCAACTATTAGTCACTACAACTACCACTTTCATTAATAACTTAAAAAATTTGTTCAGGCATACTGTTTACTAAATTTCTGATGACACTTTTGTTGACTTCGCTCCATGCTTTGCTAATGACAGATTGAAGGTCCTTGGCGGTTTCAAACTGATGGTTATCGACAGGAATCCGATGCACGAGAATTGTCCAAGGATTCTCCATCGGATTTGAGTTCGGAAAGCGCGATGGTCAGTCCAGAAACGCCACGTCATTGTCCTCCAACCAGGTCTTAGTGCTTCGACTGGCGTGGATTGTGGCATTATCTTGTTGGAACGTGAAGCTAACACCTGGAAATCGTTGTAGATGCGGAACTAGACGATGTCCTAAGACATCCTGGTAGTCGGCGCTGTTCATCTTCGTCGAGACAAACACCAAGTTGACTAGTCCCATAGCACTGAATGCACCCCAAACCATAACACTTCCACCGCCGAAATTTCGGGTTGAAAAATGCCGGGGTTGCTTACGTAAATACCTCCAATACGAGTGACAACTATCAGGACCATCTAGGTTGAACTTCTTCTCGCCACTGAAGATCGCCTAGATTCGAAATAATGAGTTTATAATCTTATTTCGAAGACTAGGACTTTCCCCAGTCGCATCTCATGACTGTTTTTGCCCAGCAAAGCCTTCCACCATTATGCCCTGGTGTCAGTTGTGGACACTTCATCCGTGATCGGACAATATTGGGACACTTGTCCAGCATTCTCCACACCGTAGATTCTGAATTGTCACTACCACAAGTTGTGCAGATTTCATTGATACTGATCGTGCTACTCGACGTTGTCCGCAGAATTTCCCTTTTTTCAAGGTCATTCAAATTGCCAGCTCGTCCACTACTCTTTTTTGCACCATATTCTTCTTGGTGACACAGGAAATTTATAATAGCCTTTCTGGAGCACTTGACGACATCTGCAATCCGCTTCACCGTGTAACCGGCAGTTGACAGTGCTTTAATTTGACTTCATTCGTGTAGACTCAATGTAGAAACACAACTCATTGTTATGATGGTCCAGGACTATTCAATTTGCGCTTTTTTTGTTAAATAACGCTAAAATATGGGAAGTGTGCTATCACTTCCAAATGGGGAAAAATGAGTGGTTTTGAGATAAAATAACATTTTAAAAAGTAGTTTTTGAAGAAACGACATGAAATTAATACTGGAGACTTCCAGAGTATATTAATCTTCACCGTAGAAAAAAATTAGATAAATCTAATGATGAAGAACAGAAAAAAACAAAAAAAAACAAAGTGTGCTATCATTTTAAGAAGCACTAGTTTCATTTTATTCCACCAGTCAACACGTCTTTACTATCCAATCATCTGGCTTAGTTCTGGCTGTCCCTCATTTTTCAGCCAGATCTGCATTATTTTGCCTTGCTACTCGCTTTATTTCTATTATATCGCACTATAATAAAGTTGCCATTCATATTCTTTGCACATGAGCAAGCTTCCATGAAAATGGCTCTAATCTTCTATTAAATATTGACTATATTTATCTGCAACAGAACAATTATAAAAATAAAATGCTTATTTATATAAAACCTACTTGTGTAACACTTGGAGGGCTCATAAGCCATGGAATAAAACGAATAATTGTACGACAATCCCTCGCATTGGATCTACTCATTTCTACTGCTATAGCTTCTGCTAGCTTCACTTTCAAGTCACCACCTACAGCATCAGAATTCGTCTCTTTCTGGAATGAATTTCAGGAAGTAACTGATTAGAGCAATGCCAATTTTAGATAGTATATAATATTTTCATAAACGAAATAAATCACCTTAAGTTTTGCGAGTACATGAAGATCTGCAATAAAGTCAAGAATCTCAAATAAGAACGGACGAACTGCCTCAGAAGCGGCTGTGTTGAACTGATCATCAATAAAAGAGGCATCAATGTCTGAGAAACCCAGGATTATGTATAAACAAACCAACAATATGGCCCCTTTTAATGCTCTAATCCAAGTTCCACCATAGTATTATCAAATCAAGAAAATTGCATAGTAATTAGATATAGGGAAACGTAGAGAACAAAAAAATATGAAAAAAAGAAAAGAAAGAACGAATAATATTGTCTTATTTAGAAGATACAGCGATTTTTGAGGCCCTCGGCTTCGTGCTCCTAGCCATTTTTGCGTGTTTATCGTCTTGCTACTTCATTCGCGCATTGTCTGTACTACTGTACAATCAAATGTACTAGGAGTACTTTCCGGACGTCATGGTCCGGACGCAAAAATTATCGATGTAAGATTGTTTTAGAAGCTTGCAGCCATCAGCAAAACACCGTCAACAACTATAGGACGAAACAAACGTATACCTTCTCCGGCATCCTGAAGTATCATTTGTGCGATGGTCATATAGTTAACCTCATTCATAGGACATTTAAACTTAATAGCCTGAATCAATTCCGAAACCACAGTTCGAGTGATACATTGTTTATCTCGCTCCTAAATAAAGAGTGCTTATTAAAATATAACTATTGGAAATATGTTAAGTTTCAAGAAATATCCTAAAATAAGTTGCATGGTTTTGTAACTTTAACGGAAACGTTTATCAGCTTAGATATATGGGGTTCCGCAAACGCCTGTTTTGCGGAAGAAATAGTAAATTAATATTATCCAAGTCAGGTGCTATTAGAAATTGATATCCAGAAACGTATAATTATACTTACCCTGATTAATGCTCGATTACATGCAGTACAGACAGTTAGCAGGCTCTCTAATCTGATGGGACAGTCATGAAGAGCTTCTCCCAACCATTTAGCAAATGCCTCTACTAAAGATACTGCAGACTGAAATAGAATAAATATGTATTTCCAAGATAATCGAACCCCAGCTAAGGAAAAAATTGTAGAGTATTTTAATTATAGAAAATTTCTCAAATTAAGCAGATTAAAAAAGTAATTTGGAGTTTTAAGTGATAAATATTGGATAAATGTACATTTTTTTTGAAATCATAGCTGCTCTTAATAAAATATATGGTGTAGTGCCATACAGGCTCCCACTCTGTCTTCCTTCGTGGTGGCATTTAATTGCATAATTTCTTATTCTAGTTTGATATTAGGTATGTGATGTGGTGAGTGGTCGTAATCGAACAGTGAAAGTATTTGCAAAGCCCACACCAAAGCCTGTCCAATATCATCTTTCAGGGAGCAATATTTATTAGTTAGTGAGACCTGACTAGTGCAAATGCTGAATTTCAAATACTCTTGCTGGATGTATAATAATATTTAACGTAGAAAATCGAATACCATGATGCCTACACAAAAACAGTATATTACGAGATATTGCAAAAATACCACAAAAAATGTTAGATGACGACTGCTTCAAGTGAGACATTAAGCGACAAAGTTCATCATTCCGGCAAGGCGTAAATGATAGCACTACAGCCGAGCAGAAGAACAAGAGAAAGCCAGAACAACCATCAACAAATTTTTGTAGAGCAAAGAGTCATGAATGCTCCAATCTCTTTAAAGTAGAACTTTATGAAAAAATAATCTCATTGTTTAGCATCGAAAGAAAAGATTTTGGCAAATTTGAGAGCAATACACCATAATGGTTGGAAACGTTTCTAGTCTTGGGAATTAGTTTAGCAGAAGATGAATAAATCACCACACGTCGGAGTAGTTGTTCAACAAATTACGATTAGGCAGTAGAAGCTACACTCAAATGATACATTTGCAAAAGAAACGGGATAAACACCGTTCAATTTCATTTTCTCAGTCAAACCGTCACCAGCTATTTGCAGAGTTGTTTCTGCAAATCTACTCTCATATTCATCACTTAAAATCAATTGATCACGATCTCATAAACAAGTGATTTTTTCTGGAAAGACTCTATATGAACGATTCCAAGAAACAATGTAAATTTTGCCTTTCAATGAAATTTAAAACAACAAATAGTGAGCAGCTAGATGAACAGAAGGTGATATGCCAGGAACTCTATGAAAAGTGTAGGCTTATAGCGAGTCTTCGGCTAGGTGAGTGCACAAATCAAGAACATGAATTTCCACTAATCTAATCATAAGGGCTGTGTTATAGATTCTGTGCATAAGTGGTGAGGAATTGTCTGGAGCTTTTAACGACGACCATCCCAGCAACCAATGTACTTTCTCAAACTGTCACATCTGTAGAAGACAACTTACTGTTATGATTTAATTCTAGTAATACTGAGCATCACAACTACTTTATCAAGCATTTCAAAGAAGACAAATAATTTTGTGTATGCAGAAATAGCTTCTGCATGTATAAAGGATTCCACAATATCTCCGACTAAATACTGATCTACTTGTATCCAATGCATGATTTTTTCTACTAAAAATATATCAGTTTGATATTCAGATAGTGAATTTGTGATATAGTGTGCCATTTTTAAAGATATTGAAATACTTTAATTAAATGAGACATCTCACCTTGAACGCACTGAAATTTTGAACTTTAAGTACGTGACTTAATATATTTATGGCACTTTCTAATTCGCTACTCTTAGGTTTCGAAGCCCCATCCGAGGAAATCTGAAAATATCAACATTTTTATCCATTTATTCCTACTCTATCCGTCAATTCTCTTATAACCTGTGTGTGGTATCTCCTAAAAAAAGATTCCAAGTATGAAATGGCACTACTCCAGTGATTTACGTAAGAATCACAAGGCACTTCCACTATATAGGATGCTAAATTCCGGATGATAGTATTTAGACGAGGTGGCCAGTTCTCAGAGATGTCCTTAAGAAGGAAATAAATTAGTATTCGAGAAAATAAAATTTATTAAAACCTAGGAAAAAATACGAATATCAGAAATCTAGAGTCGCAAATATATATTAGATAGTACGCAGAGACAATATATTATAGAAATATCGATAGAAATCATTACTTCAAGTAGCAGTTGAACAAAATATACAGGAGAGAGTTCAGGAAAGTCGGCCAACGATAAACTGATCACACTCCAGAATGGATCTCCACGAGGGAAGAACGAGTCAAAGAGTTGCAAACAAATACCCGATGATGAAAGCTGAAAGTGAACAAGATTTGCTTTTAAATCTATAGATTTAAATTAATTTGAGCTTTCAATACTAAATTATGCATAAGTTAGTTATTAGGCTTGCTTCGAATGTGTTTATGTATTATTATAGAAAGAATTTTTGTGGAAGCGACAATTCGAAAGTGAGTACTAATATAATCATAGGTTATAGTTCATTTTTTTCAGTTCTAATATATTATAGAAATATGCCTAGAAGAATTCTAAAATTAAGGTTTACATGACTTTATTTTTTAATCTAAAGTCTATCTTAGATCATACTTGTTACATAATAATAAAGCGTGATAGTTATATTAGATAATTATTAAATTAACACTATTAAATGGGTCAAGATTATTTCTGCTAATTATAAACAAACATTAGATATAGTTACAAGAAGATGTGGACATAAAAAGTAACGAGTCAACGTATAGATCATCAAATAAATGAAGCCAGTAAATAGGTCTTTATAAAATTATGTGGTAACACGGAAAATTTTTAAAAAGCAAAAATACAACAGTCATTAAAAATCGAAAACGGAACAGAGTTTTAACTCATAATTTTGACTTTAATTTATTGATATTCAATATAATAGCCTAATGGCGTTTGAAATATTTCCCATAAGATATGTGCACTACAAAACTAGATATTCCTAGTTCTATAATTTTATTATATTTTACATTAATTATATTCTTACTTGATGAAGGGTGACTCTTAGCATCTGTTTAGCAACACTGCGACAGTTTCCAGGAACGAACATATCCGTGGTATGCCATGGATATATAGGATGGTCGATTAGTCTGAAAATTTTATTTTTGTTAAAACAACAACAAATAAAGATAGGTGCTTATTCCTCTCGATAATTTCAATTACCTGGTAACTGTATGCAGTACTTTAAATAACATCGGAGCAGCCATGGAAGGTTCTCTGTGCAAGAAGGTTTCAACTGCAATGAGACAGAGAGATATCGATTCCTCATCAAACGATTCTATCGCTTCATTACAGTAACCACATCGCAGGTCCACGCTGCAAAATATATTACAAAATAACGAATCCCAATTAAATTCTTTTGATCACGAGCTACTTTTAAAGGGAAACTAGTCGGAAATGCCTCATAAAGGTTTACGGTTCTCATAACTAATAATATAAACAAATGTGCAAAAGGAGCTGTATACAGTAGAAAGCGAATCCAAAATTAATATTTATCTTACTTATTATTCGATTTAGGCTGCTTCTTTGGAGAATCTTTTCGTCTTACTGTCTCGCTCCTTTTCCGCAAAGAATGTCGTGTCGGTGGTTCTACTATAGTTGGATGAAGACTCAGGTCACCTTCATGCTCCTAAAAACGTTGTTAAATATTTCTACTTTATTATATTTAAAACTGCTGGCATAATGTCATTTAGATATAATTAAAATCTGCTTTGCAAATTTAAGGATATAAAAATAAAAAAGATCTTCAGTTAAAAAATTGTAGTCTTCAGTGAGAAGAGAGAAAATTAGATAGAAATTACATCTCTCACGTTAATCGTAGTTACTGTTAGGCTTTCCGGTCTAATTAGTCCTCTGGTCTCTTCTTCATCCTCTCCATCTGTGACATCTTCCCATGTTGCCATGTCTGTTGAGTGTTCATTCTCGCAACAAACATGAGCTTGTCCTAAAAATATGACGCTTTAAGTATTGTTTTATCAATGTTTGTATACTCTAATAATTCTTTCTATATCACATAATAAAAAAAATAAGCCAACCTTGCATTGTTTTCACCACTATATTTAACAACCTCATGACGCCATCACTGATAGGTACTTGGTCAAAGCGATACTAAAGTTTTATTAGTTAACTACTAGTCCTGCATCTACCACTAGCTACTCAGTTCTAATTCTACAGTGTGCTTCATAAGTATACGACACCTTCTATTTGTCGTTCTAACCCGAGATCCAGTGTTTCAAATTTTGCTAGATTTTTATCCTGACTCCCTGTCACATCGCCAACACTATCTGTACTTCTTTTCTTGGTTTTTAATACATTTTTTTTAAACGAACGCAAAAAAATTATTTTTTCACTGTTTCATAATTATAGGGTACTTAGGATATACGAGATTTAAAATTAGAATATCAAGTGGAAAATATGCCTTTAGTGGATCAGTGTAGAGAACGTAAAGTGGCTTGTGGTTTCCTTCTCAACGATATCGAAAAAGAAAAAATTCGAACGTTTTCTGATGCTGGATTGAACCGAAAGGAGATTGCAAAGAAAATCGGGCGTTCTACGAGTGTTGTCGCCAATTTCCTGAGAGCTCCTGGTGAATATCAAATCAAAAACAGTGGAGAAAGGCCAACCTAGCTAGGAAAACGGGAAAACAGAAGGATAACGATGATGGCATCAAATAGCACGGCCAGTCTGGATGAAATCAGAAGCATCTACTGTCCGATTGTGTCGAAAACAACGGTTTGGAGGACACTGAAGGCAAATTCATTCATCAGGGTAGAAAAGATGAGGAAGTGTCCCACGTTAAGAATAGATCACAAGAAAGCTAGGATGGATTTTGCTTATACACACATGCCATGGACTTCGGAATGGATTGAGGCAATTCTTCGTTTTTTCTATATACATGTGCCCTTTTTTTGGTACAAGCTTCAATCTATTCAGATCTTATTCAACGAAAAAAAGAAGTTCAACTTTGATGGTACAGACAGATTTACTTCCCACTGGAGAGATTTGAGAAAGGAGAGAATTTTTTTTCTACACGAAACTTTGGAGGCGGAAGTTTGATGGTATGGACTGCACTTTCATCATTCGGCGCTAGCGAATATTTCCATCTCTAACAAAATGAATAGCTTAAACTGCCAACAAGTCCTTGAAAATTATCTGATCCCTTATTAAAATAGATTTCCACAGAAGAACTTCATATTTAAACAGGACAACGCTGTTATCCACGTGAGTTGCAGTACAAAGGATTAGTTCCAGTGCAGAAGCATTACCCTCATAGCCTGGCCGTTTTGGTCACTAGACCTAAATCCCATGGAGATTCTTTGAGGATTAATAGTTCGTCAAATCTATGCCCACAACAAGCAGCGTTCCTCAATTGAAAACATAAAGAAAGCAATTTTAGAAGAATGGAGCAAAATTGACCAGCCACCCTCAAAAATCTGTCAACGAGTATGACAGAACGCATTTTCCAGGTGATGAACAGAAGACGTAATTGTACCGATTTATGAATTATTGTTTTATTCTTTGCAAATATTTATAATAAGTACCCTATAATTATGAAACAGTGAAAAAATAATTTTTTTGCGTTCGTGTAAAAAAAATGTATTAAAAACCAAGAAAAGAAGTACATATAGTGCTGGTGATGTGACAGGGAGTCAGGATAAAAATCTAGCAAAATTTGAAACACTGGATCTCGGGTTAGAACGACAAATAGAAGGTGTCGTATACTTATGAAGCACACTATATTATTGTGTTCTCATCACCATTTACACCTAAATACAGTTTCATAAAATAAGTTGCATATGCTTCTTTCTATAAAATATCTTGTTTAAAATGCATATAGTAACAGACTTTACCTTGTACAAAATAAGGATTAAAGAATTAAGCCAAAGGTGTCTTGAGTGTTTAGTAAGTAATTTGAGAGAATAGTTAGATTGTTGTTGGTCACTTGCTAGTTTCTGAGGTGATGGCAAATGAATCAAAAGTTGAACAACTGTGGGTAAAAGCTGGTTTCCTAAACTAGAAATGATTTATCTATTCGTAATAACTTGAAAATCTTCTGATGGGTAAACCATTGCACTAACCTATACAAAGGTTGAGATCTAAAATCTCCGGTAGACCACAGAGAAAAGCGTTACAAACAGCAGACTTTCTGAAACTTTATTATTACTATCTGCTATGCAAATAATATACATTAGTCTTCTTTTGCAATTGTTTATGTTCTAGCCTTATGTTACTATTTTTGCCACCTCAGTGGAGATCAATCGTGAGACACCAGCTGATAGACCAGAGAAATTCATTGAGCTAGAGGTGGTCAACACAAACTGGGTCGTCTATTCCTACCCCTGTCCTCCAGCAATCACATCCTCGCTGATTCTTCGTTGTCTTGCGAACTACGGAATAAAGTTGTGAGCAACAACTCCTTGTGCTCCTACGGCCCCTAGCAATTTCCACTTATCCCACCGTACCACTTCTTACTGTAGATTCTCAACCCCTATTACCTAGATTCACTAAAACTAAGACATTTTCCAATCAGAAATTCTAGTTCTCAATCACTCACTGACTATTTGAACCCAAATACGACGCTATCCTTTTCATTATTATACGTAAACCCAATGTTTTAGTATTTTTATTCCGTTAAAATTCATCGTATGTTGTTATTTCTTGTCAATCCCTCTTTGCTTCTTACCGCAATCTCATCGGTGGAATTGTGAAGCACTTTTCAGTATTACTGTATCCCAAGAGTGTGTTAAAATGTCGAAATAGCAGAGATTGTTTCTTTGCATTTGCCTTTTCATCGGTTGGTGTCGAGTTCTTGTTACTAAATAAAATTTATCGTTGAAAGAAGTGTCATGATTAGAAGTCGAATTGTCTCTTAATGATGGAAGCTGTGCTTTTTATTTTAACAAATTTGGAAACTTCTTGTTTACCTTAAGAACGTAACAAAGAGCGATATTACGAGATACACCGTATGCCTCTCAGGATTTTCCATATCCACAATTCTGTTGAATAAAAGACATAAGTTGCTTTCTTCATCAGTGAATTCACGAAGTCGACTGTACGAACCTTAAATCTAAGACTTCATTCCTGAATCCATCACTGGCACTCCCATTCGTTTACGTAAACAATATTTAATTGATAATAATACAATAGAAAAATATAAGAATATTATTAGAAGCTTAAGAAGTCATTCAGAAAAAGCAAACACACATAGAGATGAAAGGAGAAGCTAAGTAAACGAGAGAACAACTTAATTGAGTGGACTAAAAAGTAAACAATTTACAAAGGAAGAAAGCAATCATACCGGAAGAATAAGTAGGAGAATTGATCGAAGGAGACTGCGCACTGATGTCGGCTGTAAGGGATAGAATAAGAACACTACACGAAAGCCACAATTGACTCGGGACAAGAGAAGTCTGAATAGTAATATTCCAGCAGCAAAAATCTAATTTGAATTCCTTTAACGGTTAATTTCCGGTAGTTAACTATATCATAATGCAAACTATGTACCAGAAAAACCGTTTACGTTTAAGAAATCAGACTGTATCCCTTCCCAAGTCGGTACTTTTGATAGCACATTCATAGAAGTGAAAATACGAAATAGAAAAAGAAATAGAAGGAGTTCTAGAAGGAGGAGAAGTTCTAGAAAGAGAATAAGAATAAGATAAGGAAGAGGAAGAGGAAGAAGAAGAAGAAAAAAGTATCATGACAGGAGCTGGAAAATATTAAGCGCGACCAATAAATGGTTGAAAATGGACTAGAAGCGTGTCGTGAACCACATGCGAAGTGAATATGAAGAAAACATGCCGTGCCAAGCAGAGAAAATGTGGTAATTTGCAGCATATATCGTGCACCGAATATATAGCGCGTGTTTGATCTACTCGTTACCTTTAAAGCTTAGATTGAACTTTGTTTGTTTTGTTTTAGATTTATATTCAACTCTCGTGCTCACGTTTGTACACGATGCATACCATAAATTGTCCAGCATCCATACTGATAGTATGAATTGTCACCGGTGCGGAATCAAATGCTCAGGACGGCTCAAATAATTGATAACATTTGTCTGAATTATAAATTATATTAAATAATTTAACTCCGAGAGTAATTTCGAAGAAAAACAAAAGATGCATTTAACGGCCAACTTTACTATTATGTTTTTCACTTAGCTGTGGTTAAAATGGTTAAAGATTATTTTAAGTGCAATGTTACTTATGTGATGCTTAGTTTATAATGACATTCGACATAGAGATATATGATGCTAAGCGGAATTCACATGAAAGAATAGAAAATTAAACTCTCTATTCCGATTGGCGGAATCGATACTCTTTAAAGTGTTGGTGAGTTCGCATAGTAATTTCCACTCACTGAGTCATCTTCGTGTTGATCTCAAATTCACAACCAAAATTCCCTCTCTAGCCTCTTGTCATTGTTGCAGACCGTTACTCGATCTATGTTTGCACTCCCTGATTGGTTCATTGGCGGCAAACCAACAGTTCAGAGTTCCCTAAACTCCGCCCATTTTCTCGGATGTACAAAAGCGTGTTGAATAGAAGAGGTTGTGGAGGGGAACTGACTGGTTGTAGTGGTATCTAGAGCTCTGCTAGTAAAGTTCTGTTTAATTCCATCTTTAGCACCATAACTTAAAAGATCAAACTGCTCTCATCGGGACACTACCAATTATATCGACATTATTCTATCCTACGGAGCTATTTCACGTGAATACGGAGAGAAGTGTTAGATAAAATGACATCCCATGTTGAATAAAAAGGGAGAACGAAAAACGTACTGCTTGGGAAAGCATGAGATCGGATGACAAAAAGAACAAGCAGCCTCACCCATGAGAACTACAGTATAAAGGACACTACAATACTACCAGAATATGATCACACCTGGACTAAGCAGAAGTATGAAAAACGGAAAGACATCTTTCCGCTAAAAAATTTAGGTGAAAAATGTGCAATCCAGAAACCCTTCATTTCATGTATGCGAGTTATGTGCTATTTTTCTAGTAGAATGAGTTTAAAAATCCAAAACGAAATCCTCACACCCTGCATGTAGAAATCCATTTTGCACATAGATTACATAACATCTACTATTCAAATATTGGTATTTTCAGTTTAATAATGGTTTCATGACAGTCTAAGTACCATACATAACATTATATATGTCGATGACTATTTGGTAAAGAAAATCATAGTATTTGAAAATAACAATATGCATACTATTAGCAAGATCTTTCCAACTATATCAGTTATATGAACTATTAATACTTCAGGCAAGTTAACGATATTTGAGCCGTCCTACACCTTAACTATTAATACAGGTTATTTGCAATAACCAAATTATGCTAACATCTCCAGATATAGGTTCTAACACTCAAGTCCGAACCGGCATAGTACGTGCTTCTGCGTGCGACATACGCTGCGGCGTTGCTGCTGCGATCAGTGAGACGAGTGAAGCGGCGCCGACTGTCATATCTGCGGCCATCTGTCGCCAACGGTTTACCACTTTCACCATGGTTATCACCCGTAGAATTTTCACCCGACATGAGAGCGCTGCTTCCGAAAGACGCCCACGCCGACGCCATCGTGGAAGACGAATCAGAGATAGCGCTAGATATTAAATTATTTTCAGACGTTTCCACACTAACCTTTTAACTCTGAATATATTCTACTTTAAAAAGAGATCCCATATTAGTTAACTGAATGTATGTCAGCCCTGAAAAAAGACTGACACAATATCACATAAATATTTGCTACGGAACATAGATAAAATACTGAGCTAGATAGCTCTGAGCAGATAAATAGAGGCAAAGAAAGCGATAGAAAAATAAAGAAAAGGAAATGCATACAAAAGTAGCAATAAGAAGATAAAGAAAGCGAAAACGTTATGAAGTTAATATATATAAGACAAAAAATATTCTAAATTATAAACAATGTTATTATAAGCGTATGCCTACATTGGATAATTATTTTGTTCTACAAATTAAAATGATAGTATAATTTTGAATGCCTCATGTGTGAAAAATTATATTTGCACACTTTCACACTGGACAGAAAGCTTATATTAACTTCACTCAAACCGCCTTAGCAAATTTCACCTGAATGTAATTGCACACATTCTTCAACGAATATAGATATCGAATCCGTGATAGTTTACCTTTCCATAAAATGGGAGAGATAAAATTTGAACTAACAAATAAATAATCTTAAATCCAGATTCTGGGATTTGAAAACTAACCTGGAGGATCAGTGGGTTGATAAAACAACTGATGTTTCAGAGCGTCAAATTCCCTCAGACATTTTACTATTGACTTAGCAGTAGCAGCATTCTCAATAGCCTGGAAGTAATATATGTTGCATAAAGCTAAATTGGAATTGCATGTTAAAATAGATATAATTCTTCGGTGTCTATTTCTCTAAAAAGTAGTCGCATACGAGAGTTACAGCTGTTAGAGGTGAGAACTGATTTGTTCATAGCACGGAGACATTTTATGCAAAACAGCATATTTATCTATCATCATCTTGTCTAAAAACTACACAGTATGAGATAAGTCATTATAAACATCATAGTGAAAAAAAAGATTTTTTGTGAAATTCTAGGTAATAAACAATACATATTTTTTTGAAAATATTCAAGATAATAAAACTCTCTTTGGACAAGTTATCAAAAATTGCCGATCAAAATTAAATTCCGTGACTGACCTTCCTAGCTTTATTGACTTTTCGTTGGTATAGTTCACTCATTGGGTCGGTGTGCATCAGATCTAAAAGTTTAACTCGAGATTTATAAAGAACTTAATTCCAAAAATTGGATTATGACTATTGGCTTTAACATATAATATAGAACTGTAAAATATCAGAGGACCGAATAGTTTGCACTCGCCTTGGACAAAAACAGTTTCCTCGCTGTTGCTACTTAGCTGACTCTCCAAAACCAGCGTTTCAAATCGCTTAAGAAAGTTTAGGTAAAAAAGTGACATTTTTGAGATAAAAATTATAAATAGAATATTGATACAAAAAAAAGTGTCTAACTTGAATAAAGAAATCGAATGTTAGTGTTGGTTCATCCGGTAACTGTGTTGTTAATATTCGAATAGCGTTGATTATAATAGGACGATCAAGAATACAGGAGTCGAACTGCGATTCAAAGCAGAAACACATCATCTGAAGTGACAACACTGTGCCTCGTCATCTGGTCTTAGATTTTCCAGTGCTTGAAGAATTACTCCAGGATTTGCAATTTGTTGTACACGTCTTCTTTCTCTTAAGCCCTGTGGTTTCTCGTATATTGCATATAAAAGGGCAGCTAGGCTTTAATAAATATCATTATACCTATAAATTCACAAAGCATAGGGTCACTGATGGAAAGAAAATTAATGCTACTAATTATAACAACTTTGGATTCTATATAAATCCGAGAAACAAAGGATAGTTTAGTTCTCATTAATCGAGTAGAGCGAGCTGATGACTAGTATTCATTGCGTAAATGTTCAAACAAATCACTGTGATACATTTCTTTGCAATTATAGAAGACGTCAGTCTGATAACGCAATCTACTTCTATTCAAATGCTAAAATAACAATTGCTGTACGCTTTATTCAACTAAAACTTTTGATACTCTTAAAAGTGAAAAGAAAATTCTAGAACTACGACAGCTTTACTCTTATTAAACACATTTCTTAATTATTTCGAAACGTTGAATTGTCTCAAAGGATTTCCATAATGGCTTTAAGATTCTGAGTTGATTATGTATATTTGATGGGGAAAACGCTTTTAACAATTGAAAAGATACAAGACCGTTTTTCAATCATTTTAACATGAACAATAATATCGCTTAATTCTATAAAAGTTAAGGAATTCAATAAAGCAGCAAAAGAGTGATCAGCCACGGCAGAGAAATGAGTCTTTTTAAAATATATACTTATTTTCCTACTGATTATTATCGATTTACTGGTGCCTACCTCGATTAAAGTTGTATACTGGAATTTATGAAATGTCTCGTCATGATATACTTACCACCTTTATTTTATGATTACCTTAAGAGTTTGACTTGGCAACGCCCTCAGTGCGATCATAGCTCTCTGTGCTACACTAGGATTTGGGTCATGGAATGATGTAACGACATGATAGAAAAGACCAGCCAGAGCAGTTTGGACGACCTCAAAAAGTAAGCCGTGCTTTGATCTGTGGAAAGTATTCGTTGTTAATAAAACATATGCTAAGCATTACCTTATTGCTTTTAACAGGAGCCATTTTAATCATGTGTGCCATAACGTAGCCCTTACCCACTGTAATAAAATTATATATTTTTCAGAAAGTCATTTAATATTTTGTCGCTCTTTAATTAGCTATTGTGTTTTTTAAATTTTATTTTTTACATCTTATCCAATATTAAATACATCTCATTCAGTCCCACAGTTTTTATTTCCTACATTTAATCTGTTGCGATATAAAGTGCCAGAAAAGATTCTCGCAATGAGAACACCAATTGGCAGACCTCATGCAGAAAAAGAGATTGTGAGTCACTTAAATGAGAATTACATATATTCTCCAACATACAGCAGTCAAAAATAGACGCCAAACAATTAAATCGAACTTTCAGTAGATGAGTGAATGCAAATGTTCTTAGAGAACCATCCTCGCAATTCCTCTCACCTCTCAAGAGTGACATTGGGAGAAAGACATCGTCTTATGTCAAGAGACAGTGACACTACAAGAAGCCCACCAACTAGTACCACCCTTCGATCCAATGATGCTTTCCCAATAATCCCCTTCACTGCATCCACCACTCTCGCAGTTCTCGAAGAACGTCAGACTGAGTGAGGAGAATTCCTAGGATCCTCCAACAGCACTATCCACGACTCTGTACGACTCACGGATGACGAACGTCCATCAAAGAACCAACGTGCGTCAGTCTACCGAAGACTACGCTACTGAAGGTGTCAACCAAACGCTTGTGAAAGTGTTTATCAGCGAAAAGCTCCTTAGATCTTGAAACACTCTCGAGCACAAGAAAACAGCTAATTCAGACTAGTTGAATAGAAGCTTAAATCGGCTATATTTACAGCAAGGTCCAGCTTCGACGCACCACTGAAGAGAGAAGAAATTATGAGTCGTATTAAAAACTACGACAGTTGTCTGTGTACAAGTTTAGAGGAAACAAAAAGGATTTCGTAAATAACACTAAACTCATATTTCGTTACATTATTACTTAATATTTTAAAAAGGCTCTTGGTCTTCTCCTTAATATTAGATTACATTGACTAAGTAGTGTAGCAAAGAGTATTTCTACAATACTCATACAATAAGGATTAAAGCCAAACCTTTGAGCCTAGTTGGAACAGAAGCGATAAATTATCCTATAAGCTTTAAAAACTCTGCATAATTAAGTCCGAACTCATGGTAAGATAAGAGTGTTATAAAAATCCTAGATCCTTTGTATTATAAAAGAAGAGATCTAGCCAGTATCAAGAGTACTTCTTTCTCTTGATGTCTTACTTACATCTTTATTTGTTTATAATCTCATTCTATACAGCTTCTTATTAAAATATTGTCGAAGCATCAAACAATTTCCGAAAATAATACGCCTATGTGATCGAATAAATTACATCTTTCCCACAAACATATTTATGATTTGATTACCAACTAAACTTGTATCACCTTGGGAATACCACTAGTAATTTTCCATACGACGTTTTTATTCTGACCTGCATCGAATCTTTTCTGCCAATCTCTGCTGGTAAAGTCCTTGTGAACAACTCGCCAGAACATTTCTTCTCCAGATGGAAAAGTGATACAGTGGAGTAGTAGCAGGCTTGATAACTCCCCCACCTGAAACCAATAAGCTTAATTTGCATAAAAGGAAGTAACAAATAATATCCATAGATCACAAAATCAAGAACCATGGTGTTTTAGTGGGAATTTGTAGGCTTAACGTTACATGGTAAGTTGTTTAAGTCCAGCTCTACAATAGAAATCTAATCCAATAAAGCTCATTCATTTTCTTGTGAATTCTTACAGCCGATATTCTATGGTTATAACTTCATATTAGCTGTAATTTATAGCTCTTTTTTTTTAATTCTCAAATCACTATACAATTTAAAAAATATATAATAAGATTGTGTGCATAAAAATTCATATATAACGTAATTAAACATTACGTAGCATACCTGCACATAATCCGATCGTAAACGAGCCCACAATTTGGGAACCATCATGTTTTCCTGAAACCAGGAAATAACAATAAATTTTTTGTAACCGTTTCAGTTTAAGCCATCTAGGTTTTACTCTTTTCACTCTATACTAAATAGTGATGGACATATAAATAATAAAGATCCTCTACACAAGAATATGCTAATCTATTGGTTACTGGCTTGAACCTAAAAAACGTCGGAATAGAGATAAGTCTTTAAGATGATTGCAAAGAATTGAGGGCTTGAAATCCTTCAATGGAAAATATTAAACAAAATCCGTCGGTAGGATACGAACGAAAAAGTTTGGTGTGAAATCAATTATTAGTCACTCAATTAATGTGGATAAGGCACTAGGACCTTCACCTAACATCATTTTCTCACAGTTGTTTGATAATTTCTAAATATTTAGTGATTTTTTGCCATTGCGTTAAAAAAAATAGATTTCATGAATACGAAAGACACGGAGCACTCACTCGTCACAATACATGATGTGCTAAAAAGGTGCCTAAGATTTTCTAGAGTAATAGAATGATTGCGTCAACTCTCTATAAGAAATTCTTGTTCACCTGCACCCAAATAAGAAACCCTCTGTGTTCCCTCCGTGCCTTGCTTAGTGATTCACAGTGCAAACACAGGAACTTCAAAGTATTCATAATGAAATATTCGACATCAGGATCTTCCACATAATCAAGGCTCTATAAAAATATAGCTCACTATATTTTATGATTTTAAATTTTTTGTATGTGATTATCGATTAAAAATCATATGTAGCTGTTACACATTAAGGAGAGCTCAAAAAATATAACTAGGTGTAGTCTTGAGAAAAATACAAATATTATTTAAATATTTAACTAACTGAAAGTAATGCATGAATCATCTTCAGTTGGGGAGATAGTTGGTCCAGAGAAAATCGAAATCGACCTACTGAAGTCGCCCAAAATTCTTCTTGTGGAACACGGGATACTAATGGTGTAACGGGTGTGGTTCCATCCTAGAATAGGTTTTAAAAAAGTTATTAACAAGTACGTGATATATATTAGTTGAAATTAGCAACAGAGATTATTCAATGATGTTGCTGAATTAAGCCACTGTCATGAGCTGCTTCAGTTACTTAAGACCTTTTAACACAATATAAAAGATATTTTTTTCCTGTCGATTATACTGTATCTTATCACTAATGTGTTTTAAAGATATGGAATTGGGAAAATAAAACTTTTAGCTTTATCTTTGAAATTGAATTGTGAAGTATAGAAAAAGTGGACCTTAAGAGGAGAGTAGCTCAGAGGAGGTGTGTATTTAACTGTACTGGCAACTATGAAAGCAGTACACATTTCCTTCATCGCATGGGTTAAGAACTGACATAACGGTGTTCCAAGGACACCGTGAGAGGAAAACAAAGCCTTTTGTGTAAGAAGTAGAATATTGTGTAGACAGTATAACGAGTAACAGCGTCTGCTGCACATAGCCAAAGAAGAAGTGATTAGAAAACAACCACGAAAGCAACACGGACAAAAACCGACAATTAAGAGATAGAGAGGCTAGAAATTACAGGAATACAATAATAAATATGTTTCACCCTAATTCCTTCAACCAAACTGCTTGTTACAACGTGACATGTCTCCCGTCCAACGTCAATTTCAGTTAGAGTTGTTGCATGAGCCATTGCTGTTTCTACCTGCATAATAACTAAAGTAAGAATTATGATAGAGAATTATGGCTTCAAAGGAATTACATGTAAACAAAAACTATTACATGTCGCAACAACTAGAAAGAACTGTATGTATGACATAAATACTTTTTAAAATTATCCATTAAAATACGTTATTATAACTGGGGAAAAATTAAATTATATTTTAAAAAATTACAATATCATAGAGGCGACTAGAAAATATAGCATACAGTGGTGGAAAAGTTCGCAAAGAAATTATCTAGATATGTCAAGAACTACGAGTGCATTTTTAATTCTGGTATTATGTTCCATGCATAAGTAATTTGTAATCCTTAAAATAATTATATTTCAAAATTCGCCCTTTTGATGTGGATAAATTTCTCAATTTATTTATACTCTTGTTTCGTATTTTAGACCTAGAAGTTTCGGATTTCTAAGGGCATTTTAATAGATTGGTTATATTCTTATGTTTTTGTAAATTTCATGAAAATGTTCTATTTCCAGAATGCAATTTTCATGAAACTGTAATATCTTCTAGGTGAGTTCGAGATGAAAAGTGTCTTAAAGCTTATTCTTTGCTGGAAAACCCTCGCTCCATCAGCCTAAACGACCATTCTTAAGATCCATTTTGCCGTCGTATTATTTTAGTCTCCACTCATCACAAATGGAGTAGGATGGGTAGTCTTTTTAGCACGTCTAAACACATATTTAATCGTTAAAACTAGTTAGGAAAAAGTAAAATTCTACTTCAATTGGGGCCGCAGAGCAAATTTTCGGAAGAATTCTGCTGGGGTTATAACATTATTTATCCTTATATTTTCATGATAAATTATTAGACTCGAAGTGTGCGCAGAAATTTTGTTTGCAAACATTTGTTAACTACTGAATTTAGAACCTGAGAAAAAAAATACCTCTTCGCTGGGCAGAATGTCAACGAACTCATCACTATCTGCTTCTTCAACTTTAGCTGTTTGAAAATGTAAAACGCCCGTTCTTTCAGTCGATTGGAGAGCAGGAGCGCTTCCTGGTGAAGCTGAAAATATGTATATTTGAAAATACTCATTATATATCTACAATATCATGTAAATAGAAATAAATCAATCGCTTAATTTCATGTTTAGTGCAGATTATCTCACCTCCCTTGCTGCCAGGAGCTGTTTGTGGGGAAAGAATTGTGCTTGGATGAGAAGTTGTCGTGGATGCGATGTCGTCTACTTCAATTGGTTCGTCCTACAATAGCTATTACAAAGTATTTAATCTCTAATTTTTACACTACATAATATACAATAGATGTATTTTTTTCCTTATTTCATAAACTGCAAGTTAGGCTCCATAAATTGTTATTGCGATTAACAATATTACATAATGGAAAGATAAAACCACATCAGTTACGATCGGACCCACATTTCAATGTAAAGGGTATTCACATTGATACGCAGACTAAAATAAATGTAAAAGTGGGTGCATTGTTAGACAGCACTTAATAAATGCAGTATTCAATGGATGTTGTCATGATCTAAGAGCATGGCTTGCCAGACGTTTCTTTTAGAAACGGTAATTTTGTGCAAAAATGTAATTATCAAAAGTTCTCTGGAGCAAAGACACAAAGTACCCTTTAGTTATAAAAGGTAGCCATATGTTCACCTTCTTATTTGTAGCTGATTCTAGGTATTATATGAAAAGAGAGTGAAAAACAGTGATATTGGAATGTTTTATTGAGGAAAACTAGATCGACTTCATATCAAAAAATATCTAGATTATAGAAACATAATAAGAAAAGTTAACTTACAGTGCCCGTTAATATGTTTTGGGTAATTTGAAATTAAATATGTATTTTTACTACATAAAGCATAAATTCATGGAATAAAATAATGCTTGCCTACCTCAGTAGCTGTGATGGGCACCTCTTGCTTCGGCGAAATACTTTCTGTTATATGCATGATCATTTGTTGCAGAAAGGCCGCTTGTTGACAAGCTGGAAAATATTAGGTGATTTTTCGGAACGGTACAGAGTATACCAGTGATTTTGGATTACTGTAAGTGTTAAAATGCGTACTAGAGTTTTTTTTTACATCTATCAAATAGTACATCTCAGCAACAAATGATGTGACGTTTCCTTTAAATATAATGTAGTTTTTCTTGACTAATTCCGCTATACACTAAATACTCGTGCACTGTTAAACCACCTGAACAATCCGTAAAACCATCCAATTCCGGATTTTTGCAATCGTGAGGAGTTGTGCGCAGAGGGACACTGAGTAGAAGGGAGATACAAGCGAATAGTTTTTCGGTGACTGAAGACAACTCGTGCACTGCTATGTCATTTAGACGGAGCTATAAAATTCAGTTTGAATTATTAACTTTGTTTTGATATCAACTAATAATTTTTTATTTTACAAACAAGTTATCTATAACATATTTTAATGATTTTCTATTTTTCTGCCATAACACCCAACCTTTCTTCATTTAATGTTTATTTCCCTCTTAATATCATATTTTTCCCTTAAAACGTACTTGAAGAACAAGAATATCGATGATAATAACGTGTATGGATACATCATCATCTTCTAGGTCATTTTCCCCAAGAGGGGGAATATCAATTGATGGGAATTGTTTCAGAGATTCACCAAACTGTTCCAGAAGCATATCCAGCGGAATTGAAATCTCCAAACGAGAGAGTTGCTGAAAATTCCTTTATTTTGTCGTAAGATTTATTTAAAAACTTCGAAATAATATATTTTTAGGCCGAATTTAGATTATTATATGATCAAATAATGCGAGCACATTTCTGAGGCTAAAATTTCTCTAAGGATATAACTGCCTAAATTAAGTATGGCCATTAACTCAAAAAGTAGATGTTATCATATACAGTTTAGTGTTAAAGAAAAATGAGTATACGAAGGAGTTAACCAACATGTAGCCACTGTAGTGCATTAAACAGCTCGATGTAGTCATCTCCTGTCAACCGACAATTGATAAAGTTGAAAACCTATAAGAGTTATAGTAATATATTCTAGTAATCTTCTTAGAATTGTGAGAGTGAATTTAAATCACAAAAACGGTATAAAATTATCGTGAGCTAAAATTAAAAACGAAAACAGTAAACACTACCTTTACTGTCTCAAATGGTAGAGGACAAAGATCAGGTTCAAATATTTTGCAGAGTAGAATCTTTAGCTCTGATTGATGTTCCTCAGTTGAATTTTCATATATCAACTAAAGTCATAGAACTCAAAAAATAATTGGTTAGAAAATTAATATTAATCTTAAGAAGCATATATTTCTGATTCTCCGTGACAAAAAGAAATACCTTTACGTACAAGTACGTAAGGATTGTTTGAAATAAATCACATAATTTTGTGCTGTGTAAAATATAGAACGAGTGTATGCAACGCTAATTTTAGCTTAAATTTCAGTAGTTCTGCATAATAATTTTGTTTTATATTTTAGTACGAATATTATACTTTATTAATGAATAAATCACATACTTGTAACCATTTTGGCATAACTCTACTCCATGTGTCCAGGGAAATAACATCATATGGCATCAAAGCGAGCATTCTAAATGTAAAAGAGGGACATTTTTTATAACTGTAAATACGAATTTTATTATATAAACTAAATGTGCTTTTAATGATAAGAAGCAGGTACTGCAAGAAACTACACCTTCCAAGTCCCTCTTTAGTCTGCTCCATATGTGGCCTTCCGTCTAATTCGTCAGGTTGAGGAGAGAGTGTGTCAATAAATACTTCGTAATGAATACGAATAGCCATGTTGATCCAGTCACAGACAAACTGCATACATTATAAGACTTCTACTTTTACTATATTATCCTTCTTTCCTCATTTTACTCACTTTTTCACTTTTTCCTCTTTTCTATAATCTTATTTAAATTTATAGATGTTTCAATAATCAACCCATGAGGAAAAACGTTTCCACATTATTAGAACTATGAAATATATCGTTGTCGATTTCACTGTCGGAAAACTTCTCAGGCAAAATAATAAGCAGTTCAGGTTACTATCTAGTCATCATCTAGATGAAATTACATGAAAAAAAGTAAATGCGTCTCACATCAGTCTTCAGTTGTTCCAAACTCGTTCCCATGCTGTCATTTGGTAAAAGAGCAGTGGTAGCGAACCATTGGAAGACGTTGTACATAATGTAAGCGATAGCTTTCTAAAACTGCATGTTTGTCATTTGTTAAGACAGTTAAAGATTATTTTATGTTGGATGGGAATAACGAAAATGGTACATAACTAGAGGATCTACAATCAGGATCTAGAATATCGCAGAAATATTAGAAGTGGAATGAGCTAAACCGAAGAAAAAAAACAGAGATGAGAGAAATGGAATGATAATTATGTTTCTATCTAACTACATTGATGGGATATGCAGACAAATTTATTAAAAATATTGTTCTAATAAAGTTAAATAGCTTTTCATTAGCATCTTGATCTAACCTTATCAGCCGTCTCATTAGGTGGGCAAAGTGCTGCCATCAACCAAACACCAAATCGGCTCAGCATCCGTCTTTCGTCCGCCATCTTATCTATTTCTTTCCCCATAGAATGGCCTCCTTCTAATTGACGAAGCCATTTTGGACGTTTCCCCTCACCTTCAGTACCTGGCCAAATTTAATTTAGAAGATTGCAACATCAACCTAATGCTATAACATTATTACTACTTTTGAAAAATACATATTATTAAAATACTTGGAAATTTAAGCTAGAAATATTGGAAATGCATAACGATTTATTTATTTTAAGTGTTTGTCGGAAAGTTTTTAAGTATTTTAAAAATTCTATTTGATGTTAACAGTCAAAAATTAACTGAAATTTAGTTAAACGTTAAAGGTAATACGTGGCCATACATCTAAAAACAATTTGTACCTTCAAACTGAGTAGTTTCCCTTAGTAGTTTAACAATACTTTCTACAGTATCCCATTGAATTCGACTAGACCAAACACAACGGGCACTACGGTGACTAATGTGGGAGTATGAAGAATTTTCATGAAGATTCGAAAAACATTCCTGAAATAAATCTGGAAGAAATAGCCTAATGATGGTTAAAAGTAACAAACCAGATGAGAATCATATTTGTAATTTCTAACTATAAAAGCAGTTTTCACTAAATAACCTATCACCTGACAAAGTCTTATGGGGACATAGTTGTGTGTACGAATACATTCTTGGGCAAAGCATATGCCAACAGCGAGACGCGATTGTGACTGACACTCCTAAATATTTATTTTGCAACTGTGTTTTATCAATTCTATACATAAGAAAAAGTACAATAATTCATTAACAAATGAATGCAAATTACTTGTAACTATTACTTTTTCTTAACTATTATTTCAAGTTTTTTTTATAGTGCCCAGATATCTGCACTTTTCTTCTGGGAAACCTATGACTGTTATTTTGTATTCATTTCAAGCAGGTTCACATTTTTATGTCCACTTTTTAACAATAAAACGAACTCGGTATAGAATGGATACAATTTTAAGCTTTATGCTTGATATTTCTAATATGGTGAAGACTGATAATTCTCTATACTATGGAACTAATGATGACAAGTGATCCACGGTGACAGTGTAGTTGAAAGACACATTTCTCTCTTCATTCCACAGTTGATCATAGATATACGATGTAGAAGATGTAAATCGTTCGTCTCTTGAGAATGAAGTTCTATATTTGGCAGCAGTTTATTTCCGTTAAGTGTCGAATGCATGGCGAACGGTTTTGATACTTCTCATGCTCTTCTGTTTTGTGTCTTCCATACTGAAAAAATTACAAGCACCGGTTCTATCCTATCTATACTGTTAAGAATTTGTCAGAGACTGTATTGTCACTGCTCTAGCTTTTATTCTCATGTTCATGGCTAAGGGAAATCGCCCTTATAATGTCTTTTTCGACATTTTATGTGCTTTCATTTAAATTGCTGACGATTTTTCCGAGCTTACAATCTTGCCAATATCCTATTCATTTTCCAATTCGTCCGATGACCATTTTGAAGGCTATGTTCTTCATGTTTATGTGTTAGTAAGTCATCTGCTAGAGCATTGCTCACATAGTTAATAAACCTTTGATCGGTAGAATTCTTCCACTGTACTTTCTTGGTACAGCTGTCCGTTGATTGTCTTAGGATTTTCAAAGCATTCCTTAGATTTGTGTTTAACTACGATATAGTTTTCCGCGCTCAGATTACAAGCGAATATTACATATTTAGTGCATCATAGTTCCAATAACGACTAACTGAACTTATAGATAGTCAAAATATCGTTGAGAGAGTCGACTGTAGACTCGAATGCTCTAATCTATACTCGTTTGACATTAAGACATCGAAGTATGGGACTTCAGTTTTGGGATAACCTAATACTTCACTCATATATCTAGGAAATATTTGAATTGTAGGGTGACTTAAGTCATTTTGGAAATATGCCATCCATACTGATCTGTTTTTCCGACTGTGAGTGAGTATATGCAGCTTGTTAAAAAAACAAAATACAATCGGGCTTCAAAACGCAGAAACACATAGATAAGTCCAAATATGCCAACATTTTATGGATGAGCAGCACAGAAAATTACTTCTAATTGTTTGTAATATATATATCAAATTATATTCCGCATTTAGAGATGTTAATTATAAGAAAAGTATTGATCAACGTTCTCCAAATATTGTCTCGTATTGTTTTTTTTTCACTTAATATACATAAAAACAGTCAATGTAGTAATCAGTATTAGACTTTAATTATCATATAGAAAGTTCAGCGTGCAAAAATTACATTTGTCAGATTTTTAAGCAAAAAATCATCCATAAATATAGTCATAATTATTGTAATAGGAGATCGTTAATAACCTAATGTCGCTATTCGATTGTGAAATATGAGATAAAAATAATGGAATTGTCGTGTTAAACGAACCTTATTCTGGCAAGTACCATTGCCTGTTGGCATTGGCTGAGTAAGCGAGTGCATGACAACTTTTCTTTCGGCAATCACGTTTTCGGCACATTTTTTGCATAGAAATACTGGAGGAGACGTATCCGCAACATCAGCACAAATCATCGGATCATAACAACATTTTGTACTAAAAAATAATTACATAAGTCACATCTTGTTTGCTTCTATATTTGTAACGCTTATGATAGACTATAGCCTTGAATATTGCTAATAAAAAAATTCTCGTTGATATTATGTTAATTCCATATTCTTAAAACTTTCCTTTCATCTCACTAATCGATTATAATTTTAATATGAAATGTTTTACGAATACAAATGATGTATATAATAAATTTAAAAAGCCGACATAACCTATATTTTAAAATTAACTACATAGTAAGGCTAGAATTAAAAAGAAATTAATCAAAAACAACGAACCTGGGACCCTTGTCACTACATGTGTTTAATTGACACGCAATAGGCGTCCAAGCTAAAATTTTGAGCTTTTACTTCAACAAAATAGATATATTGAAATGCTTAGATACTTTATTGCCATCCTATTTTCGAATAATGGAAATTGCGCTTAAAATATAGTTTACAAACCATGAATTTTATACTGTATAATTTTACGATGTAAGATATGAGGGTTAGCAAACGGCCAGTAATGGAATAAGAGGTTAGCAGCAGCTACTCGTGACTCCGAAGTACCCTTAGCAATAACCTGAAGTATATAAAACTTATAAATTATGCATTCTCCAAATACTACTAAATGCTAATGATCTCATTATGGATAAGCATGTACTACCTGTATAACATCATGATAAACATCTCTGGAGCAGTTCATAGCACCTTCTAATATCCAAGTATGAAGGCCTAAACAATTCGACACCAATGATAGCATTAACATTTCATTTTAATGTAAAACGGCACATAACCTTGCGCATATCTATACACTTCTGAAAAATAACTGTCAATTCTGTTTTTAAGAAATCCCCTGGAGTTATATTGCCAGGTAGAGTAACTTCAATATACTTCACAACTAACAGATAAGTTAACTATTAAATTAACCATTGTGTCTCTTTGAATATTACTTTTAGATGTTGTCCATTCGTTTCCCCTCCCATTGCTCAGTTATTACCGCATATCATTTGCGCATATATTGTTCATTATAGCATTTAAATTCAGCAATTCTAATTTAACCAAAAAATATGAACATGACTTAGTATTTTTAGTGAATTTGGTTTCAATTCCACACTGGATTTTTGTTTATCAAATTTTACTGGCGATGTATAAATGCGTACATACATGGTGGGGAAAAATTCCAATTTCAAACGTAATATAACTTTCGTGAAACTAGACAAAAATCATGGCTTAAAAATATTTCTAAAAGTCTACTTCCGTAACTACTCAATCATGTTAGCTTCATTATCATATGTGACAAATAAAAATTGCAACTTATTTTAGTTAATTTGAAATATTAAGTCGGTGCAAAAATAATGGCGGATTTAGTTGTTTCAAACTTTGGCGCTTATTTTGGTTTAAATTTTTATTTAATTATGTTCATGTGATATACGATTTTAAAACGCGAAATTCACTCTACTGATTTATGCTAATGGCTTTGTTTTCACTGCGTACTTTGTTTATATTAGGCCATCAAATTTAAAATTGAAAAAAGCAAATTCGAGCGATTTTATTGTACGAGTTCAAAGTGGGAGGTAAAGTAGTGGGAACTGCTCGCAATACTAACCAAGCATCTGGCGAGGGAACTGTCAACGAACGCACAGCTCAATTTCGTACTGGAAACGAAAGACTCGAAGATGAGGAAGGTCGTGGACGTTCTTTCGCGATTGACGACAACCAACTGAGGACCATCATTGAGGCGGATGCACCCAAAACCACTCAAGAGGTTGCAGAAGTTGACGTTGATGATTTAACAGTTGGACGACATCTGCACCAAATGAGGCAATCAAATAAGCTCGACAAATGGGTGCCGCACGAGCTGAACGAAAGTTAAAAAATCGCCGCTACGGAATCTGCTCTGCACTTCTTTGGAGCAAGAAAAACCACCCATTTCTTGATCGCATTGTAGCGTGTGACGAACAATAGATTCTACACGACAACCGACGGCGTTCCGCCCAGTAGCTGGACTAAGATGAAGCTCCAAAACACTTTCCAAACCGAAGCTGCACCAGAAGAAGGTCATGGTCACTGTCTGGTGGTCGGCAAGTGGAATCATGCACTACAACTTTTTGGATCCAGGCGAAACCATCTCAGCCGAGAAGGTTTACCAGGAAATTGACAAAATGCACCAAGAACTTCGCCGTTTACGTCCAGCACTGGTCAATCGAAAGACCAATTCTTCTCCATGACAAGGTCCAACCGTATGTCTGGCGAATGACCCTGCAGAAATCGAACGAACTGGCCTACGAGACTCTACCTTACCCAGCTTACGCTTCAAACCTCTCTGCGACCGACTACCACCTTTTCAAGCATCTCGACAACTTTTTCTAAGAAAAGGTATTCAACAACCAAGCAGCAGCTAAAATTGCCTTCGAAGAACTCATCGGTTCCAGGACTCCAAAATCCTATGTTGCCGGAGTAAATAAACTTGTCTCTTGTTGGTCCGAATGCGTAGATTCGAATGACTCTTATTTCGATTAATAATTGTTATTCTAAGCTGAGATATATTACTTTTAATTTGAACGTTGAAACCCGCTATTATTTTTGCGCTAACCTAATAAATAATACTATTATTATTATTATTCTCCCATCTCAGAAAGAGTCAACAAGAACATAGAAAGGAAACAAGAAAGCTGATGTCTCAAATCGGTGAAAGCAACTATCCATGTGAAAGATATTTTGAAGTGCATCGTCATTGAGTCAAAAAATCCCAGCACTCATCAGCCTATTTTGACAAATTTCTAAAGAGAGTGGCATTTAAACATCTTTCATCAGAAATATTGTAAAGTTTAATATGTAACTTCATAAGTTTACCAAAGTTTCTGTTTATCTCCTAACGAAGATGAGAACATAGCTTTTTACGAAACGTAGAAAACTCATTAGATGACTGGGTAACAACCGTTCGACGAATATTAGATTTCCTCATTAAAAAGCTTCTGTCTATTAGTTTACAACTACAGAAACAATGTTGATTTTAGAGAAAGAAAAGTATCGGTAGACTGATATTGTGGAGAACGAACTCCAACAACGTTTTATAATTACTAGTGAAAAAACAAGATAAATGTGTCCGCATTCGTGTCAAAAGACACAGAAGTAACATTTTCATGAAACTAGTTATTGCACTTTTCATTTATCCCATACGTTAGTGAAGTAAAGATCATCAAAAAGTTACAGAAAAACTCCCAGGGACATTTTTAAAGTATGATTTTTGTTAAATTTCAAGAAAGTTATAAGCCTCCCAAAAGTTGCCTTTCCTTGTTCATACTGTATATAGTTTAAATGAGAAATTGTCATGACCATTTATTCTCTCTATCAGAGCGATTGCTTACACCTCAATTTTGGTCTTATCCCCACTATCTTCATCTCTGCACTAAAGCCGGAATAGGGCTTCATGCGATGCCTCTGCTAATTCGTCTAATAGTTGTTTTGCGGGCCTTCAGCTGGGATAAGGAGATATTCTATACACCCAAAATAGACAGAAGAGCTCTTGAAGTGGATGCAGTGGAAATAAACGGATAATGAACAGAAAGATATTGAAAATTTCCACTGGAATAGGCTACGAAGAAAAGAAAATTTAATATAATGAAAACTTTATGAAATATAAAAACAAATAAATAAATAATTTTATTTCCTTACTTGGATCATTCCCATGCTGTAATACCAGCATAAGTACGCCTGGGATAGAAAACTTAATAAGCATCTCATCTGTAAGTGAAAATGGAAAAACGACATCAGCAAGTAGATGAACAATCTAAAACACATTTGGAATAATCTAACTTTTAATGATAAATGCATAATTAAAAATATAAACGTTATATAATGAGGAAAGTGAGTTTCTTATATAGTTTAAAATTAGACTTAAGAAAACCATATTTATTATATCACTTTATGCTTCAAGAATGTAGTATTTTATATCTAATTTCCTAATACAAATATGAAAAAGACAGCTAATGTTTTTCTGAAAGAATATTCGATTTCTCTTCTATATTCTAAATAAATAGTGCAAAATATTTTTCACACCTGTTTGTTTAACTCAGTTGGGAAAATTCCAATCTGACTCGCTAGTAATAGCGGCAACTGCTCGAAAGAATCTCGATCCAAAAATATCATCAGTGCCTTCATGGTGTCGAGAATGGCTTCACCAATAGCTACGAATAAAATATATTGTAATATATATATTTTATATAAACTAAAACCCTGAATGCAATAGACTTAATATGAAGGATCCTTATTTAGTACGTGAAAAGGACTAAAGTACAAATGAAAAATAAAAAAATTATGAATTTATAGAAGAATATTCTCTATAAAAAGTGGAAACATATTGGCATAATAATATCATTATTTTGAGAATAGCATTTAAAGGTGGATCATGCTTACCAGTCTGACCAGAAGTTATAAGTGGAAAAACTTCAAGAAGATTCACAATGGCATAGAACAATCCCGAATAGTTCAAATTTGGATATAAATTCCATCGGGTAGGATCAGATGAAAACTTCTCACAGAAATGTGTTTGACTCTGAGGGAAGTCCTTCAGAAACCTGAGTATAAATAATGGAGATTATTTAGCCAGAATTATAAAGCACTATACATGAGAAATATATACAGGTTCTTTATAAACTACTACTTTTTCTCCACTATTAACTTCTCACTTCCCTTTACAAATTTCTTCCGAATTAGATGCAGAAAATTTGCTCAACGTATAAAAAGTTTAAATATTAATTTATCTTAGTTCAGCAAGAATAGTTTTCTCAATCAATTTTGTACCAAAGTGGTTCGAAGATTCGTTAGATATCTTAGGAATAGATGTTTGCCAGAGAGCTTACTCCCACTATATGTGTTTCTCCGACAGATGCAGTTATTCAAATTTAAATTCTCATAAGAAGCAGCACTAAGTATTTTGATTGGGTCGTGGAGTTGAATCTCTAATGCAACTACATTCTAAGACATGTAAGTACGATTCTTAACTAATGGAGGATAGTAAGCTAACCTTTGAAAAGTATTTCGGAAGATTTTTATGCTGCCTGGTATACTTAAATATATGCTAAATAATACAGTAAAATAAAAAGATCAAATAAGAAATTGTACAGTTAATTTTAAGAAAAACTAAGAAAAATAGACGATTTATTAAAATAGAAATAAAGAATAATTGTAACGAAGACCATATAGCCGAAGTAATATCGTTGAAAATCTTGTTTTAGGAGGACAACGAGTGATCAGCTGAACGAAGATTTAACAATACAGATACTGTTGCCTTTTTTAAACTACGAAAACTATGAACAAAGTGTGCTGCAACTGCTCTATAATTTTTCACTAATGCATAATTAAAGTTAACGGCACCTTTCGCTTTCTAGCTATCCCATTAACTCAGGCTATAATCACTCATCAACGCTGGCATTTTCCTCATTTTGGGGCGCATCTCAAATGTCTCATGAGCTCGTCCCCGACTAAACAGGGCAGAATGGAATATGACACAATTGAATGGCAAAAACGGATGTAATGAACTATGCAGAAATTATGTAGATAGAACGACAACGTTAGCTCGCGTTTACCACCCCTTCCAACATGTCTGCTACTTTTTCCACATTGGTAATAGCTTACACTACTCATTTCCGAGCGTATCCTTTTCAAATCCTTTAAGAAAAACGAAATCTTTAGACTTTGTATTCATTGTCTAGTGTAGTATCGCTGATTGGATTTGTTAGAACCCCAGAAAATACTAACGCACATAGCATCAATTTTGTTTTAAATTTCATCCCAATACTGCTCATTTAGCAGCAAAACTTATGAGTAAAAAACATACGATTTCAAATACTGGAAATTAAGACAAAGAATAAAATAGAACAAGGGAAATAAATCTTAACAAAGAATAAAACAAGATAAAGAAATTGAGATCAAATAGACACCAAATAGTTAGTTCTCACCCAATTAGTGTCTGTTGGAAGTATCGCAGTGTTGTAATTATCTCAGCATTGCTTGGTGGTTGTTGGTTGGTGGATAAACGAACTTGAAACTCGGAGAGCGTGCGAATTTTAGCAGAAACTGTAAAATAGTTGCTTGAATGTGTACTTTCAAACCAATACAAGAAAGATGTAGGAAAAAAATTAAAGAAAAAAATAAAATAAATGAATATATATATTATGATAGTACGAATTTTACAATACTAGCAGAAGGCATTTCTGAAAAAAGCGCATTAGTGCAAAAACAAAATATTATCTCAACTAATAGCTAAAGTCAGTTGTTAAACTAGAGTGTGGCATAAATTTCTCTGAACACAACTTGATTTAGAATAGACTACTAATTTTGAAGATTTGAAAACGAAGCCCCCCTCCCCCATATTTTACTTATTGTCTTCTGTCCACATCACCCCGCGTAAGATATACTACACACTTTACCGTAATTACGTTCAAAACTTAAAGAGAAGTTAACGAAACATGTAATTTGTGAAACAATAAGTACTGTTTCACTTATAAAAGCATGATTAGATTCATTGTCAGTAAGATACGTACAAATGCTGCTATAAAGGTCTACCACATAAAGGTAGTGAAAGGGTAACTAGCAAAAACTTATGGATAGCAGTAATGGTCAACTTACAAGTATAGTATTTCAAGAGAAAAGCCATGGCGACTCCCTATGCTACTGTTCGGAGCATCTCAACGATACTCTCGTTGCTCTGACTATTCTGCCTCTTCCACAATTTCTAGCACCTTTTCGGCCTCAAATCTCTACCCAATCAACACTCTCTAGTTCGTTTTCCGACTCTCTCTGTCGATGACAAACTCTCTCATCCGGTATCCATCTAGTCCCGCCTATTTTAACGCTGCGTCTCCTAGCCCAGCGTGCTCCATTATTCATTTGTGTTCTTCAATCGCCATTAGGCCCCACCCCTTCCGCTATCTACCATTCCATTCTTCTGCCCATGTTTCGAGCTCGTTAGTGACGAGCTCCTGAACAGATTTAACTATCAGGCACGAGTCAATTACTTGAGATTTAAAACTAATCTCAATTATCCTAAATGTGTTCAAAAGATAAACTTAGTTTTATATCATTTTCATCATTTTATAAAGCTCAAAATAACTTTATTTTCTGGCAAATTATGATCACTAATGTTAGACATAAAATCTTTATGCTATTAAGTTTCGTATCTCAAAATTTGAGTAGATGCCGCAAAGATGCAAATATAATTATGTAGTTTTTAATTGTATATTCGCATTTTTTTTTCTAGTTCTAATTCCAGTATTTTATGTCATTATACGTATAGCTGTTTTTACAATTGTATTCAAACAATATGTCCAATTCTAACTGCAAGTATATTATCGGAAATACAACTTATTTCAAAATACAATGTATTTTATCATTTTAATAGAGTTTGAATTCTGGAAAAATGCAGAGATTTTTGTCTTTTTTAAAACTGCTTTGGAATTTAGTCGTTGATTTTACTTTATCATGTAACTACGCCATATTACTCAATATGAATTTAATCGAAAGCCTAATTAAAAATTACTAAAAGATGGTCCTACATTGCCCCCTTGAGAATTTGAGAAACGTCCTTTAGAAGTATTATATGCATTGCAATACCTCCAGCTCAATTCATTTATGCTTATATGCATATTAATTTAATGAAATTTAACTAACTGTTAAAATAGCACCATATTTGGTATAAAAATCGCTTCAGTAACAGATTATTATAAGAACAGAAAATGTTGCAGTACAAAAAATTATATTGAGATAATAGGAATAGGAAACATTATCATATAAAACTTCTAAGATATAACCCGATAATACTTAAATATATGCAAATCTCGTTTCAATATTATTTTTCCCGTTAAGGCCAAGTCTAATTGCAAAATTAAAGTGAATGCAAAAAATAACAATAAAAAGTAACGAAAGAATTTATAGTAAATATTAAAGGTAGAAATTACTTCAAATAGCATAAACTTGCTAAAAGAAACCTGCAAACATAAAAAAAACGTGATTTTAGTCTATCCAAAATAAAAAGTTATTAGTATATGGTATGAAACAGTAACCGACAGTTAACGAATAAAATTGAAGAACTAAATCTATCCACTAAACTCACATGTAGCTGCTCTGGTAGTGGCCATCCCGCGCCGTAGACCTCTAGAATGACCACGACTATTCCTTGAAACCGCTTCGGCTTGCCGTTGTCCGGCTTCCGTGCGTCTACCGCTGCGCCCTGTCGCGTCCGTGCTCCTGTCCGAGGCAGCCTCTGCTCGTCCTTGGCCGCTCTACTATACCCTCCAGCTAAAATCGATAGCGTGCTCTTCCAAGCCTATTGCATTAGTTTATACCCCGCTTTCAGCATACATAACGCCGTCCAATTCATTTTTTTTCAATGAAACATCATTCAGTTTGACACTATTCTCATTGAGAAAGCGAAAATTCTAAAATTATATACACCATTCCAAAAACAGTGTCATATCCTTTTAAACCCACTATAATGAGCGCATATTCATGCATTCATGAGGCATAAAAACGAACACTACGATGGAATTGATAGCCCATGAAAACATACCGCCTCTTATACTCTATAGGATTCCATATATTCTTTCCAATTACAGTTTACTGATAGTAGTTTTCTCGAAACTACGCATAACTGAACGACAAAGATTACGAAAGAACAACCACTAATATTACACTTACCTGTTTAACGACAGTTTAATATACTTATAACACATATATGCTAATATACAGTGGTATGTATATATAATTGAAATTGGAATGTTTACTCAAGAAGTCATAAAAATGTTTATCGAAACGAATTGTACTCTAAAAATGTATTAAACAACGACAACAAGGGAAGTGTTATAATATAGAAGGAGTGCCTATGTATGAAACAAGTTAAGAACACAGTGAGAAAACAAGGGTCAGCAAACAAACAACTTAACAAATAAATGGAAACAACAAACAATAGAGGTTATCAATTATCTAATTCGCGAATCTAAAACATTATATCAAATAGTAGGCCACGAAAACTAGGTAAGGATAGCAACTTTACCATTAACTGATACACCAGCTTTTTTTAATTTCTCATCAAATAGTTCGTCTGCATCACAAACATCGCCAACCACATCTGAATATGCCTCAAGAACAACTTTCCGGAGTTTTTTGATCTAAAACGTTCTTATTAACAAATAGCAATAGGTAGTATAATGCAAGAAATCACTTAAATATTTATTAAGCAGTTCAGTATAATAAAAAAAATTAACCTTCATTTCTCCACCAGCCTCCTTGAGTTTTCTTTTTATAGTAGATTTCCATTTAAAAGATGCGGCATCAGATTCCTATCACAAATATTACAAGCATTTTAGTAAAACTGGTTACCAAAGAAATTAACATTGGGTGAAATTAACATATTTGAAAACAGTTCCTAAATTAGCAAATTTTTTAATATAGAAAACACCTTACCGTGCTTTTTTTTTTAGGTTCCGTTATCACTGTTTCTGTTTTTTTCTCGACTTCTCCATTATTTTTGCTTTTCGAATCGGCTGATTCCAACTTAATAAAAATAGCTAATGTTTTTTTAATGAGCAACAAGTTCGCTAGCAATCAGACAGTGTTAATGTAGTTGTAAAAAATTCACCACGTAGGATTAATTAGAGATTAAAAGTAGTGAGCACTATGACTATTACTATATTACATAACACCACAAACCTTCTTCGCTTCTTTCTCTTTATTTAGCTTCTCAGCTTCATCTGCAATAGCTTTCCAGGCCCGTGCACAAAGTGACTGATCGCGAATACAACATGAATTAGTCAGAAAATTAATAAACTTTGCTTCCTGAAAAACATACTTTAATTGAATTTAGCTGTCTGTAAAAACGGCATAATTTATAACAATAGCTTTCGAATAATGAAAAAGCTAGAGAATATAGCCTTTATAACAGTGCTACATCAAATTAGCCGCCACACCTTTCGCGGGATATTTCCGAATCCTTGGATCCTCTCTAAAAGATCCTTAAGTTTAGGATCCTTAACGAATTGAATTGCTCTTTCTACTTGGTCACACCAAGCATTTTGTTTTAGTTCTCCCTGAAGAGTGAATTAAGCATCTCAATGGTTTATAAATCCAATATTTACAAACCACAATTACTTTTGCTTCCTTTTCCACGTAGTTCTTAGACCCATATTTTTGATTTTCTGTTATGCATTTTATGTGGGTTTGATAGGTATGTCGCCTAAAAATAAGAATCGTAACGTTCTTTAGCAGTAATTTGAATCTTTAAATACACCAGATGCATGAATAACCCACGTGAAGCAAACCTGACAATCAATACAACTGAAACTCTGAGAGCGACATCGAAAAGTATGTTTCTCCACCTAAAAAACCAACCTACTACATAAACAATTCCCTCAAAATAAACCATTTGCTTATGTTTTATCAAGCTTAGTAATTAAAACCGTCAAAAGTGAATTGTTAATTGAACGTTAGGACAAAATACTATAAGATAAAAGCGCACCTGATTTTTTTTAAGTGAATCGCCACATCCATCACAAGCGAAGAAAACCATTTAGTCCTGATGACAAATAAAAAATAGTATAAATAATAATAAAGAACGCTTAAAAACAAAGATATTGACATTCGAATAACAACATAAATTACTTAGTTCATAACAACCTACATAATATTAGTATTACTACTATCCGTAATATAGAATATCACCGTAAATAAGAGAATCCCAAAAATAATCTATTAATGATTAAAAAACCATCACTATCATATATACAAGTAAAAACTTCTATAAAGACGAAAATGTATATAAATAATATAATAAAATAAAATACGCTATGGAACATATAAACAAAATAATGGATACAAGGAAAAAAGTGAAGAGAACAAAATAGAGACCAATGATAAGGTGTTTTTAAAAAAAACTAACAAAATTTGCTTATAACAAACCCTACGTATCCTTCCCAGTATGCGTAGGAAGCAAATTATAGCCACTAACACCAATAGAAGATGATAAAGTAACACTTTTCCCGTGAAAATCATAATATAAAGTAGAATGAAAGAGAATATTTGAAAGTACAATGGAGTATTCTGCCAAAGCAAACATTGTGTAAACACCCGGCTCACAGTACGTGTTATGGCGCCAGTATAGATACATCGCAAAAGCCATTGATATGATACAGGCAGCACTGGCAAGGATTTTGTACTCATACGACCTTTCACCCTATAAGAAAAATCACATATGCTAATTAAGTTTAAACAAAAATTGGAGATGAAGAATAAAGTTTTTTTGTAGAATACAGCACTAAAACCATAAAATAACTACATTTCTACTAATCCAATACTACAGGTAAAGTAAGTTATATACAGAAACCAATGAACCAGATTTGTAGCACGTCTTCGTCCAGAGAAATGGAACAACCATGTACTAAGAAACATGTACAATGTAGCAGAGATAGCGAAACCAATGAAGCATATTTTATGCATCGCTAAAATATTTTACTTCAATAATAAACAATGAAGAACATAAAACGAGTAATAATACCAACAAACAAATTACATATTTGGAATAGAAATTAAGATAATTGTTAAAAACAAATTTGTTAATAGAAAATCAATGTGTAAAATAGCTAATTATGTATAAAAAACCTACCATGATTTTCAACAGAAGATATAGCAGTGAGACCCAATAAAAATAAGTTCTCGAGTAGATTCAGACAGCACGCCAAATGGCATAAGAATCGGAACATTTTTACCTGGGAAAGTGGCCGAAGAGGTGAGAACATGAGAAAATTTCTGAAGTAAAATAAATACCAATAATATCAAATGTCTAAAGTATAATAAAGTATACCTAAATGCAAATGCTACTAGTAGGCGTGGCCCTACATGAATCCCTATAAAGATTCTCCAAATGTATTTTTCAGGTGCATATGTTGACACTGCAGCAGATATTGATGGTAACCTGATCAAAATTCTCTTACTTATTTAAAGAAAGTAGACATTTACTATAAACTTACCAGTTCTCAACTAGACAATGTGTTCTAGTGGCTGACTCAAAGTGCAAGAGTAGTGCACATAGTACACAAATAACAAGAGCTGAGAAAGGAAGACCAGCTACTATATAAACGAATAACCGAAACGGCAATGATAACACATCGTCCTCTCCGAATGCCATTTTTAACTAATCCTACAATAATAAGTTTAAAAAGCTCACTATTACTCACCACCATTACTTCAACATGAATGTTTATATGTATAGTGATTTAGTAATAATAAATACAATAAATACTGCGGTTTTAGTAACAAATGAAATATATAAGAAATTAGCAATACATAGGAAAAATCATAATTAATATACAGCACTTGGTAAACACCTCATAGACCGAACATAATAATATCGGAAATTTTATCAGTCAATAAAAACATGAGACAATAACCAAATTTTTGAATATATCTATATTGAGAAAACAACGCAAATAAAAGCATCATAAAAATAAATATTAACAAAAAAACTATAGCTAACTAATCTTATATTACCTAAATCTTCCCTTCCACTGAATATCATATTGAGATAACCAGCTTGTACAATTCTGCATATTGTATTTAATGACTTTCTCCCAATTGAATGGATTTTGATTATGCTCTGCAATCTCACGTTCCTTGGCACGCCGCTCCGCTAAAATTTGCTCGCTGACGAACTCTACCGGAAATGAAAACCGTTCGCACAGATACAGCAAATATGCCTTCGCCTGCAATAAGAAAATATTAGTGTTCTAAAGTCAATAAAAGTTTTTATTAATAACATACATAGATATCAGATTGTTCAAAATGTACTTACTAGCAAATAATTATAAAATACCTCAATATCAGTGATACAGCCACCAATTTCTAGGATAATTCTATTAGCTTTAACAGGTGTTACATATTTCTGAATAGTTCCTTTACCACCGCCAAGTCGTGTACCTGTAACGAATAAGTGTTGAGAGAAATATTTTTGCAACGTCCATACTAACGAAGTAAAGTTATTTCTTCCCAAACCTAAACACAAATTACAAAGTATATTTAAGGTTAAGAAGGCATAACATGTTTTTATTACACAATTAAACTATACAAAAGAATAATATAATAGCTAAAGAAAATGGTTCTTGTCCATACGATTGATTTAAGGCAAAGTATTTACATTAAAATAATTCAGGAAGAAAACAAAATGAATCAATACTTATACAAACTATACCTTGGGCCTTTTTAGTCCTTGGTAACCATGGAGGATCCACCCTCCACACCGCAAACTGGTTATTAGTGAGATTTTTATTAATCCGCTCCTTAAATCATGGAAAAAATCAATGAAGAAAATTTATATGAAAAATACAACGGATGTTAAAAAATCAAAGGTAGCACCTGGATGAACTTAAAATCATCGGAAGAAATGAACCCTCCAGAAATAGCAGCCAATCCAAACTGTTGATGAATTAGTTCAGTATGTATTTCATCCACTCCCCGTGCTTCAATCATTCGCTTTGTGGTTTTATACCTATGAAATATTATTAGCACTTTTTTCCCATAGTATTTTTCTAGATGAGTAAAAATGTTAGACAAAATATCAATAAATTAAAAATAAAGAGATAACCAGCTACCTCAATACGTAATACACAAACAACTTACTTCCGTTCACCTTTTTCAGGATTATAAAATGGTTCTGGTGGTATTGGAGAAAGTTTTAATTTGCCATTAGGTGGAAAATTCACTTCTGTAAAATGAATATAAAAGTAGTACATAACCACAATCTTACAGAAGTAAAAAAGTAATGAAAAGGACACAAACAGGTTGTATACGTAATTGTAAATAAACTAACTCTCAAATGTAACAGGAAGTGGATACTTCTTCATGCCACGAGAATTTTGAAGTGGAAATGCCAGCCGTGATAAGTATAGCCGACGTAAAAAATTCATACTTATACTCTTAAAGCTCTCTCTAGAATAGTCTCATTTTCATATATCTAAAAGAAGTTGGACAATCAATTAGATTTCGTTTACAGAAGTAGATAATAATTAAATAATCTCAATAACCATAACTTGGATAATAGTGTTTAGTGCCATTTTTTTCAAAATATATAGCATGGCCAAACTAAGCGTTGAGTAAAACAAAACATTAAGCTATTAATGTTGGCCATAGAAACATAAAGACATAAATAGCATATAAACGCTCATTTAGTAATTATTCCATCAAATCACAAATTAGTTGCTATTTTAAAATTGATCGTATACACGTAAACAACACTATTCAATTAGTATTAATGTTTTCGCGAAATAAAATAATACTGTACAGAATTCCAAATAGTTAAGACATTCTCAAAGAAGTTGAATATGATATTTTAACTATAAATTCTAAAAGTATGGTTTTTACTCTATTACAATATTAACTGTCTGATGTAAAAACATGCAAATACTAAATGTAGAACAGCAAATATATAGCTGTTAAAGAATTATGATTATATTTTGGAAATATCATCGGCATTTGTTGAATATGTACATTACTTGAACTGAAATATTCGAAATTTTAAAACAATCATACGCAAATGCTAATATGAATAATAACGTTCGTGCTCTGTTGCATGGCAAGATTGGTATGCGGCCTTTAATACTTAATGAAATAGACCTCTAGGTCTTTCTACTACTCCTATAAGTATTAAAATACACAGGAACGTACAGATTTTTATAAAATTTGATTTGATCTCATAATATAATTTATTTCAACAGTGTGAGAAACTCATGGTGATTTTTATTAGTTCTATCTATTACTGACTTTTGTTTGTTTTAGTTTGCTAGGTGTTCAATTGTTTACTAATACTGGTTTAATACAAATTGTGTACAATGTTTTCATGTTAATGCGAAACAAGTTTTATTATCTCATAACAGTATATCACAGAACAATAAATTTGAGGATCTGTTGCATGTTGAGCTATGTCGCTTTCTTCAATGCTAAAGGAGCACAATCAAAAACAACTCCTACGAAAGGAAATGCAAGGTACTAATACTTTTTTTGAAGGAGAATACTAAGATAATGTAGTAGAGAATTATCACTAATTTACTCTCTAAGATCCTAGTATTATGTGGTTGTTTAATGTCTCTACTCTACTTTATAGAAAAATTGAAAAACGAAGCCATCGTAGCTGCTCATAACCTGTCAGCTGCAGTCGTGGACCATTTGAATCTTAAGTACTAATTTTAAATTTTGTCATTTATATTTTAAGATGTGAATACCTCTAATCTCTATGTTTAGAGTGTCTAATGCTTATGGGAATCAGAAACGACTAGATGTAGAGGCAAAACGTTTTGAAAATAATGCGGCTGCACTTGCTAAACAGACAGAACAATGGCTTGTAATTACTGAATCTCTTAATCATGCACTTAAGGTTGGCAACTTTTTCAATATTAGTTTATTCATGTCTAAAATCTATTTTATCTCAAAATCCCGTTTCAGGAAATCGGTGACGTACAGAATTGGGCAAAAGCCATCGAAAGTGATATGTCTTTCATATCTGAAACACTGCAGCGAGTGTATCAAGGTGTATGAAAACTGTAGTCACAAATAATACAATAAAACTCGTAAATGAAATTACAATACTGAATTTCTTTTAAAATTTAACAAAACTATATGAGAAAGACGAAAATCTCTAATAAACTAAATGTAGTTCATAGAATTTTTTTAGGTAGCAACAAGACAGTGGAATCAGGCAGTACAACCGAACTACGGTAGCCAGCCTGTTATATATTCTATAAATTCTGCATTTGAGCTGTTAGTTTCTCGATCTCGTTTATATATTCTTCTTTTCGTCCAATCTTCGTTATTTGATTGGGTAGTGGAGTCAGTTCGCCACTTTCAATTCGCTTCTAAATAAAATATTTGCATTTGTCTTTATATAAAATGATATAACTATCTTATAGAGATATATAGCACAACAAGAACTGATGCGACCTTAGTATAGGGGATAAGAAAACACATTGATATACTCACTTCCATTACGGAAATTTCATTCAATTTCTTCTGAACATTATCGATTTTCTTCTGAACATGATCTTTAGGAGTGATTGCAGCGTCAGGTCGTAGGATGGCTATTGTAAAATATTTCATGCTGATAATTTAAAACGTATAAATATTAATGGCACATATTGGTTTAAACAATTAATTTTTTTTACGAACTCACCAGCGATAGGTTTTCGAGGTCCCACCGTTGCTTGCTTCATTGCTCTGGGTGTCATTCCTATAACATAATTGCCTCGACTGTTAGCAGCGGCTTGAAATTTATTTTGATATTTAGGTTGTTCTTCTTGTGGGATATACCTAAATAAACATGCCTAAGTGGTTACGCACTAGCATAGAAATATTATTATATTGAATACTTGACTCGACCAACCCTTCTTTTACTTTACGAGCTTTTCTCCATGTTCCATCTGGTCTTTGTGTAGCTGCTATAAATGTATCACCTAAAAACAAAGTTTGACCACAATAAACCAGATCGTCTTTTATACAAGTAGGACTTCCCTCTAGAGTTAGGCATTTTGTATTACAAACAGTAACTTGTTTTATTTTCTCAATCTCAAAATAATATTTGAGAATAATTCTCATCAATAATACTCAGTCCAATTTACCACTTGCAGTCTTAATACGAAGATCTCCCCCATCTGTTGGGTCTCCAGATGACGACATATTTCTGTAATATTCCACTCTTTAGAAAAACACGTGCCTAATTTAAAAAAAACGTGCGGTTGGAAACCAAGTATTTTAACTTATTATGAACTTCAGAAGAAAATATTTTTATCTTTTTCACTTCCGAAGCATCCTCACACCAGTTAAACTATCTACAATACTAAACTGAGATCCAGAGTGAGGAAAAATACATATTAAAATAATAAAATATTTAAAAATAAAACGATCACATCTAGCGAATTCACAAGATGACATTAGTTTGCACTCTAATTGAATAGTTTTACAGGGTACATGAAATAAGTTTAGTGATGGAAACCGGTCGTTAATAAATGCATTATAACAAGGTTAATTAGTTTACCTCCCTGACTGATCAAAAGGTCCCATTTGCAATAAGACACATTTCCTATATCGTCATTGAATAAACACTCAAAAACGGATACGTATGAAGAGAGTAGAATGACCTATCAATTTTCAAAAGTATGAAGGTGGCGATATGTGATATTATTCCTTATCCCTATTATTAGATTTAGCTCCTTTCGGCATTCGTGCACTATCCGGATGCCGACAGTTTGGACAAAACCACTTTCCTTTTGGCTTTGTTGTTAGGCCTATACATTCGAAATGGAACCATTCGATTTCACACTTCTCGTTGTCACATCCAATCATATCTCCGAAAGAAATCTGAAAATCTCACAAACAACATGATAAATAGTATATTTCAATGAAAGCCCTGTAGAATTAAAAATATTTAAGAATAAAGAGAACTAGTTATATCATCTTACCCTACTGCAAAAGCAATATGTTGGTTCATCCTCTTCTTTAGTTTTAACTCGTGGAGTCTTACTTAGACGGTTGCTTGTTCTTTTCTTGATCCCATTCTCCTTCTTCGGCTTCTTTTCTGTAGCTATTGCTCGCCGTTTTCCCCTACTTACCGCGATTGGAGTTTCATGAACGTATTCAGCAACCTGAGTGAAAATAAATATCAATAGTCAATTATCTTAGATGAATTTTATGTCTACATAGCATTTGCCATTAACATATTTAACTAGTTAAAACCGTTATAAATGTTACTAAGGTCAGATATATGACAGTTTTGTAGCTAATGCTTTCTTGATTCATATCTTCCATTCATTAAAGGAATATTATAAAATCAGCATACTTCGGAAAATAATATAGAATTCAATATAAAAAATATCACAGGGAGTTCAATACTGGAATAATATAAATCACCCAGTTTATAATTAGCATCAGAAACAAAATAATATCAGGAATATTTAATTAATTAATCCGAAGTAGAAAACTAAAAGAAATTACTCACTTTACTCGTTCCTGGTTTTTCCCGTTGTACTGCTCGATCTGCTTTATTTGATGATGGAGCTTCTTTCTCTTTCTTCTCTTTTTTATTACCTTTGCCACGTTTTGCTGACAAGTATCTTTTGAGAAAATTTAAGAATCAAAATTATGAAAGAAAAGTAGGTAAAAACAACAATTAAGTCAAATAAGATAATAAGAGGTTTTACCTTTTTGTACAAGTGGTCGATTTTTTTTGATTTTTTCAAATATAACGCTAGCTTCTTGAGCAGCAATATCACGACTGGCCCGAGAAGCGCTCCGCAAACATAATAAGTAATCGATCATCTGGAGACTGATATTGGTTTAAAAAATCTGGTCAAATATATATTCCAGCTGTTTACAAAAAAGTTACTCACATCTTGGTGATTTAATCGTTGCCGATTTGGGTCAACAGTTTGCTTGGACGATGAATCTGGATGGACGAGTATTCCAACATTACTGAATGAGCTTACTAGATTGTTCATTCTACGTATTATTTGTCGTTGAACATCAAGAAAGCTCGTTCGATAAGTATCATGATACCTGGAACGAAGACAGACTAAATTTAACGCAGTGAGCATATCCTGTTTCCAAAATTCATTGAATACTGGCATATATCAAGTATAATTTACATACTTCCGGTCGAATGATTCAATCATTCGCAAAGCGTCACTGTAATCCAAGCTAACATCGTTCTGAGTTGGTTCGTCTTCCACACTAGGTTTGTTATCTGTGGCAGATATTCCAGGAGTTCCACAAGAAGAATCACTCATGGAACAATTCGACAAAATGCGAAATGGTTTTCGTTGAACTAACAGCGTTATTTTTGTCTAAAAATAACTATTATTGATACTTTTTTTTATTAAAATGTTAAATTAGAAAAATAATCCCATCTAGAGATGTCGCTAAAGATAAACATGATATATCAATGAGCCAACAGTAATACAGCAACTAATATAAACATACAATAAATCGAAATAATAGTTTTAGGTTTATTTGGCCAACAGTGTGATTATGTATGAAAGGGTTAATAAATATCAATTTATCATGGATTCTTACGTTCTATTAACAATTCCAATGCATCCACTAGATAATAGGATAAAAGAAATAATAAGTAACTTAAAGAAAACGCATTCTATGGAATACCGAAAGAAATAAATACATCGAAATTTGGAAAATTTAAACGGTAAGTACAATTATGTGACTAGTGGGAATTCGACCTCGGCGTCTCTTTCCTTCGCGCAAACCAGCCTGCTCTCCGTCTCTGGCCACATGACTTTCACTGCCTGGTATCACACCTTCATTGTCACTATGAGTGGCTGATGAACGTCGAGCCTTGTTTAGTTTTCAGTCTCCTTTATGATATAGTTAATTAATATTTAGACTATTTTATGCAGAAATTAGTAATGCTAATCATATTGTTTTTTTTGCAAAATTAATAAACATTGGAAAGAATTAAACTATAAACAATGTATGCCTTCCTCTAGTTTAAGTAGCTTTCATTGCAAGAGAATAGGGCGATTACTACGCGGATTTTGTGTTGCCATTGGTCCTAATTTCTGCTGTTTCTACTTGTTTATATATACCCTGTTCTAAACTATATGGTTCTACTTTACATGTTCCAGTTCATATTAATGCAATTCTATCCTTTACAAACTTGTCTTTCAAATATACGTACTTGATCCTTCCTATTTCAACACGTGGACTTGCGTGTAATTGTTATACGCATAACTCATACCTTGTCTTTTTCACAGATTCTATCCTTTCATAACCAATATTAAATTAAACCATTGGCAATACAAATTTTTTAAACTTAATTGTTGCTACTTGTTCTTCTGTTTATTAGGTTACCTTTATTCCTTTATCAACTCTTCTTTACTATTTGAAAAAAATCGCAATATTCAACAACAATCCACAAATAGGTTGTTTAATTATATTGAATATTGTGAGGATTAGATACCAATTTTAGGTTCTATTTGAATGAGAGTACATTGCTGGGACCAATTAACTTTCACAGATGCCTTTATTCCGATTGTGGTCAATTGGGCACGATCTGCATCTTGTGAAGATCGAATATTAGAGTTTTCATCTTCAAAACTTTTCTTAAAAAAGATATACACTCCTAGAGAAGATAATTCAAAACTCTCAGATATACGAAAATTCATGGACTCTATGTAAGTTGACTCATTTAATACTGAATATTGAAAATGGGATGATTTTTCTTATGTTTTAGGATTTTAAATACAAGTAAGGAATATACATAAGTGATAATATAGAGATAAATGATTTTATAGCCTGTAGATTCTCAATTGGCAAAATTTTTCTCATCTGCTAGACAGACTAGGAAACGGTCGCAAGTCTACAGCGTCAGTTTGCCCTAATTGCCTCAGTTCTCATAATTCCTCCTATAGGTGTTCAATTGTATTTAAGTCGGTGCTCTGTAACTCCTATTAAGGTAGGATTTTGCTCTTTCCTAACTAGGTTCTTACAACTGCTGAAAGGTGCTTGAGTTCGTTATGCCAGTAGAAAATTAATTTTGTTGTTGTTAATGGTATCAGTCATCAGTATAAGTGATTCACTTTCGTGCTTTATTAAAAAGTCGGTAATTGAGGTTGAATCTATCCTCTAGAATAACACGTGACTTAAATAAATTCAAAATAGCATGAATTTTGATTCGCCGGAGAAGGCAAATTCAGGTGATTAACAACTTTTTGTAGGACGTCGTTCTTAATCTCGGATATTTCTTTATCTACCTTGTATCGAGAATTGATTTGTGCCAACAATTGGTTTATTCAGTTTTTCTGGGCAATCATCTCATTCCGTTTATGCTTAGTCTATCTTGCAATTGTTTGTCAGTTATTGTTTATTTAGAAAACGTATATATATTTATTGTAATTGTATACCTAGTTTTAACGATTAAATATGTGTTTAGACGTGCTAAAAAGACTACCCATCCTACTCCATTTGTGATGAGTGGAGACTAAAATAATACGACGGCAAAATGGATCTTAAGAATGGTCGTTTAGGCTGATGGAGCGAGGGTTTTCCAGCAAAGAATAAGCTTTAAGACACTTTTCATCTCGAACTCACCTAGAAGATATTACAGTTTCCAAAATGAGTTCAAATGTTTTCAAGCATCACAAATAGTGTGTAATGCTTAACAATAACTTAATTATCACTTGACAAATATGGTTAAGTGTAATACAAGTTACATTCTTAACAATCTGAGGTAGGATTTTCTGTTCTTTTGCGTCTAAAAACCTACAATTTTCACCAGTAATTCTATATCGTTTCAAAATCCCAAATCGTGTAACTAGTCTGTAATTGTAGTTCAGTAAACAGCGATCAAAATTAGGTGATCCGTTGTCATAGGATATCTAAAATGAAGGGTTTCTGGATTGCAAATTTTTCACCCAAATTTTTTAGCGGAAAGATGTCTTTCCGTTTTCCATACTTCTGCTTAGTCCAGGTGTGATCATATTCTGGTAGTATTGTAGTATCCTTTATACTGTAGTTCTCATGGGTGAGGCTGCTTGTTCTTTGTGTCATCCGATCTCATGCTTTTCCAAGCAGTACGTTTTTCGTTGTCTCTTTTTATTCAACATGGGATGTCGTTCCGGTCACATATTTAAAAATCCGATCTTGTAAACAAAAATCAAATAAATAGAAAACTCAAATTGCAGGTTGTTAACATAATAGTTAAAATTAGATTTTCTATAGGCTTTCTACTGCTACTCAATATAAATGAAATATAAGTATATTGTTATTTCGTTCTAACTAAATCAATATCTCTATATCAACCGTATAGTTTTGAGATGTACTATTTATCTCATAGGTACGTATTATGCTAATTCCAGCAAAATTTGATCAGATTATTTCCAATGCAAAATTACTGAACTACATCCTAATAAGAATTTGTAGTGATTATTTTTCAATTTAAATAAGAAAGTAAGATGATAAATAGTAGGAGATATAGTAGTATAATATGTCAGCACTGCTTCTTTAAATTATAAAAATATTGTGAAAGACTATAGTCTACTTTTTGCCGTAGTCCGCAATAATAACAAAAACGGAAGTCGTATTTAAAAGCACGTCATAGTTAGTGAATAAATAACTGAAATTTAAATACACTTGAATAATATTTAGCACTCTTTAAAATGCCTTTAATGAACTATGTCCAATAAAAATTATATAATACGCATGAAAATTCTGATAGATCCAACGTGAAAGTATTGAGTACTTTTTAGGAATTGCCAACCAATAAATTCTAAATACACTTTACGTTACGTTCACCAGAAGACAGCAACCAGAAATCAGTCATGGCACCAAATTATTGAAGATTGGATAATATTTTGGCCTAATTTCTCTTCCAAACTTGGAGTTTCTTATGCAAGGGTGGATAGCAATGTAATTCCTCATTAGATATTATTATAAGAGGATGTAATTAGGGGAAGTCTATTAGATAAGTAAATATCTAGAGCCCCTCTTTACTAAATTTGATTTGATTTAGGGTTCTCCAGTTGATAATACATTTCGTCCTATACGGATTATTCCCCACATCATCCCTTTGGTGGCCATCATACAAAGCAGTGATTGGGTTATTGCAGTGTATCTCGATATGGACAAGGACTGGGTCCCTTTAAAAACTGTTCTGAGACATTACTATGCTAACATTGATTACAGTTCACAGGTTTTATATTTTATATTTATTTAGGAATTAAATTGTATTATTTTATCATTATATATATATTCAAATAAGACATTAACATAGCTACGTTTCTACATTTTCAGGCACTAAATTTTATAGCAACTGGTATTATTGGGATTTTTTCCCAATTATCTTCTCTTGAAATGTACCCCAGATATTCAGTGGATTCTTTTCACTGTGATAACGCCTTATGGTTAATATATGATCCTCTTTCTGAGTTGTGGGGAAAACAGCTGTGTTATAAGAGTTTGGATAGGTAAGGGTTTTTTTAATGCTATCATCGATTTGTTTTTCACAATACTTGTGTTACGTCACGAAGCTCTTATTTTTAGCGAGATGATGGAATGGGTATGTCATAAAATTTCTAATTTCGATTATCTTATGAAGTTAAATGAACGTGCAGGAAGAATTCGAGGAGAAGGTAATGATAATATTGATTTTATTGTTATTTTCGAAGTTGCTTTTAACTTATAGTATTTTTAGTAGTGAATATTAATTATAGTACATAACCATCCTATATTTCCCTGGGTATGTGATTTCACTACCAAGGATAGTGGTTGGCGACCACTGGATAGAACCAAATTCCGTTTAGCCAAAGGGGATGACCAACTTCGGTAGGTTAATATTTCGGCAGTAATCAGAAATAATGGCGATAATAAATTCAGAGAGATGTATTCTCGGCAACTGCTACATCATGTACCAGAGCTTCTTTCTGATATTGGCTTTATGGTTTATCGAGCACGTGTTGAATCGAAAGAAAATTTGTGCAAACACGTAAGGCGCAAGGTATAGTTGTTTATGAACGCATTAAAGTTTTCCTAGTTCTTGTTCCGACAATTTATGACATATTTCTATGAATTGGTCGATAGTAGATCATGCTTGTAACTTGCTAGTTATACTATGGAACTAATGTATGTATTCTATCTACAGAGCTCTCATTTGTGTAGCTCACTTTTAACAAAATTAATAGATATTATGAATATTTAATATTTATTTACATTTTATGTGAACTAATTATAGTGGGTTCCTCGTGAATATCCTGTTAGTATTGCACGTATGTACGAATGGACTCCAGAAGAATGTATTCCAGAGCTCTATGAGGACCCCAAATTACTAGGTTTATTTAAATTAAATTGTTATATATATTTTAGCTAAGTTAGTTTAGATTAGAATCCAGTTATTTTATTAATGGACACCACTTATTAGTCTCCCATGACTTATATTTTTATCGTTAATATCTAGTTTAGTATCGTGTCATTCGGATATGCCCGATATGGAGTACCCTTCATTTGTGTCTTCACCAGAAGAGTTTATTGAGTGGCATCGTTCAATGCTTGAGAGCGAAGAAGTTTCCTCGAACCTTCATAAGTGGATAGATCTCGCATTTGGATACTTGGTTAGAAAATGAATTACTGATATATCGAATTCAAAAATAATTCAAAATATAGTGCTTCTTACAGAAATGGTTATAATCACGGAAATTTCATATAATTGGTGAAAGTATTGACGTTAGTATTCATTAACAGTCATGAAGTGTAAAGTATAATTTTAACTAGTTTATTATGGAGTTATAAAGAATATGGCATTGGATATTTATAGGTAATTTTTAGACTAAATTCGTTATGAGCTTTCTTATATTTGTATGGTAGTAGTTTTGCGTAGTGTGTGGAGCACTAAACTTCTGATATGAGTTCCAGAGGAAATATAACTAGAAAAATAATACTGTCAGTAAGTCTCATGAAGTTAAAAGTAGTGTTGTGATATTAAAACCTTTGAACTATAACATCTCATCACTACTTCTTAAAGTTTAATCCATGAGCTGTAGTTTTTTTTTTTAGTTATCTGGAGAAGATGCCGTGCAATCTCTAAATGTTCACATGTGCTTCGTTTATGGTAAGAAAAGAAATCTTCGTACTCAAGGTATGGTGCAGCTGTTTGATCGACCACACCCACAGAGGAAGCCAAACCAAGCAGCACAATCAGCCAGTGAGCCTCTCGAATATATCCCCGACACGATTAAGTTGGAGCAAAGAGAAGGTAAATTTAAAATATTTAACTTTTGTTGTTCGAATTATACTTCGGAATTAAAAGAATATATTTTCTCCTATTTTGCAAGTGCTATAATTTTTAGAATATAAGGATTCTGATGTAGAGGAAGAGAAAATGGAAAGCAACGATATTTTAGATAGCCTATTGGGAAGGTATAACGATCTTCGAAATAGAAAGGCGAGTTTAACTATCAACTTTTTTTTATTATCAATGTTTAAAATCAACTTATAATGTGTGTTTTTTAAGAAAAAAGATGATGCTCTTATATACAAAAGCATGAAGTCTCTACTGGTGGTTATTTCTGAGATATGCTTAGCAAATCGTTGTCGAGGAGACTTTGCTTATTATGAACATTCTAACAATTTCAAAAATGTCATTAAACAATTCAGTTTTGAGCTGCCAAGGTAAAATATTAATGCCTATTTTTGTATTTTGTTAATTATTAGAGAAATATATCTATGAATCAACAAAAGAATTTTACAGCAATTTTCGATCTGTGCTTCTCAATCTTATTGTAGATGGCGGTGAATTGCCTTTGCCTACACTATATCCTTTGTACTTATTACATCATCTAAATATTCCTGTTGAGGTTTGTAATGTCTATTTATGTTATGAGGTAACCGATGATTAAATGGACTCAAACAGTTTAGTAGATATGAGATATTCAGTTGTGGATAAACGTTTGTATAAAAAAGGGTATCCCGTAAAATGTGAGAAGGCAGAATGGAGTTGCGCGAAATTTCCATCTGGTTTAACGGTTAATCGTTTTCCATCAAATACGTCGTTTCAAAGTTTGTCGGTTTTTCCAAGTCGTTATTGGGGGTCATATGATCACTATAATAAATGTAGACTTGTAACTTTAAATTAGATTATGACTTCCTTTGTAAATTTATTCGCTTCTGTATCTATAATCACAAATAACAGGGACTAAAATAAGCTTTTTACGTAATAGATATTTTTAACTAGGAATATTAGCAAATTATTTAATTCCTAATTTTTCATCAGGTTACCTGTTTTCATGAAGCTATTTCCCACTTTTATTCCTACACATTTATTCGGAAATCATTGGAAGTCTTGGAAAATGGTGTGTCTTAACTATTAAAACTGACTAAAAGTTTAATTAGTTTTGAATATTCACGTATATTGTTTCATCGCAACTTAACCTTGGGAGTTTTAGAGACAATTTAATCTTTTTTTTCTAGAAAAATTAAAACAGTCAATTTTAATACGAGAAGTGGACTCTCTACGCTCGGCAATTGAGTCTGCACATCCAATGGAATCAGTTATAATAGCCATATTTGAAAGATTGCTTCTTGATCCGGATGCTGCCATCCAAACAGTAAGATTTTCTAGAAAAGCAAAAGTTAAACGTATAGAATAAGTACTAATATACACATATATGTGACTATAAGCAAGTATTTAGGATATTTATTTATTTTTATTACCGTCCTAGTTTTTTTCTATTTTTAATATTTCCTATAGCTTGTTTTCTACCCAGAAATAGTAGAACTATAAAACTTTTTTTAAAAAATATTTTCAATTGAAGAAGTATAGGTACATCGATTGATATCCATTTTGTGTCGAACACTAACTGACGAATCACTCTCAGAGATCATGGCTCCACTCACTGTGCTACTGCAATGTGAATCATCTATAAAGGTAATAACTAATGAGTTTATTCTTTAAAATATTTCTCCACTATTATTCTAATTTTCTTTCTTTCTTCACAAATATTACGGGGATTATTGAGTTTTTCTACCTTTTCTGTTATTTCCTACAAATTGTCAAAATATATACAGTTACTCGACCGTCGTTTTCTCCTTCCTATCTCTATAGTCTATGGTGCTCCTAAATTCCTCGATAACTTTCTCCCTGCAGTAGTGGAGGCAGTCGTATCGCGAAAGCTGGATAGAAGCATCGTTGCCAAGGAGAGCATTATGTGGTCAATTTCACTGTATTATCTATTTAAAAGTTTGTAAATAATTCGTCTGAGAATTACGAAACATCTTGTTTAATCAATTTAATTTTATAATTCTAAGGTCTTTTTTTCTAATGCTATCAAAAAAGGAAGGTCAGATAAGCCTTGTGTGAGAGAACTAATACTTAAAATCTTTTATTTGTTTAAGTATTAAAATGACAGTAGTATTAGGGCTAATTGTTTTAAATATTTAGTATGTAGACATTTATAAAGAATGCATCAAGTTTAGAGTACTGCTTTTAGTTTTTAGTTTATGAAACTTGCAATAATGATACAGTATAAGAATATTTTAAATATTATAATTTTTCATGATTCCAGGTTATCAAAGCGTTATGGTCCTGTGGTCTGCGCTCGCTTCATATCCTCCAACTTGCTACGAATTTTAGGCTCTTGTTACGAAGGAATATTATATGAGGGCAAAGAACAGCAACTAAATGTAGGCTTTACTCTTTTAGTTAGAATTATATAAGCTACGTAACTATAGAAGCGATGCAAATGTATTTCGGTCTTCTTTTTTTTTTAAAAACTTCGAATTCTAAATTATTTTGTCAACTTGGAACACCGTTTCCCCGCAGTGTATTATTTGCTTAAACGCCCATTACAATTTAGGAGCAAATCCATAAAGTTATATCTTCTGTCAATCTAGGAATTCTTGTAAAATAGCTAAAACATGCTGCTTTTACGACTATGGAGTATAATAATTTTGCTATAGTGGAGGAAAGATGAGATCAGTTGATAAAATTACTTTCATAGTAGAATAGGGGAAGCAACTGTAATAAGCATGATTTCTAGCAATACACTGGAGTGACACTATAAAAGTGAGAATAATTACTGAATCAATTGAATTACTTGTTTATTAATCCACAGATAACTTTGCGTGGTGTCTAGTAGACCTTTCCTATTCGCTAATTGTCATTCTATTCATACGGTTTAGTCATTGTCTAGGATTTTTTAGTTGTCCAAGAAATACAGTATTGATATTTTTATTGGTGCATATTTTAAAGTCTCTAGCTTATTTCAGAATGTATTTTCGATATCATTGGATGGCGATGAGTGGGGCTCTCGTGCTGAAGCTTGCCTGAAGGAAATTGCTGTGTCTTACAGCGTCACTTTTGTTACGGTTTGTTGTCTAAACTTATGAATCATAACGCTTTCTGGTTACTTTCTCTATCTATAATCCTATTTATTGTACATTGGTTTCGAATAGATAAATTATTTCAGGTACAGTATTTACCGTTTTGTGTGGATTTAGTCGAACAAGCCGCACGCCGACTCACATCACAATTTGAAACAGGAATTCTTTCGGTGTTTAGAATAGTACTGCTATCCATGAAAGCTATGACGGACCACCAACTAATGAATTACTTGGAGGTACTATTATACTATTGGCTTTAATTTTATTCTTCATTTTAGAAAATTTTTATATGGTATTTGTTCACAGGAGAGATGTACAAATAAGTAACTCCTATAAGTAGCGTTGCAATTAGAGAATACGAAAATTTAATAATGTGGACCACTTTTCGAAAAATCGGGATAATCATTAATAGGGCTTCTTTCACCCAGTAGATAAAATCATCATTGATGCATCATTGAAAGTGTTTCAGTCATTAAATTAGGTAAAAAATTGTCTTTTTTCTTTTATGCCGTGCTTTGTTTCGATTCATTGATTACTACTAGAATCAAGCATATGGTAACAGTGATACGAATAGTGTTGAAACTGATACTTTTGTTATATTATCACTTTTCTTTTCCGTATATAATCGATCCCACGGTGACAACATAGTCGTCACGTACGTTTCTCTAAGCATTCTGCTTGTATTGTAAGGAGAGCTAGTGGAAAACAACGTAGAAAACGTAGTTCGGTTGTTTGCATAGATTATGGAGGTTGTATTTTGCTAATTGACTTCGGTCATTCTTGTTGCTCAACGATGAGCTTATGCGTAACAGTTCTAGTGGATATACACATGTGATGGACCTCGTTACTATTCTTTCATATGGAGTTCTCATTTTCACTGTTCTTATTGTCCACTTATTTTTCAATGTGATCTTGACAATCATTATTGTCTTCGTCGTGTCTTTCTTATTATCGCTATGGAATTGGATTATGTTGAAGCATAACGTATGTCTATGTGAAATCGCATGGACGAAGTACTGTAGAATTATCTGAAATGTAGGTCAGCAGTCTATAATTTTTTCCGTTTCTACAATTAAGGCTGTAAATTTTCCATTTCGCAGTAGACGGCTACTTAATAATAATTTGATGGCCCAATCCAAGCATTCGTATACTACTCTAGAGCATGCAGCATGGGTTGATGCAAGTTTGTATGTGGTCTTTTCAACAGACCATGATCCTATGCTTTATAAAAGGAAGTAATATTCCTACAATATCTCGTGTTATCAGTGGTCTTCTATATAAGGTATTATTCAATGATGGATCACTGTTAGTGTGTTTCGGTGCTTTGTATACCATACATTTGTCATTTTGTTGCTGTCTTATTTGCTATTTTTACAATGGGACAGGAAGGTAAGTCTCCTGAATTGTCTATTTTTGAATCGGGTATAAAGAAATGCGGTCTAAATTTTAGAAATCAAATTATATTTTGGGGCAAATTTCGATGTTTTTTTTGAAGTCAATAAATACTGTTGACTCAGTTTTAAATTACGTATGGAAAGGTGTAATGTCCGCTAAAGTCAGCTGAATATAAATCTGCTATATATCAAAAAAAAGAGTAATTTTACATCTGCTATGATCCGATCCACATACCATATTTAGAGGGATATAAAGACGAAATGTAGTACCATTGTGAAAACTCCTACCATAAAAAATCGCCTAATTGATGTAGGACTGAATACAAATCGTTCTGACGAAGAATCCTTATATCAGGCGAGAGATAAGAAATACTTGAAGTATCCATTGTGCCAGTAATTTATATTATTGTTAATTATTTCTTAGAAGTGGCAACAAACAGAAAGCGAAATACAGCTGAACTTCCGTAAAAGAAGCCAGATATAAGCTTTACTTCATGCTAAAGATAACTCTTGAGTATAGTCATATAACATTCGAGTATCGTTAGAGTTTTTCTAAGAAATTATTGGGAATATAGAATGAAGAGTTTTAGCCAAGTGAGAGTGAAGAATGTTTTTGTGTCTAGCTTCAAAAAGCATAATTTGTCTTAATGTAATACTAAGGTTTTGCAACCTGATAGAAATCAGAACTACAGTACGGGAGCTGATGAAGATGTGTCTCACCTAAACTAAAATTAAGAAAACTCAAGTATATTCTCAAGAGTAAAAGGCTGTTTAGCTTAAAATCATATGATAATGGAGTGGGATAAAAAAAAATGAAGTAGGTTTGATTTTGATGGTCTTGACAATATGAACTTTACTAAGAGGATTAACGAACAACAATTTTTTGGATCAAAACCCTAGTTACAGGAATATTTGGGATATATTCAGCACATTCAATATGGTAGAATTTTTGTTTATACCCAATAAAATAATAAGTAACGAATAGAGAGAAAATACTAGAAATTCGTTTTTTTTCTATTTAGAGAAGAATTGAGATGTTAAACCAATTTCTCAGCTGCATAACACTTCTATTCACTTAAGCCACTCTACAATGAAGTGATTTAGTGGATATGAACGTCATTGAATGGCCATTGCGATTTCCAGGTCTAAACCGATAAGAACAACTTATTAGTAACCCTCACATGAGGAGTTTACGCTGAAAATCTTTATTTTTAACCAATTTTTGACGTAAATCAGCTATAATGAATGAATGAAGGAAGGCCAGAGTAGGAATTCTTCAAAAATTAGTTTATAGCATTCCAGATTGAATTATCCATATAAAAAACAAGTTATACGGACTATTATTATTTTATACATTGATAATAATTTAGTCTCTAATACATATGCTAAATAAAATGGCTTATCATTTTTAAACTCCTGAAAATATCCGTATTTTAGAGAACGCTTTATTACAAAAATAATACTATAGAAATAAAAAAATTTCTTGACATTTTTTAAAAGTCATAATGCTACCAGAATATTCGACAAATACATTCATTTTAAAAGAGTGAAGTACAAGATATTAAAATATTTTATAATTTCCACGCACTCTATATATATTGAGTATATTATAATGGTCACTATGATTAGAGACTCGAGTCAGATTTCAAAACTCATTACTTATCTACTCCTTGTGAAGCTTACTATATGTCTTACTGCAACTTCCTAACGGTACTAGATTAACAGAATCGTTTTTTCAGGACTATGTAATAACCAAAATTATATACCGCGTTCTTCTAATAGCAATAAATTCTGATTCACAGTTCTCGAGTCATCGGTCAAGAATAGTCATTACGGCTAGAGTTAGTCTTTCATTTTGTTCCTTGATCTGCATTTATTGGAGGAAATTCTTTGTAAATACGTTATGTTGAGTTTTCTCAGTTTTTTATTTTAGGCTATTTCTCTTCTCTATGATGTTTCTCTACGTATTGGAGCAGAAAATGTTAGAATGTATGCTAAGAAGACATTTGAACTGATTTTTGAGACATTTGGTAAGCTCTACGAGGTTAACGATGAATTGAAGATCGCTGCGAGGAACGTCGTGTCACCTGAGGTGATTTATTTAAATTTCTATTTATATCACTAACAATTTTGTTTATCTGTGGTTCTTGCAGATTTTTGCTTCTTTTCCACTATGGTTTGTATCTTCTGTTATTGATCGATTCATATCTGAATGGGGAGTACCTTTGCTATCTTCCTTCTGTCCCGATCCAGCATTTCTAGTGCCTTTTGTCAGTTCCCAAGGTAGGAGTCTATATCAAAGGTTCGTTTAGGAAGAAAGTTATGCTAACTGCATGTAAGAAATTATTATTAAGTGTCAGCAAGAATATGCCTCTCATTCAACTGATAATGTTCATATTGTGTACAAACAAGAGTTAACTTTAGATTAATTTCTCTATCGATGAGATTGTCGTCGAAAAGACGACGATTTAGTCTTATCTAGACAGCTATTCATTGTTTACCATTAACTTAATCGCCTATTACCTCCACCTCTAACCATTGGCCATAATCTTGTAAGACTATGTTATCAATCAATTCCCGTGTTTAGACTCTGCTAGCCCAGCCTCGATCCCTTGTCATGGGATAGGGCGGGGTTTGACAGACAGTATTTAAGCCACCCAGACTATAACTTGTTATATCTTTTGGTTGAGTCCAATAAACAATCTTGGAATCAGACCAATTAACAGTCCATCTAGGACATTTGGTGCATCGGCCGATTCAATTCCCCTAGTGCCACCCCGTAGCCCGATCATCAATCCGCTACCGGTGCACATATAAAAGCACGCAGTACTCAACAAAATGAGTTTGATGCTAATAAAGCCAGCAATTAAAAGTGCTTGCCACACGCTCCAGGCTACTATCAGCAACTACAAAAGCCTTACAGAGCAGCATAGCTTCCCAGAGCAAGACAGAGAGCTAAGGGAATACTGTATTAGGAGAATAACACAACTTCAATTAGCCATCGTTAAAATATCGACGGCTTCAAGCCTAGTCTCGAAGTCAGTGGAAGAAATGCAGACGATAATAACAAACAGCAAAACGAGAGCACAACGAAAAGAACACCTCTCCGAAATTTTGGTGATAACAGAGGAAATCCCGTATCAAAAAACCCTCGCCGAAGCCACTGAACTAACTTTTACGTTAGATACTCGGATAGACGAAGGAATACTAGAACTCGCTGCAGCGGAACGAAGGTTAGAAATACCACAAAATCTCGCTTGGCAGACAATGAACAGTTATCAAAGAATACAATTGGACAATCTCAATAACAGTAGCGTCAAATCGGCACGAAAAACCGACGAGCATGCGCAATACCAGCATAAATGTGGAATAGCTCGAACGGATAACGACTCGACGTATAAACAAACTGAGCTATACGACCAAGTAACGATATTCTCACAAGATATAGAAGGTTCACCAAATGAACAGTACGAAAGCAACTTACAACAGAGGCATCGTAAAGTACAACCATTAAGAATAAAAGTACCAGAATTTTCTGGTAAAGTGGAAGAATGGGAGGAATTCTGGGCCATCTATGAAGATATGGTTCACACCAACGCGGAGCTGTCAGTAATGGAGAAAATAATCCTACTAAAAGACAGTTTAAAAGAAAAACCAACAAAAACGATAAAGGGGATACAGATGTTACCAGCCAATTATGAGTGGATGGTCAGTACCCTTCAAAAAAGATATGGTCATAAAAGCAACAACAGATCGAGCATAGTGCAAAACCTGCATGACCTAAAGCCCGCTATCAATGATGCTGAAAAGTGTCTAGACGTTCTCGAAGACATAAATGCCTTAGTAAACCAAATGGAATCAACAGGGTATAACGTACGCACAACAAATGATCCAATGTGGACAGATGCGATATGTAAGAAGTTCCCTTACCATATACTAAGCAAAACACTAAAAATGCAAAACGAGAAAGACACGATGACCATAGAAGAACTATTAGAATCACTAGAGTCTGAAATCTCTAGTAGACATATAACCGAAAGACGAATGAGAGTCCTTGATAGGAAGGAACCACGATCATTTGAACAAAACCTGAGGAGTACAGCGGATGTACAACGATATAATAATAATCTAAGACACTCTGAAAAAGTCTGTGAATTTTGCGACAGAAAAGGCCACTCATCAATAGTGTGCCGAACAATAAATAAACCCTCCGAACGCCGAACGGTAGCTCGAAACAAGCAACTTTGTTGGAAATGTTTTGAAAGATCACACACAAGCAACGCGTGTAACCAAGAAAACTGCTTCCAATGTGGAAAAAACCATCACCAAACGCTGTGCCTACGTACCATGAATAGCGGACAACAACCCTATCTACGAAACGAAAGGAAGGATCCTGCACAGCGATGGCAATCGAATGACAGAATAACACAATTTCAAAGGGAACAAGTCACAGCTCCCCAGAATTTACAGTATTTCGACGGAATTAGGAATCAACCTCAATCCTCAGATGTGCGTGCAGGAAGCTACACGCAACTAAATAATACCAACGAAATAAAACAACAAATTGTGCTAATGACAGCAGAAGGCAGCATATGGAATAACCACTCAAGCATGTTCGAACGAGCCTTATTCTTTTTTGATATGGGAGCCCAAACAAGCCTCGTTGAAGAGCGTTTCGCAATGCAGCTAGGGCTTTTAGCCTCAGAATCTGAAACGATCACAATGTCAGGTATAGGGGGATTAACCGAAGAATTCCTATCACATAGAGTATCGGTTCGTATAAAGACAGCATTCGGAACAGAGCTACTCCTAACCATGAATACGAAACCGGTAATTACAAAAGACTTCAGGTCAGCAACCCTCTCGGGATGCGATAAACAATTTCTCCGTCAGGAAGAAATCTTTCTTTCCAACTTGCGTACTCAAGGAGAACGACAAATACCGAGCTTTCTAATTGGTCTCGACCTTTATGACAAATTTGTTATAACAAATTCACCGAATATAGTGATGCCATCGGGTTTAATTATCCAGAATACAGTATTCTGCTCAGCGGAGAACAACAAAAATCACCATACTTCGCTTCACTGCACTACATACAAAGACGTAGTAGCACGCACATCTCGCCTCATCAGTCTAGGACTGTGCATAAAATGCATCAGTCATCACGATAACAACGAGACATGCCACGCAAAATGCCGTTTATGCGGAGCCTCCCATCATTCTTTGCTGTGCAGCCAACGCCGACTCGTTCTCGGACACAGACCCCCGTACTGATCGTCAGAAACTATCCAACTGCTCCCCCTCCTTCGTAATAGTCGAGATTACCTACACCGTGGACCATGCCCAGCAACTTAGCACTCCCAGTTTAGTTTATTCGTGTGATCAATCAATTCAACTATCTCTTATGTCACCTCCTATATACCAGTGTATGTATTTCATTTGTCTCAGACAGGCCCGGAATGTCGTCGAAAAGACGACGATTTAGTCTTGTCTAGACAGCTATTCATTGTTTACCATTAACTTAATCGCCTATTACCTTCACCTCTAACCATTGGCCATAATCTTGCAAGACTATGTTATCAATCAATACCCTTGTTTAGACTCTGCTAGCCCAGCCTCGATCCCTTGTCATGGGATAGGGCGGGGTTTGACAGACAGTATTTAAGCCATCTAGACTATTACTCGTTAGAACATTTGCTAGTTAAGTGAATAAACCGTCTTGAACTCAGATTAGATCAACAGCCCAAATCAGGACAGAGATGAAAGCTTCATTTTATAATTTTTTTCTTCTCTCTGAATTTATTTCCTAACCTTCATCACTTTTTTGGAGTTATATTAGTAATGTCAAATAATTAAGTATAGCGCGGCAATAATTAACGGTACAAAAAAATAAAGTATAATAAATGATTTGTTTTATAGTTACTTCTCCCCCATCCTCTTCGGTTACTCTCACTCCCAGGTACAAACTTTATAGTGTTCCTTCGGGAAACAGACTATTCTCTCTATCGTCCCCTAATCAAAACCCATCAGGCTCAAGTATAGGTGGAGTAGGGTTAGTTGTTCTGTTTCACTCGACTCATCTTCTTATGATTATAATGATTCCTGATTTGCATTTTTTTCATTCCTTTAGTACCAAATCCTTTCAATAATTAATAAATATAATTTTCTAAATTAATTTGAGTCAATTCAATTTAAATGTAACAGCTAAACTACATTCTTGAGATACATTTTAGACCATGCGAATCTGGTTCTTTGAGTGCTTTGTGGTGTGCTCGTATCTCAGCTGCAGTTTGTAATTCACGGGGCCAGTGAGTTATAATTTTCCTTTTTCCTTATATTTTGTTGCCAATTGCACATTAAAAATTGTCTTCACAGGAATTTAAGCTTCTATTCAACTAGTCTGAATTAGCTGTTTTCTTGTGCTCGAGAGTGTTTCAAGATCTAAGGAGCTTTTCGCTGATAAACACTTTCACAAGCGTTTGGTTGACACCTTCAGTAGCGTAGTCTTCGGTAGACTGACGCACGTTGGTTCTTTGATGGACGTTCGTCATCCGTGAGTCGTACAGAGTCGTGGATAGTGCTGTTGGAGGATCCTAGGAATTCTCCTCACTCAGTCTGACGTTCTTCGAGAACTGCAAGAGTGGTGGATGCAGTGAAGGGGATTATTGGGAAAGCATCATTGGATCGAAGGGTGGTACTAGTTGGTGGGCTTCTTGTAGTGTCACTGTCTCTTGACATAAGACGATGTCTTTCTCCCACCGTGCCACAAGCTATAAAGTAGATTATATCAGTGGAAGATGATGTCAACCTAGAGTCACACCACCGTATATATGATCTCTTATTGAAGTAGTTTTAGAATTAACATATGTGAAGAATTTTATTTTTATGGTAAAACTGAATCAGAAATACGCGAATTTTTAAGAAAAACGTAGTTGTAAATAAAAAATATTTCATATCTTATGCATTATATGATAAGATATTGTTAATCTTTGTTACCTGTTTAAGCGTTTGGATTAACGCTACCTGTATTAGCACAAGATATTATTAGGTCTTCCTTACGATTTGATCATCTATCGCTTTGCTCGTTTACTGGCCACTCCGGATCAATTCGTCGATTGGACGCTTTATCAAATGAAAATTCTTTTGTGTCAGCCTCTTCTGACAAAACCGTAAAGTGAGTAATAGAGCCAATTATTTGAAAATTAATATTTTATAAATTACGTAGGAACCTATTATTTTACCGTAAATCTACATCAAATTTTAAATAGAGAGTTGATTGAATTTAAAAAGATTATATATAGTACCTAATATTATCTTTGGATAGTTATTTTTCCCTATTACCACTCCATAAATTACGACGTGGCTTTTTGAGGCTGTGGTCAGTAAAACCAGAGTTAGATACGGTAGAGAGTCAATGGACATACAAAGGACATTCGCGTGCTATCTTTGACGTCATTGTACATGACAGTAGCGCTATAGCTTCTTCTGATGGTATTTTACATGTAAGTTATATCTATTCCATCAAATTTATTTTTAAATAGCATGCAATATAATCGTTCCATTATGGACCCACAGTGCAAAAGATATAAGTAAGCACTCGAAAATAATAGATTCTTTATAGAAGTAGTAAAATCGAATATTGAATACTAATTTGGAATCTTGTTTTTTTTTCATATTTTCAACAAAGTCTTTTTTTGATCTGGGATCCGTTTCGTGGTACTTTAGTCACACAGCTAGAATGGGATAATGATGGAATCATTAGTACTCTTGCCAGAGTGGATAGACATACATTAGCGGCAATTTCAAGTTTACATAATACCATCAAGTGAGGATTTTCTCTACTTTTCTATTATTTGTCTTGTTATTAATATTCATAATTTTTGGTTTATTTCCATTATCCTTCGAAAAATAATATTTCTAGATTAATCGACACCCGTGTTGGTTGCTGGACAAGCGAATTTAAAGTTTCTAATACAGCAGGTTTTACACGAGCTTTAGCTGTCAGGGAGTCTGGTATATTCTGCCTTCAAATTATTTATTATTACGTATAAATTTTTGTACTATTTCAATAATAACAGTTAAATATAAGTGCGTATTTAACAATTTATGACACTGATTTCTTAAATTTATAATTCAATATTTTATTTAAGGGCTGAAAATGGTGGTAGCTTTATCAAATGGCACATTCGTTATACTAGATAGTCGCACTGGAAAACTATCTTCGTTATCTCATGGAAATAATACTCATACAACAATGGTATGCATATTTGTTTTTAAGTAATCTATAATCGGAAGTTATATCTGGGCAAATTTTCAGCATTTCAGCATCATAACGCAGTAAAAACTTTTTAAGTGTTTTTTAAAACTTTATACTTTTTAATATGATGAAGGAGATTTAATTATTTCAGATTCGCTGGTTGTCTCCAACCGAATTTTTAGTCTGTGATGCAGATGATGAAGCTGCAGTGTACGGAACTAATCCCAGAGTATCAATGATTAAAAAGCTTCCAGATATAGTAGTCAGTGCCTCTGTCTGTGATCAAATGCTTACCACTATTCAAAACAATAATATGTTAAGGTAAATTTATAAATATATGTTAGCATTCATTGGAATTACCAAGTTTCTAAATCTCAGAACGAAGTTCTCAATATTTAAATTATTTAATGAGTAAAATTCAATAATAACTTGCAAATTAATGTCTAATTGCTACTTTTTAGAGTTTACAACAACACGAATCTCATATTGGAAACAAAAATGAAATCGGATAGTATACCAGGATCACCCACTTCTATTGTTCATCTTCCTCTTAATAATACTTATCTGTTAGGATCCAGTCAAGGGACAATTCGTCTTATGTGCTAATTTTTCCTTTTTGATAATTCCATGTCTCTCTAGTATTCGTGCTTTTATTTTGATTGAGCACATGTACTCTTCTAATTCGATACTCATAAGGTGTATATTTTTATTTCACATAGTGTTGTTTTTTTTTGAAGTTACTCTTCGTCTACGTTTAGATATCTAACATGCACGTAACAGACTACTAGTGAGATCCCAATGTCGTGACTAATGTGTCACAGACGACCAACTACTTCTGCAGTCCATTTCTGTCTTCAAACTCATTTGAATTCTGGGTGTGAATAAAATACGCTCACTGAATGTGCTTTTTTGATAGATTGGATGGTGTAGAAATTCACCACAAAATCCCATACTTCGAGTTCTTACTATGAAAGGTGTAACAAGCAAATGTAATAGCTAAACCAACTACTTAAAAAGCGTAGAATTGAACTGATGGTTGCATTTACTAATAGAATAATGTAATAGTGTGCGGTATGTTCTATGACATTCTGTTTAGTACCCGTTATTCCTTTAAGTATTACGTAGGTTAGTTTTTTGGCTCGCGATATTTCTAAACTTTTCCCTTAATAATAATGAAAACATTGGTATAAATATATTATATCACTCTAACTTCGAGACGATCTTTTCGCTGTTCGCACTTAAACAATAACAAGATTCGGCTTTATCTCTGAGCTGGCTCATCCGCTTGCATATCGATGCGCCGACGTAATATTCTTCATTCAACTATGTGCAACCAACATCAGGACTACGCTACGTAGCGTTCTTCGATTTCCAGTCGGCCAAATAATCGATGTCTTATTGCCAAGACGGCTTTTACCACTATTTCGTCTCCATGTTTAAACTGCGATGCTAGTAGTGACATTTGCGATACGGTAAAAGCTTTAGCAAATACATTCGACTTTTAATTACGCATCCAGCTTATCATAAAATTAATGTTCTTAAGAATATTCCCAACAGACTTTTTTGACACTTGTTAGCATGCAGCAAGGTGAGATCATTGCTAGCATGGAGTAGAAAAGATGAGACTCAACTAGTTTCTTGCCCATAACTTCCTTCAGAGTACGAATTTTGTGAATATGAAGGCCTAGTTGGAACCACTATCAAATTTCCTATGTGGTATACATTAATTTTATCCATCTATCAAAAAAAATTCAGAAATCGACTTCCTCGTTTTTTTAACCATTATCATTTTAATTAATAATATTTCTTCCCCTTTTAATAGAGAATGATATTACAGAATAAATTTCTGGTCTGACGAATATCAATTTTATGCCCTTCGCTATTCCACATTCCGAAAGAGAAACTGTCGTTGCTTAGCACAAATAGCACCACTTTTACATTGGACACAGTGGAAGGCATTTTCAGACAAAGCATTCCCAGGGAAAGGGAAGGAAGTTTAATTCCATCAAACCGGAAACTGGAAGTTTCCTCTCTTTTCAAATTTGCGACATCAGCACTCTGAAAGAAGCTGTGGGCGGAGAGCAGCTATCTCTTCTTTTCTGTCTTCTGTACGAGACACCACCCAACGCATCTAGTCCCTCATGTTTCGAGAAAAACTATGAACCTCTCTGAATATTTGATGTAACTCTTCAGTGATTTGACTAAGCTTAATTTATTCCAGTTCAAGATGATGATGCGAGAAGTTTGTTTCTCAACTTTGATCTATTGTGCTCTGGCATATGATAACCACGATGAGAATAAAACCCATTTTCAGGCAAGAAGGCATATCATTTATATTATACAATGTTAGAAACACTAAGAACCTCAAATATATTTATATTATATCATATTTGTTTATTTGATGGAGAATATTACTTAGCGATCTTAATTACCATATAATATTAAAGATTTATAAATTCTCTGCAATGTCTAGTTCAGTATATTATATATCTAAACAAGGATTATAAAGTATTCCAAATTATTAAAAATATCCATTGTGCATTGAAAAGTGATATTCCAAAGTATAACTTATATAAACCAAACAGAAATACGTGATTTCGATAAGAATGATACGATTAAATGGCATCTAACCTTTTAAGAAATGAAAACAGAAAATCATCATTGTTAATGTTATTATTAATATTATTAATAAATGCAATTATTACTCCCAAATTAGCGAAATTATCGTTTATTTACAGATGTTGTATCATGTTTCAAAGTTTCGCTATAATCGGTTTAAAGAACCTCGAACCGAGCGATTGCATAGCAGGCGTTCTATCCATCCTTCTGTTGCTTGTGGAGACGCGTTGATTGGAATAATATTTTACTTCATAGTTAGCCTTATTACCAAGTGAGTCATCTTGTCATCTTATTGTCTTAATTTTACCAATTTAACCTATTTCTTATCTACTTTTTCCTTCTTTCAATTTTTCACTTACTATAATGCATGCCTCTAAATTTTGCATGGGCACCATCTAATGGACATTCAGTCGGGAATTTGTTTGTTTGTTTTGCTTCAGTCGTTGTTCCAGGTACATCAATCAGGTGCGCATCCTCGCTCCTGTTTTTATCTTCGTAATCCCCTACATGGCATATCTTACTGCTGAAATGATTTCTGTATCTTCAGTAATTGCGTAAGTAAATGTATATTCAAAATCATAGTTTAAACTCCTCATTATAATATTCAACTATAAAATCTAAGTGAACATTTTTATTAAACGTAACTGAATAATAGAATTTTTATGTTGCACACTTTTAAAATATAAATGGCAATTTGCAATAAATAACTAGTATCAGATTTTAACTTAGGGCGTAATTCCTGTTTAATTAGGCCAATTTTAGTATTGCGGTGTGCGGAATGACAGTGAAGCAGTACGTGAAAGGAAGTATCGCTCAAGCAGTTGCCAGTCCTGTCAACTATTTCGTGAAGATGCTTGCTCAGTTGGCTGAAATAGTCATATTTATGCGAGTTCTACTTCACCAGTTGCACAATGCAACTGTTTGATCGTTGAATGCATACAGTAAAGTTTTTGTAGGTATGGGAGGAAACTACATCAAAATTGTAGAAAACTCTATTTTTATATTATTTAATACCTTAGGTTCTTTGGTCTATCAACTGTATATTCCGATCATTACTGACATACTGGATTTGTTTTGGCTACTATCTCCTTCTGTCTTCTTTGAAGAACTTTTGGTGAGCAATTAGATCATTCTCAGAACAGTCGATGCTAGCTTTTATTGGCTATTTCTTTAAAACCATAAACGTAAACGATGCTATAATATTTTATAAAATACTCTGGCCGTGAAGAATATTGACAATAGTTCTGTCGAAGTCTAGGAAAGTACAAAAAAAACATGTACTTCTTGACTGTATTGCTGAAGAACTACATTCCTAACCATATTAGCATGTCATATACAATCAATGTTTCATAGTTTTTCATTGATAAGAATGAAGTACTTTGCAGAGGTTCAAATTCTAGCATTAATTGGTATATTAACAATTAAATGAATATAATATCTCTAGATTTCAAGAGGCGTGCTACAATGCTTCATTCTAAATAAATGTCGACATAATAAATTTTCGAAAGTAGGAAACTTGGAATTGTCAACAAAATTAACAATATCTAGATAGTTATAGGCTCTAGAAATGCTTAATATGAGTCAAATATCAAGAACGTTTTGACGAAAACAGGAAAATTGAGATATGAAAGCTCTTAAAAGAATTCCTAGCTTTAATCTTTTCATGTATTTCACTAGATTGATCAGTTCGTTCTGTCGTATGGTGGTCTGCGTGGTTCCATTGCCTTCAGTCTTGTTATGTCGGTACCACATTCAGTTCCTGCCAAGAAAATGTTTATTACTACCACAATTGCTGTCATCTACTTTACCGTATTTCTACAAGTTAGCTTTATGTTGTACAAATACAAATCTTCACGTAATGTTCTACATATGGCAATTTGCATTTGTTATAATTGAAGGGTCTTACGATTCGCCTTCTTCTGTCTTACGTCAACGTCGAGATCGTGGAAGACAGACCAACTACGATGGTAGAAAGTGCCTACCTCAAGGTAAAACTACAATTTACACAACGAACGCATTGTATTAGGCTTAAATTGCTATTTGGTCAATATTTACAAATGTGGAATAAGACAAATAGGTAAATGGTCTTAAGTCAACATTAATAATGCATGGAGTTATGTATGTTTATATAAACCAAATATTTAATGATAATTTAGCGCATTTGCCAATGATTGTCACTTTACTCCTAACAAGTGAGCTGATTTTTCGCATTATGACAGTCACTAATCAGTTTAAGAAATGTTTCAGTATTCAAAATTAATGGCTCAGGAACTATTGCATGGCTTGTAGATGTTTGTGTTCAATTTGAAAATAATCCATAAACCAAAATTGCAAATAGTATTTCAAAATGTTGTTTTCATATCCATGAATACAAACTCCTTAAAATTAATATTGGTATTTGGAAATCCAACATTAAATGACACTCATTCTGACTTCTTTGAGATATACTAACGAGTTATTTATATATAAGCCATATTTTTTATACTTTTTAGGAAAAATGTAGTATAGATGTATTTAGTTTCATTTTTTTCGAAACTTTTATTAAAAACTCTTTAGAAAATCTTAAGCTTTCAATTTGTTTTGTTATTGGAAATAACTGCCACAAAAATCATACATATTCATTAAATACTGTTTCACCAGTATTTAGACTACATGATGTCCGGCCTGGAAGAGATAGAAGGGCAACAGGGTCACTATTCGTTTAAAGACAAATTAGTTTTTGTAAATATAAATACTAGCCATTACTTAAATTGTACATAAAAGTTGGAAAGATAATTATCTACGTAGTTTTTTTTATATTCGATATATTTACACCAATTCAGTTTTGAGCGATTTAATGCGAAAATACTCCGTCCAATATTAATGAGAAATGAAGAAAAAACACTTCGATGCATCAACCATTGTGAGAGCTTATGCAAAAATAACTTTGGAGGATGCCATAAATTTTACTGAAGCATATAAATTTCTAAAAGAAAAGAACATCCGAACATAGAGGGTTAGTTTCCTTAGTGTATCCTTATTATTTCTTTTAGTTCATTCCCTACATTTATTTTTAGTCGTACACCATTCTATTATTTAAGATATAAGTAAACTAGTCAAATCTAGAGACCTAACATGCATCCATCCGAGATGTGAGCAAGGGAGGGCCGGAGATTCGGGATTAGTACCCATTCCAGGAGAAAACCAACACGAAGAGGTCAGCTATAGCAAGTTAATAATGGGTAACTAATTATGTACTACTGCTTCCCTCAGTTTAAAAACTTTTTATGAAAAAACATTACATGCAAATATGATTGATATTCTGTTATTGCATATTCCTTTTTTTTAATATTTTCAATAAATTGTTCTAGTTTCTGTCCTTAGGGGAAAATTGCGAATTGTTATATACGCTGTTCAGTGATTTGTTCGATAGGAAACTTCGTGAAATGAATATTCCGATAGATAACACAAGTGTTGATCTTCATGACGACTACATGAAACAGATGAAGAGCAGCTGCACAGTATGTTATTTTGGCATAAGCAATAGTCTAATAATTAAAATGATAGAATTAAATTTTTCTTCTAGAGATAGACTTCTAGAGTTCGAGAAAAAAAGGGCGACAGTTGGACGACTATTATGAATTCCAACAAATCTTTTCATCAAAATGGAAGAAGTCAGAGTACTGGTGAAATTAGTTACAAGAAAAAGAACGATCATTGGAATGGATATAACACATAATTAAGCCATCTTTTTTTTATTATGACCATAATAAATAACTCAATTCTTATTCCGAGTCTGAGGAATTTGTACAGTTGAAAAATTATTTAGATAGTCAATCAGCTTCACTGTTTTTGAGAAAACCTGAGGGAATTCGCCACTGCTATACAATAGTGTAAACTGGTCATGATGACCTCGACTGGGGAAACTAATTGTAAAAAGAGGAATTTCTTGGTGACAAAAGTAAGTAAAATACGAGGTGCGATAGGTACTAGTAGTTGGGTGGCGAAAAAGACGGTCACTTCGTATGTATGCTTTTATTCTGCTTTGCGGATGAGATATGTTTATGCTTAGATTTCCTTATATACTTGGGTGAATAGCTTGGGCAATCGATTAGTAATGCCTTCATGGTCGCCGAATACGCCGGCTTAGGCATTGCGCAATGGCGGTAGGTCACAGAGATCATCTCAAGGTACCATACTGTGCTAATTGTGGACTTAGGTTTCGTTCTTTTGAGTCAAGCCAAAAACCATCGTGCTCTCCATGTTTGGTATTGCGATTATGTTCGGGTTTTTATACGCGCAAGTTAATTATATGTACATCTTTATGTATTTATTTATTTCACATGAAACTGCTATATTTAGTGGACATATTTGTACTTTTTTCTTACTTTAGCTTCTCACTTTTTCCCATATCATTTCTAACATATTTTCCTCCTATGAAATATTCAACTGGTAAATTTTAAAATTACTAATAGTTGATAGACTTACCAAATATCCCTATTTCTTCGCTTTATGCTCTAATTTGTTTGTGATCGAGTAGGCTTAGAGACAGGTGGCCATTTAAGAAAGTCACTTGCTGGTAGTGTTTAGAGTAATATGGAATCTATTAAATAAGTTTAATGTATTTAATAACTTCCACGAGATATTTAAAATGTTTTTAACACTAACATTTTGTTACGTTTCAAGAAAACCTATAATTCCGGCGTTTGAGAGTTCGCGGACTAGTTCCATTTGCGCTACATGCCATGAATGAGCCGCCCACTGCTTCTAAACAAATTATGCCTAGTTTATATCTTTAGCAACTATCTACTTAGTTAAGCATATCGCATTTATTCGAATTTAACTCTCCCTTTCAATTGGTTAAAATCGTGACTTATTATATTTGCTAACAGAACAAGTAACTTCCTGTCTTCTAAACTTAAAAGGAATCTATCTAATATTAGTCATTATTTGTGTTATATTACATACTGTGACCATGTTATAGCGAAATATATAGATTATATGGGTTTTCTTTTATATATTACAGTGTATTTGCTCCTATTGTAATTTTAAGAAGTATATACTAGCCCTCTGTCTTCGAACTGGAGAATATTGACTAAAAATGAATTACTGACAAGTCGCCGAGAGAATGAAAAAACCGAAAAATTGTGGTATTTGAATTAATAGTGGCTTGGTTCAACAACGTTAATTTCTCTCCTCTTTCGCATGACCTCCCTCTCCTCAATAGTTTGCATCTACGAGCGCTCACCAGATGTTACGCATTCCATTATCTAATTCGGAGGGTATTGGTTTTGCATGGTTCACTGATTATTTGAACAATTTAATCCGGCTTCCCGCCTTTCACCTTTCAATTTTTATGGTTTCAAATCATTAACTAAGGAAATAAACTAAATGATAAATTGAGAACTGGCTTCTCACCCATAAATATTCACTTCGTCACTGCCACTACTCTATTTTGCTATTAGGATTAAGGTGTTTAAAAAAATATCAACACATTAGAAAAAACACTCATGGAGTTAGGTCTGACATCTTAAGGTCGATTTCACTTAATACTAATTAGCTTTAAATATGGAAAATCCTATCTGTGGTTTATTTTTAAGACTCAGTTGGATCAACTATTACTTGCTATGAAGATACATTCTTGTTCATCTTATATGCAAACGTAATAAATGCAAAATGTCATAGAATTAGTAACTATCTTTATTGTAAATTTGCAATCCTATGCTCTTTAGTATATAAAACCATTGTTTACCTATGGAATATCTAGTTGGGCATCAAGTGAATTGATGTCCACTATTTGTATGCGTAGATCATAGCATTCCTCAGCATTTCTGCTTTAGAGAAGAGAATACCCGAATCGGATTGCAGTGGTAAACAAACACTTAGACAAGAGCGGTTTTCGAGATCGGGATCCTGTTTGTTTTATGTAACTGGTGAATTGAAACGCCTACCACTGTTTTTCTGACCAAGACCTCAGAAGCTTCGTCCCTCAACATCTCCATTATTATTCTTTGCGTTCATCTGCTCCTTTATCTACCCGTAAATATTCGCATGTTTAGTTTCAAATCGATACTTGCGGTGAACTGTAAAACACGTAGAAGAGCGGGATTTTCTCAGGAAAGCAACAGTTTGAGAGAATTTGTATTGCAGCTTTCCATTACAGTTTGAAGCTTACCTTGGACCCTCATAAAATATATATTTGTGCTGACATATGACTTAAAGACAACTTATAGATAATGAAAGATGTCGGTGAGACTGATACAATAATAATAATGGTCAGTAATTAATTGTCCTGTTATTGAGAAGGATGCGGATATTTTCTCTCGATAATCTGAATTCTAAGGAGAAGAGAATAAGTCGTGTAGTACTGTAATATCAATGGAACGAAAGGAATAGGCAATTACCATCAAGTGACCTAATAGAATATTCATATTGCTCATTACATCAATAATACTTCGGGATAAATTTCGTCAACTATTAAAGAGTTAGACATACTTTTCCGTTTTCACTTATCGTCATCTCTTTCTTCCTCGAGAAACTATTATGGCTTGTCCTGTCTTGCCATCTGTGCCTTTGTCTACATAAGCAGATAAATATTCATCCTCCCTCTAAATCCGTGATAGATTGCGTGATATCTTTCAAAGTGTCACCATGGTCATATTTCATCCCTCTGTAGATGCTAATCTAGGTGGACTTCTGTTTCACTGCCACCAGATAGCGGCGAATTCCGCGCATAGTTAGAGATGCAACGATTTACAACCCGCACGGTCTCGAATTTCCACTTGAACCACACTCTTGCTTACAATTTTTACCGTGTCTTTAATGCACTGTATACTTAAAGAAGTTCTAAATATCTAAATTATCAGTAAATACGTACGAGTACTTTGCGATTTACTGATTGTCAGAGTTGTCGATTTCAGTGTAGCTCATTAAAATTAACCTGCTTTTTTCTTATGTCTATTGTTTTCTAACTTATACCTATTGTGTATCCAGGTACTTGTATGGTACTTCCAAACAGTATTGATTTTCCATAAATGTATGATTTCGTTATTAAAAACATGGATTCTTTCTCATAGTTTCAATAGATTTGTCCACGATCGTCGCCAGTGGTATGCTGTGATTTCAATTATTTAGAAGTAACGATTTATTCAGGGATTTTACTAAATTATATTAAATGACTGAATAGGTTTATTTTTTAAATATTGTCCATTTCCACGTTTTTACTAGTTTTTTGTAGATCCGAATATGGATTCAGTAGGTGATTTGTTCTCCCATAGATGACTAATGGAATAATAAGTATAGGTGGGCATACACTATGACATGTAATGTATATATAATAGGCCCTTCTTTATAATTAATTGTATTTTAAATTGTTTTATTTGTCGTCTATCAATCCAACTTCACTAGTAGTGACATGACAGTGAAAGTGATTGGTATGTGAAAGTGGCACGTTCCTAACTTTTTTGGGAGCATTTTGAAAATATGATAATAAGTTGGTATAATTTTCCAAGTTTCCGGTACGTGAAATTGTCTCGTTTTTGCATTAAGTGCTCGTTTTCAGCCAGTTTGGCCAAGGCTGAGATGGTTATGATGTAAACCAGCCACCAACTCATACTAATTTACTTTCCGCATTTTCCCTTTGTTCTGAATTTCTTCACGGACGTGTGCTATTCTCTTCTAGTTTCTCCATACTGCTATTGTTTTCTTATCTATTCTAATAGTATCATCCATCCACTTCTTATCTCTCTCGGTTGACCCGGTCGTGTGCATTCCATTCTCTTACAGATAAACATTGTATGACTGTCTATAAATGTGTATCCTTATATTCTCTTAATTTCCCTCTTTAAAACTTTATAGTGTTTTGGGCTTTTTTTGCTTATAACCTGTAGTGAGCAGATTAATAAGTTTTGTCATGACCTCCGTTCATACACATTTATCTTGTTGAAATATCTAAAGCTAATTTTAATTCTAATATCTATTCGAAACACTGCTCTTGATTTATATCGAACATTTTCCTTTTTAAAGTGAAATACCATCTAAATTATATCCAAAGCGCAGAATCGGAAATTTTTTTGAGATTTTATGTAGTAAAATACTATTTTATTGATTTGTAACTGTTCCATCATCAAGAGAGTTCCATTATAGGAATGCAAAACGTTATTTGAATTCGACCAAACCTAATTAGTTTTTGTTAAATATTAATCGAAGAGTTGTTTTTTTCAATGTAACACCTATATGTGTACCTCTTGAGCTGTAATATAGGTCATAAATGATGGTATAAAGTAGTGGATCGTCACACTGTTCTTATTGAATTCTGCATAAATTCGTCTTCTATCCGATCCAAGACAATGATGAGGTCTTGAGTGAGTAGTTTTTAACGAGACTGTAGCCATATGCTCTGTCGGTGTTGATATTTCGAAATTCATATGCTAATTATCAACCGTACTTTTTTATGTGTCTATATATTCCTGTATTTCTCGTTCGATCTAACGTCTTGAAGCGAGAATTTTATATTAGTAATTGATTATAAACGTAACAAATTTTGACTGATTTAAATGTCAGTCTGGACAATGTTATTATACATTGTATGTTTTCATTTGTTTTCAATATTGACAACTGCTAACGTTTTTTAAATGTAAGTGGATATTTTTCTTAACCTAAAATGACTTTCTATGCTCAAAAGTTTCCTCTTTTTGTTTTCAGATGCTCTCATTTTGTAGATTCTGTAGTTGTGATGGAAAATAGATCTACTGGACTTTTGTGGGTTGCCAATTACGATCTGAATATCAGTTGACGAAGCCTCGCTACATGTTTGCCTGCTCTATTCATACATTTGAAGCACAGCTCTTTAGAAAAGCGATTGTATCTTAAACATAATTCTGGAACATTCTTATGACTATTTATATCGACATAATATGCATGTACATCCGCCACCGTGGTTCGTTCTTTGTCTTCATATGTGGTTACTTTTCACCTCTTATTTTCCACAATTTGTTATAATAGTTAGTATCTACTGTATGAAAAGTTAATATTTTTAGATATTATTTCATGTAATCAGTTCTTTTATTTTCTATTTCCTTATATTCTCCATTTCTTTCTTTCTCTCTCTCTCTTCCTCCCTCTTTCTCTCTCTGTATAATCCCGTATTCTCGTTGTTGTTCAGTATGCCTAGGCAATGGCATAATTTATGCGGATTACCTTGCCATTTACCATTTTCTCTCTTCTATTTCGGCTTTACATAACACAGTTATTTTCTATGTTTTAACGACTATAAATGATTTTTGAGTTTCTACCTAAACATATTATGAAAAAGTGTACTTTGGAAAATAAATTATTGAAGCCTGTTGATCGATATTTATCTGTAACACTGGCTTCTGTTCTTCGATTTTTATAGCTTTTAAGAATAGTTAAGCAGATACAATGATTTGTGAGAGTTAGAGTGTCCTAAACAGCTCAATGTTTAGCAGAATGCCGTTGGTTATTTGGAAGCTAAGTGGTAGCTCAAGTACCCCATCATAATATTCACTCGTCTTTCCATCTCTTTATCTTTAGCTATCTCTATCCAATCGATACCAGGTGGTCTCGCGGAAAGTGACCGCAAACAATGAGGGCTGCGCCACGCATTCCTTTGTCGGACTATTCATTACTACCCACAAACTCTTGAGCTGTATGAAAAAGCATTTACTTGTTTACATTGTAGGGATTTACATTGTTCCTGTTAACTTCCAGTGACGCTTCTGTATTGATAACACACATTTACATTATCCTGACTTATTACCGAAATTTGGTCTATTTTGAAGTTTCATGCAAAATGTGTTTCATGGAAATACGGTTTTCCACTTATTATATTCGCGCTAATTAGTGTTCGAATAAATACTACGATTTTTGAGAGAATCTGTATGTAGCCGCTATAATGCAAATGTCTTCTATTCACAGAGATGTGTTGAAATGTCTTGATAATGACTGGGCTTGTTGGTCTTCTTTATTCTAAGGTTGACATGATAAATTCCAAAGACCTACTTTTTGGCAAATGTGATTTGCCGTTCTGCATGATTCATACCCAATCCTACTTTACCATGAATCAGTGTGTGCCACGCATCACACGTATGAAGTTTCTTCCCTCGTTGCTCTGATTCTCTCTCTTCTATTCTATTTATCCATATGTCTCTTTTTCTCCCAATAACACTTACATTTTTTTCGTAAGTATTAATGTCTCTATTGAATTATTCCTGGCCGTTTCCTTATTCCGAGACAACCTTTCCTGTTTCTTCGTTTTATTCATCTGAGTAAATATAACATTGTCAATGTTTGTGTCACAATTCTCAATTCACAGTACACAGTGACACATGCTTACTGTCTATCTGCTTTGATACTTTATTCTTGAAACTCCTGTTTTTGTAATTTCCTAGGTTACATTTTTACTTTACTCTCCTTACGTGTTTGCAGATGACTTCTATTGATTACGAAACGGACACATTAACATCAGCCAAAAACAATCGAGCAGCTAGTCAGAGATTTTACAATCAAGTTATGACGGTACGTCCTTAATACTTATTTTATCCCTTATATACTCTATTCTGTATATGTTACTATATCTAAGGGAAGTACATAAATAACAACGGTAGAAAATGCAGCATTTGTTTCCCTTCAATTGTTTACCTTTTGATGTCTTTTATTCTAAATTCTTCTAGGTAGAATTAAAGTAGGTAAATATTATGGAAGATAGGTAAATTGAAGTTTGCCATTCGGTGGTCGGAATGTGAGTGTATGTGTCCTTATTTCTACTCTGCCCAATAATGGGGTGTCTCGGTACGCACGAGACCATTTCAATGTCATCTTAAGGAAGCCGGTGGTCAGTGCGGTACTGGCTAGTGTATTTTTACAAATAATATTGAATAAGCTTTTACATTATCTAGTCAATGATAACATCGTGTATGGGAAACTGAAATAGAGACCAACAGCGTTTCCCAATTGCATCTATTTGTTATTTTTCGATTATTCATGCGTGTTTTCTTTACATTTTTGCAATTAATATGAAATTAGTTCTTAGATTTGGGAGATAGATAAGAGGAAGTAGGCATGCGGAGCGGAAAATTTTGGACCGCCTAATAAATTAGTCTACAAATAAAAGATTGGCTATGCAATATCACTAGTATATAGTTTTTATAAATTTGCACTTCATAAGATTAAACTTTAAGGGAAAAATACTTGAAATTTGGAAGGATGAAATTTGTTGTATTGTCAAGTTAATTATAAAACTAACTGCAGCCTTCTGCAATCTTAGAAAGAAGAAATTGTTTTAATAAATAATTTTATGAAATATGTATTAAATCTACTGTGATTAATGCTGTTAACAAGTTGCGGTAATGGTAATAGTGTATGCTTGAATAAACTGATGAGAAACATTTATAGAATCATAGCTATCTTAAATAAAAAGAAATCGGACTCAAAAAGCGTTTCTTGTTGAAGTATATCTTACAAAAATAATTATATCGTTGTACTCTTTCTCCCGTGTCCTCGAGCGCATGTGCTGGAGTGACCTTACGCCCGCCGTCAGAGGTATATAACACCAAACAAAGACCGCCTTGTAGCCACCATTTCCCTGCATAGCGCGTATGATACGCAGCCGGCGGCCATTTGAATCTGCCATTTAGAGCTGCTATTGCATTTTTCACTTCTAGACGACCATAAGCATTTGCTGAATTATTGATTGTCTCTACTATCGAACTGAACAATGATGAAGGCGAGTGAAGCATATTAACATTAGTTTTAATATTATTGTAATATTTATGTATGTATTTTTTGGACGTCATTTAAACAAACAGTATTTCTCTACGAAGATATAGATATGTATGTCATATGTGAGAAAGAGTGACTCACAGCTCATTTCTATGCTATTTCATACTACCTTTGTCATTATTTCGTTTCTAAATTCATATACCACCTTTTATTCTCACTTTTCTCACTATATGTTCCTTCAAAAAAAGCATTTTTCATAGAATTAAGAATATGGCACTTATATTCTGGAATTTCCGTTTATTTACTTAATACACATCGTTAATTGTGTTTTAATAACTGATTAGTCCCTGATAATAGGCTTATATCAAATGGCCAATCATTAAATTTGACCTTTCCCAACAATTCCCACTTTCCTTTCTTTATTAATGCGAGTAGCACATTCTATTCGTATCTGCCATCAGCGTCCTCTGATTTCAAGTTTAATAAAATCGTTGTTTCCCAAGCACTTGAAGGCCGGTTTTTGGGCATCTGCTAGAACAGTGCGGATCATAAAAATCATTAACATTAACTAATAAAAGTTTCCCTCATTTAACTGGCTACCGCTTATGTTCAAAGAATATTTGCCAAATATTTTAGAAGTAATTACTAACAAAATCACATATTTTATATAACTTCCTTATTTATGTATAGAATTAACGTTTAATTGCAGTAGAATTAGTAAGTATTTGATTTTCATTAATTATCGCGTTTGAATATGTTTCAAGTCTTGTTACAGTTTGTCGCATAGAATATTTTAATCCTACGTACTGAGACTAACTTGTTGTAATGTATTATCTAGAATAATATTATTTAAGGCACGATAGTAAATTGACTTCTATTTTCTGAATCTTAGAGCTATAAAAATTATGCTCAAATTAAAACACTTTGTAATAAATCTATTCGCTTAATAGGTAAATGAAAAAATGAACACCACATTTGAAATTCTCTCAGCATACTGTTTTTGGGATTTTCAAATTTATATTATTATAACGAGTAGTTGCTAACTTATTTAATGCAAAATGATTCCATGAAAAAAAATCGCAAACAGTTATTTTGGTCTGATAGTTTCTCCAATTTCATCATTTCAGCCATCGCGGACATTGTTGCCGCATGAGATTCCCGTTATGCTCCATCGAAGTCCCTCTGGTGCGAAAAGAAAAATCAGGCAGAGGAGAGAAGAACAGTGAGATGAGAATGAACGAAGAGATAAGAGAAGGCTGATGGAGAGCTAAGAAGATGAAATCATATAGTGGAGAGGGAGGAAACTGGCATAAAAAGCGAAAGTTTCATAAGTGATTCCTTCGCTTTATTATCACTTTGCTTGTTTGTCTAGCGATTTTTTGATCTTGTTATATCTAAATTATCAATCAGCTTTGGTAATTTTAATTACAATCCAAAATAAATACCTAATTTAGGAAAGAGATGCTTCGAGAGGTATTTTAGTAAATAACAAAGTCAGAATAATAGTACCACCTAGTTTTAAGTGTATTTGGTAAATTGGAAAAGTATCACTGAGTGGAGTTGCTGAATTAAATTATTCAGAGGTTCACGCCCTTCTCCTTTCCTTTCTCCTTCTTCTTCTACTTCTACTTCTACTTCTACTTCTACTTCTACTTCTACTTCTACTTCTACTTCTGCTCCATCACCTACCCCTACAGAAGAAGGAAACTATAGATCGCTTATTGATTCAGGAGCCTATCATTCGATATTACCAGATTTTCAGCCAGCCTACATACCCATCCCTCAACCCAGGTGTGTCTTGTTTATGATTTTTTTTTATAGCTTTCAACTTATCTCAATTCTTCTGATTTCTATATTAACTGAAGTAAAGCGTCATCGGATATCACTTTTTGAATTCCATGATTTGTTGAACATAAGTTAGAGTGTGTTATTAATGTCGTTATTGTACTCTCTGTCTTTTTTAAGTTTTGAAATATTCTGCGTTACATATAGCTGTGTGTTGAAACAGGTCTTGTCTGTCATTATAAAAGATCTTATGCACAAGTGCAATCGTCGTTAACAAGTGGTGGAAGGTGTCGCGTTAAAGTCCGACTCAGTCAATGACTGATTTCTCAAAAACACGCAAATACAATAAGATTGCTTTCTTTTACACAAGTGCTACATATTAGGGACGATGGGACTCAATCATAATGGATATCTGATAGAATGCAAGTTCAGATGTTCAGGACGATTATTCTCTATCCCTGTCGCCACATTTTAGACTTTTCGATTAATTTGCGAGAAAGACAGTGGATTTTAAATAGATGCACCTCATTTGCTATCTGCCAAACCGAGAAAAGAAAAGTGCCAAGAAAATTTTACACATATATTTCACTGTTTTTTTGTCAACTTTCAAACTTATTTCTTTGCTCATTAGTCATTGCATCGAATTAAGTTTTCTTTATAAAAAAATTAATAGATTAAAAACAGATACACGGATAGTTACTGTATATTAAAAATTAGTATCATTCGTGATTAGTTTCTCGTGTCACAAGAAACTTGAAAATTAACTGTAAGTCTTATTAATTATATGCTCCTGTAATATTAAGGGATTTATAATTTGACATATATAGTGTTGTATATAATATACATATAGTATAAAATATCATACTTTAATGTTAAATAATAGACACTCTCAATTTGAGCAGTTCTTTTTCTGACAAATCATAAGACCCGGAAATGGATGTTATTTGTGTCTGTCCTCAAAGTTCTAAATTGGCCACAGTCGGCGGCAACACTTTTGGTATTAGTTATTTTCATAATTATGTCAGAAAATTTTTATTGTGACGTGTCTGTTTAACTAGCAAATTTTGCTTCCCTTGAAGTAATAATGGGGAAATAATCATGTCGCTCATATTTTTTGGGTATTATTTCTAAGCTCTGAAAATAAACAGCTCTCTTCATAAGTCATAATTCCTTTAAAAACCTGAATACTTTAGTTTTTACTAGTTTAAGAAAATAAAAGTGATGATATTATTTTTAAAGTGTTACTGATATAAGCTGCATTTCTTATGTCTCTGTAAGCAGTATAGAAAATAACTACTATTTTGCTCTTTTATTGTTTTTATTCATAAATATTAGGTATACATTTTAAATGTTTCTATAAGAAACTTCAGGGACAAACTAGGATGATGAATATTTGATTTTGGTATTGACACGATCTCTTTTTTTTAGCTCTGTCAATAACCTCGGAAAATTCGATGACTGAGAAATAAAAAGCCACAGAAAACGATTTCTTTCTTTATTAATTGTTGTCATTGGTACTTCCATGTCTTACTTGTGTTCAGTACTGATAATAACTCATTGATTTACGGAATAGGAATTTTATGCCATACATGTAAGTCTCTTTGAATTACAAGATTATTGCATAGAATATTTTGCATCAACACCTCCTATAAATAATAACATGTACTTTTTTGGTTTTCACATTTCGTTATAATATAGAAGATTTAAAGATATTTTGCTCCACATTCAAACCAATTCTTCTCACCACTTGTAATTTTCCTCAATTGTTCTGGGAACACATTATATCTTACTACTAAAAATTTACAAACTAAAGTAATCGACACTTGTGTTATTCTTTACCCTAACTCGTCCTCTATTCCTCTCCGTCTTCCTCTATCCTGCTTTTCTATTTTCTCCACCTGTGAATTGCTACTCCTTTGTCTATCTAGTACCTTTTAGACTGAATGCCTCGTTTTCGACGTCTATGAGTTCATTAGACGTAACAAATTCATCGGTCACCTCAATTTCATCTCCTCCTCCTCCTCAACATAGTAAACCAACGGTTGAGGTAAGAGGAATTTAAGAAAAGCTATTTTATAGGAATATGTTATATTACATTTCTAGAGTGAAATTAGTAATATTTTATATGCAAAAAATTGGTGAAATGCTGAGTAGTTGTCTATATCTAGCAGTTTAAGCCATTTTTCGCTTCTATCATCTTGTCATAGTCAAACTCTTGAACTGATAAGATACGAGTTTCATAACCATCAGTATTTTCATAGGAAGATAGTGTAATTTGGTTTCAGTTAGTCAAATTATTATCTAAATTTCATGTTATGTTCTTTGTTTCTATACTAATCATATTCAAAATTACACTTGGCTTTTCTACGAATATTCTTTATTTTTTGTTAAGAATACATCTCATGTAGTTATCTATACCTCCTTTGGATGGACAATAAATTTGCTAGAACGAAAGGATAATTTTAAAATTATTGATGCGTCTCTATTTAAAAAAATGATCAATTATGGGAGAAAGAAGTTTATAGTTCTTACTTTTTTTTAAAGTGACAGTAGATAGTTCATACGTGATTAACTTCCTACAGACAATCAAATAAAATGCTTGAAATGAAGCCTATATGATAAGTGAAAATATTATAGGTTCACCCCATGCCTAGCGAGGATAGACTCGTTGTGGTCAGAGAGGCTGAGATGAAAAAGGAAAAACCTGCGGTTCCAGCTAAGCCCAAAAATCTAAAAATAGACCATATACATCGGTACGTCAATAATTATCTATTTGCTTTATTTGTAACAATTCTTCCCGCGCATAATAAGTATTTCTATTCCTGAAAATATTTAGTAAGTCATAGAAATTATCATTCATAACCTATTGTTTTCAAAAATTTGGAGAGCATACTGGAAAAGTTTGAAGATTAAACATATATTTAATCTTTTCAGGTCCACTAGTTTAAATTCCTTAACATCGCCTGTCTCCCAAGCCACATCGAATTTCCTTAATAACCTAATAGGTTCACCGTCTCTTATTAATCTACAAGAAGCTTATAAAAATCCAGATTTAAGTAGTCAGGAATTGGGAAGATTGGAAGACAAACGGTTAGAGGTAGGAGATATTTTTCATATACTGAGATTTCTTACGTATTATTTTCACTTGACAATATTTAATATGACAATGCATACGAAATTGCAGATCATGTCTTGTTTATTTTAGTCTATTGGATCTGTAAATAAGCGGATCTACGATTTCGAGGAGGAAAAAGGAATCATCGAAAATGAGATGACTGTTAATGAAAGACTTGGACAACGATTGTTAAACATAATTGAAATGCACGACACATTCCTTGCTAATAAGGTATATATGATACACTTTTTATTACAAATCAGAAAAAATTTCTTTTTCACATAAAATTACTATTTACATTTCTACAGATAAATTCAGTAATGTTAGAGTAAAAAAATTGCATTTAAGGTTCGACGACATCTCGAACATAATAAAGATTTATTGAAGTTAGAATCTAAACTTTGTTATCAGATGGGTAAAATAATGGAAATCTTGAGGGACGGGACAGGAGATCAAGTATGGTTTTAGTTATTTCCATAATAAAATATTTTATATAAAGATATGCTGTTTGCGACTTAACTCGAGCTACTTGTAAATTTATTAAAGAGCGAAGCAATAATTGAAGAGTCCAGATTAAGAAGAAGAATGAACGATGCAAATTTACTACGAATGACATATACAAAGAGGGAACGAGATATGGAATGTGCTATGGTAAATGTTTTTATTGTTGCTTTTTTCGTCATCAAAATCAAAAATCCATTTTCCATATGAAAGATACTACTGTTGAGCATTTTATTGCTGAGCATTGTTTATTATCGTGGAATTATTGTCCTAACTACAGAATCGCGTAAGAATGTGCGAATTTCGAGAATATCTGTAGTAGGCTATTGTTATAAATATAATAGTAATTTAGGGAAATAGTATATGTAAGCCTCTGAAATAAGCAGCTACCAATATACTAGTTTACCATTTATAGTCTCGCATATTCGAAGAGGAAGACAGTCGGCGTTGGCATCTGTATAAAGATAATTTGGTTCGATTAGTCCAAAACGAGAAACAAGTCGAAGACCGTATCATAGACTCCAAGAGACATTTAAGAGCATTACAGAACACGAGACCAACTTCGTAACCTTTATACTGTTTAAAATATATTGAGATTCTAAGCTACAAGTATTAACTTCTTAGTTACTTACGCAATAACAGGAAACTCATAGGTAACAACAGTTTAATTGTTATATCAAAATGTATAAACAAGGGTTAAGTATTTGGTTCCATCAGGATTCATTTCGCTAGTGTTCTTTAAGTGCACCTCACTTTCACACTTAGTGTTTTAGGAGGCACTTTTTATTTTTAGGAATTTATTACTTTGCAAAATCAGCAAGCATTAAGAAGAGTGTTCGATTGATGTGCATATTAATATCCTCAGTTTTTATAACATAGCATTTGATATACTTAAAAATCAGCTGAGTAAAGATTTTAAAAACATGCTTACTAATATTACATCAGAAATAATGAGTAAACATCAGATTTCAGCTCAACATTGCGAATAATCGAAACAAATTATTCATAGGTTGCTTAATAGGATACATTTTTAGAATTACAGTATATGGTACATGGGAATTCTTAGAATCATGGTATATGGCACATGGAAAAGAGAAAAAACACGACTGATGTCTCTATTAATATAAATACTAACGAACAAACGAGTGTCGAACAAGTTAGAAAATTAGATGCAATAAATTGCATAGACTATATAAACGTAATAGGTAATCAAACAACTTAATCAAGAACCTTATATAAAAGCAACAGCAAAATTCTTCGATGTAAAACGTTAATTTAATCATATCAACAAGCATAAGGTACATTTTTAACCAATTATCTATTCTCGAAAACCTCGCCCTATTTGAGTGTTTTCTAATGATTATTTATACAGGAACAAATGACTTACCATAGATAATCTATCTATTAAGAGCTTTGCCCACTCTAAATATTGGTATACAGATGGTACCGCTTTTCGTCCAATCTCGATGAATCCCAAAGTAAATACCGTCAAATAAAATACTGCTACTGCGAATATCACCTATATAAATTATGTGTTAAAGCAACTAACTTAAAAACGTTATTGTTTTAATCATAACTGTTTCCACTACAGTAGAAAACATACCATGAATACAAATGGAGCACATTTATCAACAAAAGGATGAGCACGGCACCATTCCTCCATAATCTCCGTTGCATTATGAATGGAACCAGTTGACCAGTAGTTCTAAAATACAAATTTTAATGAGTTTCCCAGTGTTTTTAATTTTTTTAACTTAAAGGAATAATAACGATTTTCTTACCGATGACTGCAAAATACTACTGTTAAAGCTGGTATTTGCGTCCTTCTTGTTACTACCCAAGGTAGTATTAATGACGTTTTTATTGCTACTGAAGTTACTGTTGGTATCCTTCCCACTATTGCCGGTGCTAGTGTTAGCGTCCCTTTTATCGGTGATGAAATTATTGTTAGTATCCTTGTTACCACTGCCGAAGATAGTTTTGGCATTGTTCTTATTGTTAAAACAATTATTTGCGTTCTTCTTGGTGCATTTGAAATTTTCAGTTTCAACATCAGAATTATCACTATTTGAACTAAATATGATTGAGTCTCTTTTGATGAAAACAGGATTCAATTGCCGAGGAGATCTGGAAAAATTGTTTAGAAATTATTATATACACCTAGTAAAAAAGCACCTTCGGAGGTGGATCACTGGCGTTGTCATTTTATTTAGATGATTAATTGTGCGACGCTCAACCAATGGTGTTGACTGCTCCGATGATAATGGACTCTACAAAGACTATTAAAGCAACTTTTTAAAACTTAAAAGTGAGTAATAAACGTTTTAATAGTACTTTATAAATCTAATATAGCTGTGTGACGCACCGAAGAATATCTTTCCTTCCTACTACAATTAATATTCCTCTTCCTTACTGGCCTAATCACATCTTTTGCAGATGATTCGATTGGCTTATATACTTTTTTACTGGCTGGTACCTTTGGTGCGGCACGCACTGGGAAAACCCTAATGGGTGATTTCTTTACTTGAACACAAGTATTAATTGGGGCATTCTTATCATTCATTTTTGCAACAGTCTTGATTTGGCTCATCTGAAATATTTTGCGTAAAACTACTAATCCTAACCAAATTTAATAATCAAAAATATTCTAAATAAAGAATAAAATACTTCAATATGGTTTTCTTTAATCTTTAGTCTTATAAATCTGGAAATACTAAGCTGAAAATTATATCCGATAACTATATTCGAAAATTATGTTATAAAAATAAAAGTAAAATTACTAAAATGACTTAGTTCCAAGAGACTCACAATCCTATCAGTTGCTTCGTTCACTTCCTTCTTCATGAAAACATCCTGCGAATTATCGAGAACTATAATGTCTGGTTCCAGGTTGTTTTCCATTGCCTGAAGACGAGGTAGCTTTGTTTCCTTTTCGACATGCTAAAAATAATTTATCTGTAAATAAGAATATTTCACTACAAACAGGAAGCAACTACTGGTATTTTATTATTCTAGCCACTTTTAAATACTTTATTATCGGTTACTTGCTAAAGTGTAGCAAAACTACAAATCATGTTTCTTAAAAATCTAACAGAATCAGCTGGTGCTCTATACAAAGAAATAAACAGCCAAAAATCCCTTTGAAAAAAACTCACGTCTATAGTAGAAATTCGTTTTAAAACTGAAATTGGGAATATAGTTTGCTCCAATTTGTCCTTTGCTTTTTTCGGAGTTGAAGTCAAAAATGGGCGATTCGTTGGAGCTTAAAATGTATCGAACTATAGATGAATGCTTTATTTATTAGTTGAAAAAATTTCCATGGTAAATTGCATGTTATTTAAGCCAGTACATTTTTTTTACCACATACATTAACGACAAGTGATATATAAGATTTGAAATTATAAAAGTATGAATATAAAAATATCATATAAAGCTGATAAATGATTACGAACTACACGGTCCGGTACTGTTTTGGCGAGAAAGATGTGGCGGAGTACTAGTTGTTGATGATGCGTGTTCCAGTATAGTGCAATCCATTAATGATTAAAATATTTCCTACAAACAATATTTTTAGAATGAATTCAGTATTGTCCTGAGGCTATACAAAATAAGGCGAAAATCTAATTAATATTTAAAAAAATGGAACAATATGAAATTTGAAAATATTCACCGACTTTTTCATGTTTGTATATACAATACCTAACAAATATAAATCATAGAAGACTAGTATTTACAATAATACATTTGCAATTATTCGGAATTTGATAACAAACTGCATCAATAAAATAAAATAAAAGGTTATACTAGTTGAACATTAAAATACAACCATCTCGAATTTTGAACGCTAATTACAGTGTTGCTCACCACTGAAAAAAAAATCGTGGATTAAAAGACAAAAACTATAGGTAGTATTTTATAATGCGAATACAGGATCATTTTAGTGATAAATATTTCTTAGTGTGGTATTAAGATTAGAAAAAAACAAAACAAGGTTCCAGAAACAGTGTAAATTTATAGAAGATAATTACAAACAATTTAAACTTTAGGAAAAATTATATATAAAAGCAAATGTGAAATTAAATTTCTAGTAGTTTCTAGATAATTAATAGTTTTTATCATATCAGTAAATAAGACAAGGCATTGAAAAAATTGCGCCTTAATCCTGTTATAGACTCATTACTAGTTTGTATAGCACATAAATACCTAATTCTCTAAGTAGGTTTATTTCATTATAATAATGCAAGGGGTTTTTGTTCCACACTATATAATAGTGTTTCAGTGAAATGTCCTTGACTGTTTGGAATTGCTAATTTCAAAATCGCTTTAAGAATGGGTCAGTGGGGTAGAGAGGAAGTGACGATGGGTAATTATCCTAGACGACCCACCTAGGAAAGGGTGATGTCCTCTAAATCTCCTAAGGATTATAAATTATACCATGCTTTATAAATATGTTTACATAAAACTGTTAACGAGTAAATTTTACTATTTTATAATTCTATTAATATGTAAATGCTATGAATTCATTTTGCAGAACGTGGCTGATATTCGTAGAATACAGGATTCTTCGTCTCTTTGTTTGAGAAATATGTATAACTTTCAATCTATTGTCTCACAGTTTTTTGAGGTAGGCTTATGCAATTTTTACGTGCAGAAAAATACAACTTCAAATAGGTAAATAAATAAATAGACAGGATTTATTACCAATTTAAGTGGCAAACATCTGTGGTAGTTCGTTGGCCTCTACCCTTTCTTATTTTACCTCCATTACTCACACTTGGAATCGGTCGGTTTTTATTTTATAAGCAGTTGTGAAGATAATTCACAAAATACAAATAACTTATTACCTATCCAAGTCATATGTCATCCAGAATTTTAAGAAAATACATTTTTATTATTTTCAGTATACTATCTGTTCAAACAAACTTGTACAGTGGCGCTCAGAATGACTAGTAACAAATTGCGTCGGGGGCACATAAGAGCACTAACTGAACTATCGATTGCAACTCCCTTCTGAATGATCTACTTTGTATTCTAATTAAAGATTCGGTTTCAGCACCAAATTGCGGTTCTTCCCTGTATAGTTTCCTTAGTTCAATGCAAAGTGTTTGGTGAGAAAAGAATATCTCAACTTCAAGGGATTATTATGACAATATAAGTGGACCACAAAAGGCGTCAATCATTTAGTAATATGGTTACTATTCTATAATCCATTTTTATTGATGAATTGTAGTACGTTTTACTTCCAGGCTCTGTTAGCAGTCACCAAAGTAGGGTCCACCAAAGGGCAGCAATAGTTTCTGTTGAATTTCGGGAAAACAAGGACCCAAAAACGAAGGTTTTATTTATTTATTTTGTCACCTATCGCTTCTCTATTGATCCGACAAGTCCTGTGATGGCCTTGTGGTGTAGGTCATACGAAGTGGGGTTTGCAGCGCAGGATCGGTTCCATTCGAGAACCGAAAGGCGTCTCCATTTCTTTCTCCTTCTTCTTGCCGAACTCGTCCGAGCGAATGCTCCGCAACAATTGCCATCCAAAATAGCTGTTCGTGAGTGAAGAGAGTTGACCAAACATGGCGAAGTGTTTCAGTTAAGAGGTAAAGGAATTCCCTCGCATAGGAAGAGTCTTTCTGTGACGAGTGCAAAACGATAGCCTAAGAGCATAGAAACAAAGCAGTTTATTCGCCCAACACACATAGCTGACTTTGGCTGTTTTTCTACAAAAATATATAAAAATTCATACAACACTAATCATTTAATCGACTCGGCAGGTGCTGTCGTAGCCTAGGGGTAGTCGGCGAGGCGTAGGGTGTGGCGGTCGAGGTGTCGATCCCCGCCGGTTCCGTTTTGATCTTCTCGTATTGAGTAATAGCTAATCATTTATTATGCGTATGTGCACTCCCGGCTGAGGTACGGAACAGGCCTAAGTCGGGGTTTCGGCTATTCATGAACTAAACTGCAGATCAACGAGCCAGCGGTATGTTTCGATGCATTTGGACGGTAAGTTTGGAAGACTCCGAGCAATGTAAGTTTATTGGTGAGTTTTTCTCTCTACTTTTCAGGGCTTTCTTGAGCCGAGGCATTGCCTCAGAGCTCTTTTCCCATCTCCCCTTCGGGAGCAGATGTGGAATAATTTTGGACGCTTCTGAAGCGTTTGGCACATAGGTGCTGAGCTGCTTCAGGAGCTTTTTGGCACCCAAGTGCCGTTTGACCCGAAGGGGTCATTCTGAAAACATTGGGATGGCGAATCTATGCCCAATTTTTTATCTCTGCGTCTCTTATTTCTCGACAGCCTAAACCAAACCAGCGTAAGGTACGGACACAGAAAAGTGTTTATGTCTTTGAATTTTCTAGTTTCTTCGGGCTTCAAAAGCCCTTCAAAAACCACTCACTACGAGTGGCTGGACACGACCAGAACTACCTTCCGGATAGGGGAGTTAGGATATGGTCTTTTGGAGGGAATAATACCCTATACCCTTTAAGGGTTGGGGTAGTATCCTTCCTAATTTTGGAGACCTTAGCCTTGAGGTAGCTAAGGTTCTATCTATATATAAATTAATATAACTGATTAGTTTATTTAAGAATGTTGAAAAATTTGGCATGACCTCCCCTTCCTGCTTAACATTTGGCACGTGAGTGCCAATAAGCTCCTGAAGCAGCTCAGCACCTAGGTGCCAAACGCTTCAGAAGCGTCCAAAATTATTCCACATCTGCTCCCGAAGGGGAGATGGGAAAAGAGCTCTGAGGCAATGCCTCGGCTCAAGAAAGCCCTGAAAAGTAGAAAGAAAAACTCACCAATAAACTTACATTGCTCGGAGTCTTCCAAACTTACCGTCCAAATGCATCGAAACATACCGCTGGCTCGTTGATCTGCAGTTTAGTTCATGAATAGCCGAAACCCCGACTTAGGCCTGTTCCGTACCTCAGCCGGGAGTGCACATACGCATAATAAATGATTAGCTATTACTCAATACGAGAAGATCAAAACGGAACCGGCGGGGATCGACACCTCGACCGCCACACCCTACGCCTCGCCGACTACCCCTAGGCTACGACAGCACCTGCCGAGTCGATTAAACGATTAGTGTTGTATGAATTTTTATATATATTTGTAGAAAAACAGCCAAAGTCAGCTATGTGTGTTGGGCGAATAAACTGCTTTGTTTCTATGCTCTTAGGCTATCGTCTGAACTCGTCACAGAAAGACTGTTCCTATGCGAGGGAATTTCTTTACCTCTTAACTGAAACACTTCGCCATGTTTAACCAACTCTCCTCACTCACAAACAGCTATTTTGGATGACAATTGTTGCGGAGCATTCGATCGGACGAGTTCGGCAAGAAGAAGGAGAAAGAAATGGAGACGCCTTTCGGTTCTCGAATGGAACCGATCCTGCGCTGCAAACCCCACTTCGTATGACCTACACCACAAGGCCATCACAGGACTTGTCGGATCAATAGAGAAGCGATAGGTGACAAAATAAATAAATAAAACCTTCGTTTTTGGGTCCTTGTTTTCCCGAAATTCAACAGAAACTATTGCTGCCCTTTGGTGGACCCTACTTTGGTGACTGCTAACAGAGCCTGGAAGTAAAACGTACTACAATTCATCAAGAAAAATGGATTATAGAATAGTGACGATATTACTAAATGATTGACGCCTTTTGTGGTCCACTTATATTCCCTATAATAATCCCTTGAATCTTAGATATTTTCTTTCTCATCAAAAGTCAACTTTGAATAGAACTAAGGAAATTATACAGGGAGGAACCGCAATTTGGTGCTGAAACCGAATCTTTAATTAGAATACAAAGTAGATCATTCAGAAGGGAGTTACAATCGATGGTTCACTTAGTGCTCTTATGTGCCCTCGATACAATTTGTTACTAGTCATTCTGAGCGCCACTGTACCTAAATGTTCAACCACTGTGGTTTGTATAGAATAGTTTTAAAATGTAATTTTAGTAGTATTTTATTTCTTTTATAATTTATAAAGATGTAGTATAACTTCAGTAGGCTTAAATATTTCTTGTAATTTTTTGCAGTTGGTCTAACAGTTACGGATTTCAAATTAAATACAACAAATGAAACTTTACAAGTTTTTTTACCGGATAACATGAGAAGTTTGACGGAATTAAAAGAGGTATAAACAAATAAGTAATTTCCATGTATTAATTATTCTTTTTTTTAAATTTTTTGTTGCAATATTGTTATAAGTAGTATTTCTACATAAGGTAATGAAACTCAATATTTCCAAAGGAAAAATACATGTTTCAATTGGTAGATTATTAATTGTTAAATTACTGATTCTTCTTAGTTATTTTGTTGTTCATCTGATAACTACCATTTACGTAGGAAAGATACTATTATGCAGTCACTTCCAGTTCTAGAAACTAAAGTATCAAATAGCTATTACACGCGAATCCTTTAATTATGATTTGGGACTAGTCTGCACTTGTACTATTTAATTTAACTAAATATCGTCTCAAACTTTTTGGATATCAAATAATTGTAAATTGATACATATTTCATATTTATTAAGGACGAAACAAAAATGTCATATTCAGTTGATGAATCTTTTTCCACCTCGAGATGCTCAGCGTGACAGCTATAGTATTTTTGGCTCAAAATTTGTATATACGGTATACGAGGATCCTAGAGGGAATGCTCTTACACCTAAGAATATTGAAAATTTGGCTAGACTGCACAAAATGGTTATGACGTTAAAAGTAGGTCGAACTTTTCGCTTTCTTATTTTTTTTGCTTTACTTTCTAATAATTTCTTCTAACTTTACCCTAACTCTGAAACGATTATTTTATTAATTACTAAATTTGCAGTCATCTATTATTATTCATTCTTAGACGCCTTCTGGCAAGACATTTTCTTCTGTGTGTTTACTACATCCTTCTTCCGAAGATGGCTGTGTCATACACCCATTAGCCTACGCACTAGAAGATGACGATCCAGTAACTTGACTTATTTTAATTTCACTTTATTAAGCAATATAGTCAAATAATAAAACATCTCGCAACTAAGGGTTTCATCTTCTTACCTATTGCGTTGTATGATGGCTGTTCAGTATATGATCTTCTAGGCTTAATCGAATACCAACACATGAAAACATAGTAAAAAGCTCATTTTTGCAAAAATTTCCGTCATTATAGTTTTTCACTTTTGCATTTAAAAGTAACATTTTATTATGGTACTCCATATAAATATACAAAACATTAATAATAAAGTGGAACCTGAGATAAATTATAGGTACAAATTTTGTGCAGTGTTTGTCACAAATGAAGTGGATACGTAAAAGTGGTAATTGTTATGAATCAGGAAAAGTACCTAAGATAAAACTTTCTTGCTTTGAATCCGAAAAAACTTCTATGAGAATATTTATAGAACAGAATAATTTTGCTTTCGTGAGTTAAAAGACAACACTTATCATAAGGTTGTTCTTAATTTACACATTTCTTTACTCTCTCATTAGATTAAGAAATTTCAGATGCTCTCTATTCAGTTCTTATTACGCTACCCTATACTTAATTTTGGTGATATTTTCATTGATAATGCAGTTGTATTTGGTGGTGTTAAACTAAAAGATAAGGTACGTGCAAAAAATATTTTCAAATGAATTCCTCACAATTTGTCCGATGTTTATAAAGGAAATACAAAAATACATGGTTTTCAGGCTCATGACAAGCACGGCAATGGTCCTATTGAAAGCGCAGCAGCAGTTAGAATTGTATACGTCCTCGATCAGAGTGAATATTCAGAGAGGTTCATAGTTTTTCTCGAAACATGAGGGACTAGATGCGTTGGGTGGTGTCTCGTACAGAAGACAGAAAAGAAGAGATAGCTGCTCTCCGCCCACAGCTTCTTTCAGAGTGCTGATGTCGCAAATTTGAAAAGAGAGGAAACTTCCAGTTTCCGGTTTGATGGAATTAAACTTCCTTCCCTTTCCCTGGGAATGCTTTGTCTGAAAATGCCTTCCACTGTGTCCAATGTAAAAGTGGTGCTATTTGTGCTAAGCAACGACAGTTTCTCTTTCGGAATGTGGAATAGCGAAGGGCATAAAATTGATATTCGTCAGACCAGAAATTTATTCTGTAATATCATTCTCAAACATTAGAAAGGAAAATTTCCCTTCCGAGAAATAGAGAAGTTTGTATCACAAGCAGCCACTAGATATAATTCTTTCTCTAATTTTTATTTAAATTCATCTCAAAATTGATCTTACGACCTACTTTCACTTGGTGCTTCTTATATAAATAACGCCAATTCTTAGTGAACTAAATATTGTAATTTTTTTATCGGGTACTTGTTCGCGATTATGCGAGTTTTCATATACAATTCTATATTTAATAGAAACCGAATATTTAACAAATTTTGAAAAATTTCGAAATTTAATTTGATAAAAGCAAAGTGCAGAAATTTGTTAAGGTATATCTTCTCAACTATTCATATTTGTTTTTTTTATAAAAATAATATGAAAATGATTTAGTTATAAGAAGAAGAAATTTCAATAATTGTCATATGATATCGGGAAAATAATGATTTTTAGTTTGGAATTGACAAGTCAGATCGCCCTAATTGGGAGATATTTATATTATTTAGTTAGCAATAATAGTTTTCGTCTATGAGATAAGCTTTTCAAAGTAAAAAAAAGTTGAACTGGAAATTTATTCATGTAATGTTTCAGTTGGATTGACACTTTTCTATCTGCAATTTCTTTATATAAAGAAAATGGAACAAACATTTACTGGTCTTCATCAAGCAGTCTTGCAAAAGAAATGGAAAGAAATGGAGCGGTAGAGATCTGAATATTTAATGTTTATAACTTTCGGATTAACAAAAAAATTAAGTTTATGGCTATTTATTATGCCTAAAGAAGCAGTATGATGTAATTGGAACCAAGATTTCTGGTGATTTTTCACATTGCTAATAGACTGAATATGCAATTAAACTTATTTTCTAGCTTTTAATTCCGTGGATGCCATGGACAGCTTTGGTTCTTGTTATTTTCTGTATGGTTGTTTGTTCTTCAAGAGACTCAATTCGGTGAGAGCAATAACTATGAGTTACTTGGGGTTTGGGGCTAGTATAATATAGGTAGGAAAATACAACTTCCAATGTATCTGTTTTAAAATTTAATCACTTCTGTTCTCGGTGATAGTAATAGGTATAATTTATTTTCTTAACTATCGAAGGACAAATAAGGTTGTTAGAAATTCTCTGTCCCACAGTAACTTCATTAAACCCTTTCTATGCATATATATTTGATAGCTCTTACCTAGATCGTATCCCAGTTCATTCTTGATCCTAACTAGGCTAATTCTGACGTCTCCAGCTTCTTTATTGTTATTCCTATGTTATCGAAAAAGTCTTTTCTTCACATTTCTTCGGTCTGAGATACTTACAGATGAGAATTTTCTGTTTCAAATACTGTTCTTACGTATGAAGCTGCTAACAGTATTTGATTTATCAAGGCATAATATTAAATGTTAACGCTCAGCTAAAATTATTTTCCCTTAATAATGAATTTTTGATGACCAAATATGTTGTAGTCGCAAGAAGTAGTAGGTACATTATTTCGTTTCCAGATCACAACCATTCATCGGTTTTTTCGCTATGTTCAATGCCTCGTTAGCGACGGTTGCTTCAACCGCCCTTCTGCTCTACCTCAGATACCCTTTTCTTCCGCTGGTCTTCATCATGCCGTTTTTGGTCGTATGTATGTCCTTCTTTCTCGCTATCTCATTTTATGCACTCATTTCAAAGTTGTATTCTTACTCCACTATTCCAGAAACTATTTCTCATATATCCCTGACATATACTTTTTTTAATACTTTAATTTTAGCAATTGGTACAGACAATATGTTTCTTATGCTTAAAACTTGGCGATTAACTGAAAAGAACAATTTAGAAGACAGGTGAATATTTCGAATAGAAAATATTTTTAAAACTAAAATTTCAAGAAGAATGGAAGATAAAATGTCATAGGTAACAAATACATTAATTTACGCATAGTAAAATTATTATTTTTGTCGTATACATCTTGAGTCTGAACTTTTATGTCCTTGCGGATGTCAAGCGAGAACAACTTTTATATTAAATATGTTAAGCTTCGTTGAAGCGCTCACAGAGACTGCGGCCTCCCTTTTTTTAACTTCACTTACCGATGGTTTATCCTTTTCTATTGGGAGTATTTCAGACTTCTACGCTGTCCGTAAGTTCACATGTAATTTTTACGTAAACATTATGACTGATGCAGACTTTATCATTTTCGAAACTCATGGGACTCTCTGCTTCAGGGGTATTCTGTACGTATTGTGCCATGGCAATTTTATTTATGTTTCTCTTCCAAATTAGTCTATTTAATGCCGTAATGGTACTGTGCTGCAGAAGGGAGTTAGCTGGAAGACACTCCCTGTTATGCTTCCGAGTAAAAAAATCGACAGGTAATTATAGTCCACATTTATTTTCTCTACATTCCATAATCAGTAAAGAAAAAATGTGGAGAGATGCCTTGTAGCTTATAGAAAATTATTAATGTGTGAATACAATTCAACTTCTTCTTTTTTGTATGTGATCACTAATTTATTACTTCTTGTTTCACTACATTAATATAACTAAATTATATAAAAATCTTTTGCTATAAAGTGAAATTAATATGCTAAGCCAGTTCGCTTCAATGAGGATTCATTTGCCCGCCGACCTCTGCCTTCAGTTCCTTCAACTCCTTTAGGAGAACTCTTAGCAAGGATAATTGATAACCGGCTCATTAAATTTATCATAGGTATTCTGTATATCATATACCTTACGTGGTCCGTTTATTTCGCATTAGGTATGTCCATTTAAGTCCGACCATATTTTTATGATCCATTAGTTTACATTTATATGTTTCAAAAGTAAATGAAGAGTTTACAGCACTGCCACTTGGCCTCGACCTGAAGCTGCTTGCTCCAGACGGTTCGTATGTCGCGAAAGAGCTGGCCGCTCAAGAGCTTCTGTTCAGTGACTATGGTTCGTATTGTTTTGCCGTTATTAAAACCATTAATGTGACCATTCATGAACCGGACACGAGGAGAAAGCTAATCGCAGTATACGAAGAAATGACGAGGTGAAAGATTTCATTTTAATTGAATTGTTTATTATTTAAGCTGTCATTATTTGTTATTACTTGACTTTATGCTACGCATTTTCCCTACAGAACATACAAGTTATATAGGAAATTATTAAGTACAAAGAGTTTGTTATTAGAATATAGAAAACAGTCACCATGTTTACGATGAAAACGTTCAGTTAGAAATCATAGCAGAAACATCGAAATTTATTATGACATAGCGCAGCTTTAGTCACTGATTTTCAGAATTATATATTGTGCTCTTGTTTGACGGAGTAGAAATCAACTACTCCAATAAATGCCTGACATCCAATCACTATAAAATTCTGTTTCAGTCTGTCCCCGAATCTATTAGACACTAGGAGAACTGCACTCAGATTAAATTTCACACACAAGTGTCAAGTTATTATTTTTAGATATGATGTCTTATTTCAGTTCCGTTTATGCATCGAAGGCTGAATTTTGGTTGGAAGAGTTCGAAAAATTACATAGCGGAAAACTCTTTACTAAATACGATTTTATGACTAGCCTGCAGATATTTCTTTCCCAATCGAACTATAAGAAGTATAACAACGATATCAGGTGGGTAAGATATATATACAAGGTAGCAAAAAAACACCAATATTAAAAGTTTTATAACTCTCTTTAAGGCTTAATCAAAATTGTTGTTTAAAAACATTTCTGGAAGCTTGCAAATTTAAATTTCTGAATGTATAAACTGAAGACGAGCACATGCAAAAAAAGCACGAAAATCGGTGTCTTTAAATAATTCATGTATAGCAAACATATAAATAAAGCTCTCAAAAGGTGCTCTGATTCCGATTATAAGTTGAACACTTTGTGAGAAAAATTCTGAAGAGTTAAAAACATGTATCTTTGTCTAACGTGTGGAATAAAACAACCTTAGTGAGATAAACAAAGTGAAGACAAGTTTAATTTAGAGTGTGATTTCAGTTATATGCAATCACCATTTAAACAGGAAGATGATCACTGAAGGGGAAACAGTTTTAGGTTCACCATGAATGGAGAGATGGAGGCAATGAAAATGATTCTAAGAGTTCGAAATCTCGGAGCAGCTAATGATCAACCAAGAGCAAATGTGCTTCGAGGTGCTATGCAAGACAGTGGTTTCGATGGATTTGTGTATGATACGAGGTAGTTCACTTCATATCTGGCTATCGTAGTTCCTCTAGTTTCATGCTTAATGTTTTCCAGTTTCTTGCTTGTCGACCAGCAGTTCACTACAGTATGCAATGTCATAATTAATATCATCACAGCCGTTGCGACGATGCTTTGCATCTGCATTCTAATGGTGGGCTTAGACTTGTACAGTTTGACGTCTTATCTCAAAACTATTTTCTTCCAAATTTAAATCATAGCCATTCTGCCGAATTTCTATATTGTATAACGTAGTTTAGAGACGAAATCAAGTCCTCAATTTCTCTAGTCTATTATTATAGGTACCCCGACCAGTGTCATCTCTTTGTATAGCCGTATCTATTCTTTCAATCAACATCGGAGTTGTTGGTGCTCTCTCAGCTGCTTCCACCAGATTAGATATTATATCAATGATAACTATTGTCATGAGTATTGGGTTTTCTGGTTAGTTGAAATCGGTTCTTTATAAAGCTGGCATTTTTAAAATCATGCTCCTTCATAAAAACTTAGTTGTGCTTAGGCTTAGCAACAATTCCACAAATTTTTAACTCAAAAGGAATTTATTCATAGGTCTTCTAAAATATTGTACACGATTTTACATGCGTACATTTTCCTTCTATTCGAATTTAAAATCCTTCATTTTTCCACTGAGTATAATTGGCTGTATTTGATATGAATTTATTAGGACAATCTCAAATGATATTTTCAACAATGTTTAGAGCATATTTATGGGATTCAAACCTAATGAATTACTGAACAATCAAAATTTACACCAAAATTTCTGGATTCCTTAATTGTTTTATTTTTATAGTTCTATGACTCACACACCTTGTAGATATAGTTATCCGAAAATATTATTTTAGTTACAATATTAATTATGCGAGTAAAATTGCGAAATTTTGTAAAGCTTATATACCTGTGCTCTAAATTTTGTTTATAGTGTTTGTAGTCTTTTCACTTGATACCTCAGGTTATTTATCCGAAGTCACAATCCATAGTTTTATTCGATATATATATATATTTTTTTTTAATCCCAATATATAGCAATCTAAAAGGTGGTTTCACTGACTATTTTTTATTTCAGTTGACTACGTCACGCATACAACGTTTCACTACGTCATCCAAAAGGAAGACAGATTGGTTGTTCGTTTTTAACTCCTCAATTTGGATTTTTATATGAATAAATACAAAATTCACCTTCTATCATATGTTAAAAAGCGTTATAATTTCTGAAAGGTTAACATTCCATAATTTAATTTTGATTAAGGAATTATTTTCTTTTGTTTTCCCTGCAGGTGATCATTTGTTTTATTTGTTAGCAACATTCAGTACTTTTTCTCTCATAGTTTTTATCTCTGTTATTAATTCTTTTATTTTTTTAAAATATTTGCTATTCACTTCATATTCTTCAGAAATGCCTCGTGGTAATGACTGAGCCAATCCTCCAATCCGCTCTCTCTACAGTTGTTGGTGTAGCTCTCCTGGCTTTTGTTCCATCCTATATTGTCCGAACATTTGTTTACACCGTATTTTTCGTGGTTGGAATAGGTGTAATTCACGGACTCGTTTTTGTTCCTGTTCTACTAAGTATATCGGTAATCATATTAAAAATCGAAATATCTTTAACCGAAATAAATGACTGTAGTATTAATTTTCCTATCCCATAGATTGCGCTATACATTGAGCAATCTGGAATTTACATTATATTTCTTCTAACTAGATTTTATTTCAGGTCCCGGATTCAGAATATCTCGAGGCTTACTCTAATTCTCATCAAAAAGATTGGATACGGTCATCTGTTGATTTTATCCCAACAATATATTTCATCCCATTTAGAAATAAAATGTATTAAATATATAATTATATATATATATATGCAGTATTGATCAAGAATTTTCGAATTTTGTATTTTGTATTCATAACCGTTAAAAATGTATGATGTAGGCAGGGCTTCAGTTATACTATCGGTTTCAATATATTTGGAAAATGTGGGCGACTGCATCTTCGTCTCGACTATGTGGAGCTTCTCAAACGAATTGACAATTTGATGCTAAATAGGTCTAGTGCTTTTATAAGGATCTTATGGGAAAGGATGCTTATGTTCGAGAGAACTAGAATGTGCTCTATTTTTTCGAGCCTTTTTCGTTGAAATTTTTACACCGTACCAGTATATGGATACGCTTATACTTTTTAATTTTATATCATTTAAGGATAAGTACAGCGTTTATAGGACCATCTAAGGGAAGGGAATTGGTAAGAGGAAATTATTGGTAACTGTGGAACACTCCCTGCCTAATTTCTTCCCCGATAGTAGTTTGAGGGACAAATATTAGATTGTTTTTTCATTGCCCCCGTAATGGGTATTTGAAACAAATTTTTAACATAAAACCGGTAGTATAACAGTAGATTTGCCGCAAATTCTGAATAGCACTGAAGGGCTAATTTGTTTAAATATTAGCTCAAAAGCACTCCGTGTCTTTGCGAAGGTTTGCATGTTTTTTTATGGCTCAACTACGAGCTCAATAACTATTCACTTACCCCGCTTTCTGCTTCAACAACTTTATAAACTGAATGACCAGATTTGCTATTATAATTTTCCGCATCATGGACAGATTATTACCTTTATTGTTACCGACAAGCTCTACAAAAAATTGAAACTAATTAGATATTTATTTTTTATATTGGGAATCCTATTAACAGCAACTAAAGAACAATTATTTCATACTTAATAAATGAACATCTACAGCAGAAATACTTACATTAAAGCAAATATAAATAATAATTAGATTATATAAAAGCAAGAAGCCACAAGTTGAGACTGATGTTACTTGTAAGTGGCATAAATATGTATTTATATTAATTATATAAATCCATATAACTCTGTGGCGAGTTGTGGAGTAACTTGTTGGAGGATTTTTCCCTCATCAGTGCGAATCTATATTCATGAAAGTAACAAAGTTTTTCATATTTCTAATGTTGCGTTAGAGTACATTATATATGTAAATTTACAAATTATACTTTGGGCAAAAATCTTATATTTTAGATGTATTCAACAATGTCAATTTTGTTAAATTTAATGCGTTAGACAATTATAGTTCGTGGCCAGTTTAACTTAATTAACTGCATGCAAGGATTCAATTTTTAGCGATTATAATTATTTAATAGCATACCTTAATTAGTTCTTTTAGTATTTCTTTGGCTTTCGGAGAAAGATTTTTTATTCGTTCATCAACTTCTTTCCTGTTTCTCTTTACCTGCAACAGAATTGTTCGAAAGCTTACATATAAAAGAACCATAAAATACCGAACATTATGTATGATGTATTGTTTTACCTGTACATTTGAAATAAGCATAATTTACCATTAGTAATTTAATAAGGATTTCTGGTGTAAAAATGAGTCAGAAATTATGACTTATTTTGGTAAATATAACGATTCAGATTAATAATCTTAGAAGTAGTAATCATCCTTTCCTATTATTTTATACGCTGTCAATCAGAAATTATGGCATATTTGTTGATTTTTAAACATTTGATTGTTTTCGCTCAGTGACATGAAATTTTTGCAACTGAAATAGACGAAACAGTTAATGTAACTCTATAGAAAATTCCTTTAGCCTTCATAAAAACTACAAATTCGAATCTAATTAGCATAATATGAAAATCTACTATCCAGTGAAGATACGTTCTCCAAAGTTTCGTTTTCCCAATTCAAAAATTATATGAAACTTGTTAGTTCTTTGAAATTTAGAAAACAAATTACATATTTCCTACTATGCAATATTATAAAAATTCATGGAAACATAAAAAATACTGGTCCTACTTGATCCATCCATTCTTCAAATCCAATTTTCTGTTCGGCTGTGAATTTTTCTTTGACGTATTGCTCTAACTTCTTATTCTATAAGTAAATAATGGCTGATAACTGTTTCTCGTTATTTCAGCTCTCTTGTGGAGATTTTCTAGTGTTGAGTACATAAACCCTTAATAATGTCACAATTCTGATTATTGTAGTTTTTAGCCAATTATACTCTATAAATCTTATGCTTTGAACTATCTCGTGTAAAAGGCATTGGTTCGTTGGAATTTTTGAAGGTTATACCTATTAGTTGTTATTATCTAAAAAACAGTAATAAATTAGTGACTCGTATCTCACCTCATCCTCTCCCATATTAGATTTTACCCAAATATCATCAAAGCCCTTTTTAACCTCAGGAGTGAGTGTCTTGATAAATTCAGGAATTATATCGAATCTATCACGAGCTGAATAATAATAAGATACAATTTGTTAGCTTAAATATATTTAAATATTTCTGTTGGTTGTGACGCATTGTAAATCAAATAATAACTGAAGGCATGACTAAATTATAATTATTACAGTTTTTGAGAACAGATCGATGCTGCTCTGGCCTGAACACTGCCATTCTTTCCTGATCGGTAAGTGATCTTACGATGCTGAACGTGCTTCTCTGCTGGTCAACGCACTCTTCGCCCGTTTTATATGAAGACCACACCTTCATATTACATTCTTCAAAATTTGCTTTAAACAGCTTGCTTTTTTCTCATTAAATATGCCCAAATATAGGATTATTACATTAGAACCTATAAATCATAGAAAAATGACACAAGGTCAGTAATTTTTCCCCACATCCATGATCTCTTTCTGCTGTTTTTCAGGTAAGTGTATAGTAAAAGGAGGGAGACCACAGGGAATTTTCTGAAAATAGTTGTATGCAATGTTCAAAGTTTAACATGGTGAATTAACTTCAAATATAACTAAAATCCCACCGGCTGTTCTTGAGCAATAACTTTTACTACAATTATATAACAGAAAAGAAATAGTTTCTGCATCTGAAATATAATAACAGCAATACTTGCAGTATTAAAACGTCAATAAGGATAATATATTTTGTTGAAATGTTTAGTCTTAAATAGCATAAAGACAATACTAGTATGGTTTTGAAAATATTAACATATAATATAGTTGAAAGACTGAAGTACGTACAATAAACAGAAAGCATGCTTCTATTGGTGGGTGCCATAGACTTGCAAGATCTACTCTTTTATAAGCAGATCACTAGTAGTATGGTGTGAAAACCTGATTTATAGCCGATAAAACTGCTGCGCGACAGACAATCACCTGGACTTAGTGGCTAGTGGCCTGACTGGAATATTACTGCGTTGCAAAGTGACATCAATCTAAACAACATGCAACTATTTACACCTACACACAACACTTTATAAGCCCTATGATACTTCATATGCTCCACTTAACAGCTAACTTCTTTCCAACTTTTCATCCATATCAAAACATTGTTACGTTTTTACCATACTCTTATACACCTACTTGTGCAAACTACTAGTAAATCTAAGCCATTTAACCCAATTAGGGGTATAAGGCACGAAACTTGTATAATATGATACTTTTAATCAATTTTTGAAGCGACATTACTTTTGATCAATTAGCATTACATGCCATGACTAGAATCGAAATACACTGATCAGCTACACTACTACCTACTAATCAAAAAGCTGAAACTTGTGGTTATGAGTACAGCCAGGTCGAATCAGTACAAAAGATAACAAAGTACACAACTAAATATGCTCTCGTCCACCATTTCCTTCAAGGTGCAGATTTTGCAGCTGTGAGAACATAGCCTCCTCCACACGATGATATGACTTAATTATATACAGACAGGATTTACTAATAGTTTTGATACAACAATGTACGTGCAATCAAATCATCATATTTGATGTAGAATATATGTAAATTGTTTAAAGCATCCTTATATTATATTTAGAATTTCGTCTGATTCTGCCTTCTCTAATCTGTTCAGTAGTGGCAAAAATTCTATACATTGCCATCATCTACGGTGGCGCTCAGAATGACTAGTAACAAATTGCGTCGGGGGCACATAAGAGCACTAACTGAACTATCGATTGTAACTCCCTTCTGAATGATCTACTTTGTATTCTAATTAGAGATTCGATTTCAGCACAACATTGCGGTTCTTCCCTGTATAGTTTCCTTAGTTCTATTCAAAGTTGACTTTTGATGAGAAAGAAAATATCTAAGATTCAAGGGATTATTATAGGGAATATAAGTGGACCACAAAAGGCGTCAATCATTTAGTAATATGGTTATTATTCTATAATCCATTTTTATTGATGAATTGTAGTACTTTTTAATTCCATGCTCTGTTAGCAGTCACCAAAGTAGGGTCCAGCAAAGGGCAGAATTATTTAACGCTGAATTTTCGGAAAGCTATGACCTATAAACCAACGGCTGATATATTTTGTCACCTATCGCTTCTCTATTGATCCGACAAGTCATGTGATGGCCTTGTGGTGTAGGTCATACGAAGTGGGGTTTGCAGCGCAGGATCGGTTCCATTCGAGAACCGAAAGGCGTCTCCATTTCTTTCTCCTTCTTCTTGCCGAACTCGTCCGAGCGAATGCTCCGCAACAATTGCCATCCAAAATAGCTGTTCGTGAGTGAAGAGAGTTGACCAAACATGGCGAAGTGTTTCAGTTAAGAGGTAAAGGAATTCCCTCGCATAGGAACAGTCTTTCTGTGACGAGTTCAGACGATAGCCTAAGAGCATAGAAACAAAGCAGTTTATTCGCCCAACACACATAGCTGACTTTGGCTGTTTTTCTACAAATATATATAAAAATTCATACAACACTAATCGTTTAATCGACTCGGCAGGTGCTGTCGTAGCCTAGGGGTAGTCGGCGAGGCGTAGGGTGTGGCGGTCGAGGTGTCGATCCCCGCCGGTTCCGTTTTGATCTTCTCGTATTGAGTAATAGCTAATCATTTATTATGCGTATGTGCACTCCCGGCTAAGGTACGAAACAGGCCTAAGTCGGGGTTTCGGCTATTCATGAACTAAACTGCAGATCAACGAGCCAGCGGTATGTTTCGATGCATTTGGACGGTAAGTTTGGAAGACTCCGAGCAATGTAAGTTTATTGGTGAGTTTTTCTCTCTACTTTTCAGGGCTTTCTTGAGCCGAGGCATTGCCTCAGAGCTCTTTTCCCATCTCCCCTTCGGGAGCAGATGTGGAATAATTTTGGACGCTTCTGAAGCGTTTGGCACATAGGTGCTGAGCTGCTTCAGGAGCTTTTTGGCACCCAAGTGCCGTTTGACCCGAAGGGGTCATTCTGAAAACATTGGGATGGCGAATCTATGCCCAATTTTTTATCTCTGCGTCTCTTATTTCTCGACAGCCTAAACCAAACCAGCGTAAGGTACGGACACAGAAAAGTGTTTATGTCTTTGAATTTTCTAGTTTCTTCGGGCTTCAAAAGCCCTTCAAAAACCACTCACTACGAGTGGCTGGACACGACCAGAACTACCTTCCGGATAGGGGAGTTAGGATATGGTCTTTTGGAGGGAATAATACCCTATACCCTTTAAGGGTGGGGTAGTATCCTTCCTAATTTTGGAGACCTTAGCCTTGAGGTAGCTAAGGTTCTATCTATATATAAATTAATATAACTGATTAGTTTATTTAAGAATGTTGAAAAATTTGGCATGACCTCCCCTTCCTGCTTAACATTTGGCACGTTAGTGCCAATAAGCTCCTGAAGCAGCTCAGCACCTAGGTGCCAAACGCTTCAGAAGCGTCCAAAATTATTCCACATCTGCTCCCGAAGGGGAGATGGGAAAAGAGCTCTGAGGCAATGCCTCGACTCAAGAAAGCCCTGAAAAGTAGAGAGAAAAACTCACCAATAAACTTACATTGCTCGGAGTCTTCCAAACTTACCGTCCAAATGCATCGAAACATACCGCTGGCTCGTTGATCTGCAGTTTAGTTCATGAATAGCCGAAACCCCGACTTAGGCCTGTTTCGTACCTTAGCCGGGAGTGCACATACGCATAATAAATGATTAGCTATTACTCAATACGAGAAGATCAAAACGGAACCGGCGGGGATCGACACCTCGACCGCCACACCCTACGCCTCGCCGACTACCCCTAGGCTACGACAGCACCTGCCGAGTCGATTAAACGATTAGTGTTGTATGAATTTTTATATATATTTGTAGAAAAACAGCCAAAGTCAGCTATGTGTGTTGGGCGAATAAACTGCTTTGTTTCTATGCTCTTAGGCTATCGTCTGAACTCGTCACAGAAAGACTGTTCCTATGCGAGGGAATTTCTTTACCTCTTAACTGAAACACTTCGCCATGTTTAACCAACTCTCCTCACTCACAAACAGCTATTTTGGATGACAATTGTTGCGGAGCATTCGATCGGACGAGTTCGGCAAGAAGAAGGAGAAAGAAATGGAGACGCCTTTCGGTTCTCGAATGGAACCGATCCTGCGCTGCAAACCCCACTTCGTATGACCTACACCACAAGGCCATCACATGACTTGTCGGATCAATAGAGAAGCGATAGGTGACAAAATATATCAGTCGTTGGTTTATAGGTCATAGCTTTCCGAAAATTCAGCGCTAAATAATCCTGCCCTTTGCTGGACCCTACTTTGGTGACTCCTAACAGAGCATGGAAGTAAAAAGTACTTCAATTCATCGATAAAAAATGGACTATACAATAGTGACGATATTACTAAATGATTGACGCCTTTTGTGGTCCACTTATATTCCCTATAATAATCCCTTGAAGTTGAGATATTCTTTTCTCACCAAACACTTTGCATTGAACTAAGGAAACTATGCAGGGAAGAACCGCGATTTGATGCTGAAACTGAATCTTTAATTAGAATACAAAGTAGATCATTCAGAAGGGAGTTACAATCGATAGTTCACTTAGTGTTCTTATGTGCCCCCGACGCAATTTGTTACTTGTCATTCTGAGCGCCACTGTATATACAGGATTAACGAAAAGAAAATGTTGCGATTTCAGAACTCTGTGTAACTATAATCACTATTTACCAGACTTTTCAGTACTATCAAGACCTTGACAGGGTAGATCGTCCTAGTATCGCAACATTTAAATCTATGAACAGTTCTTACGTTCAAAAAATTGCTTAAAAAAGGATTATTCGATCTGAGAAAAAAATCGGTGAGGGAGATGATTTCTGGAATAGTCTGACATCAATGAAGACAATAATTGGATCTGAACTAAGCCTTCGAACCTATATGTAAACAAAATGAATTCCCATAACCACAAAAGGCAAAGAATCCTTTGATCATTGTTTGAAGAAGTTGTGCCGTATTTATTGTTGAAATTTTTCTACTGTCAATTATAGATACAAGCATTATAAAAAAAAAACAGCTATTTAAACATGGACAAGAGATTTGTAAAAGAATATGCAGTTACCAGAAGTCATTTTTCATCGTTTATCATGAATGGAACAATCGTGTCATGTAAAACTTCTTTAGTATTAGTCATAAAAAATATCATAATATAAATGCTAAATTCTGTTGTTAGTGCTTTTTTTGACGTAAAACTAATGTTACTGGAATAGAGCTCATATTAAGAGCATAATTATATGAGGGAAATTTAAAAAATTAGTCGAAATTATATATATTCCAATCGATACATCCTCTCCTGTTAAACAAACATATGGTACTTAAGAAATGATCTTTAACTATGCTAAAACCAAAGTTTGAACTTTCTCAAAAATAGTTAATCTTCCATCACCACAGTGATGTCATTACAATAGTCTGCAAAAGGACTTGGGTACCAGTTGCATTTCGTTTTCGATGTCTGCTTTTCGTTCAGCAAGTTTCGCATGAGTAATGCTGTAATAAAGGAACTTAATTTAAAAATCGTCTTGTCTCTTATTCATCTTGTAAAGTTCGCCTATCTTCACTCATATTCTTTCTTTCTCTAGATTAAGCTTACTTTCCAAAGTATATTGGCATCTTCTTGTAATCGTCATAAACAATTAGAGTGAAAGGACACTTGATAATAATTGGTTTTGGAGATGAGAGAGATAATTCGATACGGCAACTATGATAAAAGCATGATTTAAGAAAAAATGTTGATATACACTGAGAATAATAGATATATTCTAGAATATGTGGAGTACGGTATACGCTTATTTTACGGAACAAACCACTTTTAGATGTACGAGACAAAGCATATAAACAATGCTGTTTTACAAAAATTAGCAAAAGTCAAAACAGTTGCCTCCTCAAAAAATAATGCCTCTGAAACACAAGATATTGGTTGTATTCATCATAGTACACCGTGAGGGGTCTACTGCTTCCACGACCGCTACCCTCCACATTAAAGTTACAACTAAGCCTAAAGATAAAAAATAAGCAATAGTAGTCAACAAGGACTTAACTATCTGAAAATCAATCAACATTAAATAATATTGTACTGATGAGTTTTCCATGAAATATAAATCGCGTGGAAATCCATCACAAGAATTGTTAACAACCCTAATGAATTAATTTCTCCATTCATGTGATGGTTCTTTCATAGCTTCCGATAAATTAGTATAGTTGACGCTTCATTTGAAGTCATTGACAATTACCTTTGAGAAAAATTTAGGCTTTTATTTGAGTAGAAAGGGTGAAATGCGAATGGTTTTTTCGATAACTCGTTACATATATTTACTCATGAGAAATTTTAGTAAACTTAATATTTGACTTATATATCGCCAATTTACTACTTTTCTAATAACAAAGGCTTATGTCGTATTCCACATATTCTATTCTAAAGGCTGTGAGATTGGAAAGAAAGATGAAGTATATAAAAAGAAGTGTCTAACACATTATTGATATCTGGCGAATGAAGAACAGTGACCATATCGAAGTGCTGAACATTTGATGTAAGTTTTCGAGTATAATCAGCACTGGCTTCAGCATCGGTCATAGCTAGATCTCCAAAGCCACCATGTGAGAAAAGCGATTCAGCATCAAGAGTATTCTAGAAAATATTGGTTTTAAAAAACCACAGAAAACGTCCTGAATGGTAGATTGAATTTATTTTCTTTAAATCATGTGTCCACTTCTTCTACCTTCTCTGTCTAGGCCTAGTACCATAACTACCTAATCTTTAACTTTGGTCATTGGGAAATGTTCCATTCCCTCATCTATCTTCATAAGTTTTTTTTTTGGTTATATAATTATTTGCAAAACAAATCGCACTTATTTACAGGAACTTTGGAATAAGGATACGTGAGCGCGGTGCCAGAGCAGCAAAAAGCTAATTACCATTAGATTTTAATTGAGCACTTGATTCTACAGTTGCTGCATAACAACACGACAAGCTTTTTCTCCCTAGAGTAGAGAGAAAATATTATTTGTCTGGCACTACTCAAGCTTTTCATTTTGATATCGGACCATTATAAATCGGTATATATTAAGATTAATGGCAGTGGCATTTTTTGCTTGACTTTAGTCAGAAATATCCTGAAAAAAGCATTCTTGTATAGTAAATTAATAGAATAAGTAGTTCATCAGACCTTAATCCCTTTTGCCATATTTGTAGCTTTTTCATGAGGCCACCACAGTGGTATAAAGGCTGTCTTGACATTAGGCTTCTTCTGGTATGGTAAAAATGACATATTTCAATAAATTAAATGAACTTGCACATTTGCAACATAAAAAATAAAATTCCTACGAGTACAATGAGTGAGAGCTATCAATTAAGCAAAATACTATTTCTCGCAATAACTTCAGTGATTACACAGATAATTTAAAGAGATAACCGTATTAAATATTTTTTAAATCTTAGTGTATCAGAATCCCTATCCAGTCTATTAAAAAGTGAACTCATAATAGTATGAAGATAACTTATTTTAATAAATTTACATTGCCTTTTACAGAGCCAGAGATTTGAAACACATCACAATTACATTAGGTCAAGTACATAAAGGATTTCAGTTAATAATTCCGCACCTTTTTTACAGTGTGGATAAGCTCCATCAGTTGCTGTCCTGCCATCGACTTTTCAATTCCCGTGATAAAATAGAGAGAAATTGAAGGGCTATTGGTGGGAATCTCCAAAATAGATGTTTTTCCTAAAAAAATTTTTTAAACATTCAGCATAAAGCAACTATTTAAAGACCCTATCTGATAAAGAACTAGTTAAAATATTACAAATGACTAATATGCCAGCAAAGAATTTACTATCTGTGGCCATTCTGAGTAAGATAAAAATACTTCTTGAAACCTAAGTGGCATTGACGCATCTTGGCATTGTCATTATGGAATTTTACAAGGAGATCATCTTCATTGTTATTTTGTCCAGCATGAGAGAAGACAGTTTCTGAATTAAGAAGTCCCGACTTGAATGCAATCTGAAATCGAAGATTTATGTAATCCTTAAGTACGTAAAACAGCAAATAAATAGTGAGTATATCATTTATTAACAAGCATAAAATGTACTAGCATAAAGTAATTAAAATTAATAAATTTCTTATAAATACTTTTCCAAAGTGTGTTCGTGTAATGAGTTATTAAATAATGTATACAAATCACAAATTTTATAGATTTAAAACCAATTGGTTAATGAGCATAATGAAAGTAATATTTCGATTATTATATTTAGTATTTTAGAGACTTAATGATGTGTGTGTATATTTATACTCTTATATATGTGGGAAGTTGTAGATTTTCAATTAACCTGGAAATGACTGGTCCACGCAAGAATGGGACACTTCTGGTTTGACTTAATCTGCAGTATTTCACAACCTGCATGCTCACTAGCGGTCCTCACCTAGAACATAAATGTGGTCTAAGACATTTTTAGCTCATATCTACTCCCTTTCTGTTGAATCCACCACCCACCTCTTTCATCGAGGTATCTCCATCCTTCCATATTTCAAAAGGGCATGTCCGAATGAACGATGCCTGTAATTCCAAACTATTAGGAACTCTCTCTATGCAAATTAAATTACAAAAAATACCCTACAACAACTGGTGTATTCTACGACAGCATAGTCTACATATACAAGGTGGACATAAAGAAGCAGATGTAAAAGTATAACTTTTGTCAAAGTCAACTAAAATTGCCGTTTAAAAGTATTCCTAAAAACTTGAATATCTAGCTTTTCGACTCTATTAACTTCACTAGCATATCTAATATGTGAAAAGTATAATTACCGATTTTATGAGGATATTTCTATTGTCTTTTTTCACACATTCAACGTCATTTACCTAGGATTTTTACTATTCTAGTAATAAAAAATGGTTTTTTTTACGTATCTTAGTATTAAATGGCATAATATTTTGTTTCATGTCAAATTTTACTGTGCCACAATTGTACTTTTATATGACTGATAGTTCATGCAACGCATCTTGGTAACCAATTCCGGTGTTTATGTAGGTGACAAATGGTAGGACCATGGGATCCAAGAACATTGTGGTAGTTTTTAACAACAGCTAGATTTTCCACAAAAAACCATTTTTTATTACTAGAATAGTAAAAATCCTAGGTAAATGACGTTGAATGTGTGAAAAAAGACAATAGAAATATCCTCATAAAATCGGTAATTATACTTTTCACATATTAGATATGCTAGTGAAGTTAATAGAGTCGAAAAGCTAGATATTCAAGTTTTTAGGAATACTTTTAAACGGCAATTTTAGTTGACTTTGACAAAAGTTATACTTTTACATCTGCTTCTTTATGTCCACCTTGTATATGGACCACAAAAATAATACGCGTATTACCCAGATAATATTGCACTTATATTCCGCTGCACAGAACTTACTTTTAAATGTTTTTGCATCCACTGAATGAGCTCACTTGTATTTTCAAATATCTTCACTTCAATACCTAGGTTGTTGAGAGTGAGAAACGTTGAATAACTATAGGACTTCGTGAATTTAGGATGGATAAGAACTCGACGGAGAATAGCAAAGCTGCCTGAGCACAAGAAAAATCGTTTTAAAAAATATTAAAAAGTCAAAGAAAATCAGGGATTTAAGAAGTGCTTAAAAAGATCTACAAATTAGTGAATTATAGTGAGCAGAAAACTAAACCAGGTTTGGCCGCTGAGTGCAGGGCATTTTCCCATTGGCGTAGTTCATCACCGACCTGATTTAAGAGAATACGAATCTATAAGACATGATTTTGTTGAAACAAATGAAAAGACATAAATACTAGATGACTTCAAAGAATACTATATATCTCGCTGAAACTAAATCTCACAATTTTTGCATAGAAATGTAAAGAAACAAAAGTAGCTAAAGTTGATTTTTATTAAAAAAACATATTTATATTTTTTTGTTACAAAAACTATATAACAAGCAAATTATTACCATAGCTGGTTCTACAACATTCTGCTGTTGAGCCATCAGTTCACAACGAATAGATTCGGCAGACTGCATTAAGTGCAACACATGAGCAATACGAAAGGAATATAAGAAATCCCAATAACAATCCTATATTTTCCACAATAATTAAATTGTATATACTTACAACATTTCCAGCTACTGATACAAGGCATGAGAGAGTTGATATTAACTGCGGAACACATAGCCATGTGTTGCTACTCGTGGAATTGTCTTCCAAACATGACCTGTTACTGTCATGTACTAGAACTCCGCAGCCACTACTTTAAAAATGAATATAGTTGAAGGAAGTTGAAAACAAAACTGACTCAAATATTTGGTAAGATATGCGAGCCCAGTTTTCCCAAATAATTTTCCCCACAGAAAGCTCCGATGGGCTTGGCTCATGAATGTGTTTTGATGGATTTCCAGCTCTCAATACTAGATAGCAACAATTGATAATTAATAGACTGCAAATTATATCAAAAAGCCAAACTAAAAATTTTAGCACTCTTGTTTAAAATTAATAAAAATACCTCCCTTCAAACATCAAGGAATATTTCTCGCGAAATGTGAGATCAATTAAACAAATAGAGCTTATTTCTTCCTATGATAGCCTATCGCAACTTCACCGGTAAAATGCTAATTAGCTAAATATTTGTGGAAATGAATTCTCAAAATTATAAGCACTTTTCTTCCCTGTGCTATACAGATCGATAATTTTATTGGAAATCGGGATCCTACCCACTTTTTAATCAGTTTTACTTCAAAACAAGCGTCACCAAAATGAATATAGTGGCAATTCTGGATAAATACTCTTTATTTTGAAATTTGCAACTGATACAACACAGGCTCTCTAATGGAACAATATCCATATTCCTACTATATGTTCCAATTTTTATTAAAGTCATTGTCACAGGTATACACGGTAATACTAAGACTATACTAGTTGTTTGTAAAAATGAGCATATGATTTAACGCCGGCCATCTAATGGTAATATCATAAGCAAACGAGTATAGGTGACGTTGAAATCTTGAAACAATTAACAATATAGCGAGTGCATTAGTAAAAACGATATGATTAGTTGATAATAAGTGAAAAACTAAATCGAATATGTGAAAGAAAAAATACGATTTGAAAGAAATGTGGTTTTTAAAATTTACCTACTGATTAGATAGTGAAAACCTATAGGTATATAAGTTGGCATCTTCTAGCATACATCAATAGAGATTATTTCGAAAATCACGGCAAACAAACATCTTAATTTGAGATAGAGTAATACCACCATCATGCTTCTTGAGAGAGATCGAATAAAGCGGGAGACACAGGGCGTGTACTTACGAAATTTCATCCTTTTAAAAACAAACTCGAAAATTACAGTAAGGAAAAAATCTATAAAGGTACACTACTTTTCTTCTTCCGAAACATGGACGTTAGCCCATGATACAGCAGGATCCACGACTTGTTCTGACCAAAGGCCGAAGTCGCGTCCAGAAAATAGTGTTCCTTGGTAAGGAATACCTCCCTGTGAATCCAGCGATGTTCCAAGTGACAATCCTAGTCTGGAATATGGATCGAATGACATTTCAGACTGAATGGAAGATTGTGTCCATTGCATCGGCGATGTGGTAGAAAGAGATGCAGCTGTACATAGAGAAACTGAAGGCCAAAGCCCGCTTCCAGCCTAAACATGGAATATATTCATTGGAACAAATAAACACTTAATATATCATTTAAATATGAAACAAAAATCCACCTGACAACGTTCATCAGTTTCAATAAGTGAATCTAGATGAAGATCAGGCATAGGCCAATTCAGTTCGTCCAAACCTTCTTAAATATAATATAATTTGTATATCCATCTAGTATTTTGCCATACAATAAAAAAGAGTGATATAATAGGAATCAGTTCTTCTAAAATAAAAAGTATTACACTAATTTTACTAATGATTTATTTATATTTGGGCACCTGTTCGTTGTTGATATGCTTCAACCATACGACGTCTTTCCTCTTGAAGTTCAGCGCCTAGACTTTGCTTCTTTCCCCTTTCGCTACCTATGGCACCACGTGAAGCATTTTTATACTGAAATACAATTAGAACATCTTCGAAGACAAGGTCAGTTAATAAATTGAAATGCTAGGTTTTACGCTATATAAATTATGTTATTTTGAGAAACAAAATTAATCACTTTTCGAATTTATCCTCACTAATTAACATTCAAAAAGTGTATATGCTATCAAATAATTAATAATAGTTGGCAACAAATGGATGCTTTCGAAATAATTTATAATGTTACATGACTTACGAACCGTTACGCGGTCAACACTGCTAACACTTTCACTGCCGCTTTGTCTTCCATGTCTCCCCCTTCCTCCTCGTTTTCTTCTAGATTTCTTCTTTTGAGTATGTGCAGGTGTATCTGATCGACTGGGGATCCATTCTTCACCAGAACCGCTCATCATGTGTTCTGTAGCTGCTGCCATAGCAGAAAAATCATCATCAACATCATCTGAAATTATTAATTAGTTGTAACCGATTTCACACCATTAATGGAGACTAAGAACACAACCCTTATGGACCGACCTGGTCCCACTACTTCATCCATCCAATCCGGTGCTGCACTCAGCTCACTAACGATACTGATTTCGCTCTCACTAAGCCTTCGTTCACAAGCATTAGTCAAAGAATTGGAAGAAACTTGATGATTAGATGTCATATTATCTTCATTATATTCTTGCTGAAAGAGCTGGGAATAGAAGCGATTACGTAGCGCAAATTTACTATCGAATATAAATCCTTGACATCATCACATTAGCAGACATAAATTTAAACCTATATTTAAAGGTAAACGGTTCGGTAAAATAAATATTTAGATGAGGTGTGGAGGAAATAAAAACGCTACTCACATAAATTCTTCTTTCTGCTCCAATACTAGATGCCAAAGATGGAGTTGGCGTGATTGGTCTATTGAATTCATCAGATAAGTTATAGTCTTCTTCGAGTCCCTGCTGGTGAAAGACAAGCGGAACATGAAGAGAGGTTGAAGTGGATATTACATCCACAACGGATGGTAATGAAGATACTGTAGGCTGAACTGTAGAAACTGGAATAGTTGCAGATCGAGATTGTAGTTCAGCAACAGAAACTGGAGTAACCGAAGTCGTATCAAATTCCCGAGAATCTCTGAGGGTACCTTAACAGCTTTTTTCATTAAAATAATTTGACAATATTTGTTTTGAAAAGAATTGTATTTGACTAGACTTCCCGAACTAAACAAAATATTATATTCGAGGAACAATGTAATTAAGCATTAATCATTAATAATTTCAAAATGTACCATTTACATTAGCTGCAGGTTTTAAAGCTTGTTTATCTCGTCTTTCCTCGGTTTTTTCTTCCCGACGTCTCTCTGGTCTTTCTTCTCTCTTTACACGTGAACATGTCTCGAAATCATCCATAAGATGCTGTGCACGTGCTAATCGTCGTTCCGTATCCATTACATTACTCTTTTTCCGTACAGGATCAGTGCGAGAAATAGCTGGGGCTTTCGGCGACATCGATGTCTTAGCACTAAAATATTTAAATTATTTTGACAAAAATAAAGAAGAAATAATACATCCAGAAAAAAAATAAACCTGAGTTTATGCATGGGAGCCACTGGTTGAATTTTCCTTCCATTGTTAACCTGCTGAGTAGTAGTCGATTTAGTTGAATTCGAACATCTATTAGTTATATCTAAATATTTCGATTTTTCTTTGAACACTAGTAAATCAATTCACTGAGATTGTCTATCTTCGTTAACATATGTTATTGCACGAAAATTAATAAATATTACGTCTGTATTTAAAAAACACAAAATCTGACCTTTATTCCTACTACTATTACTACTACTAAGTAGAAAATCTTTTTCTTTAGCTGCTTCCTTTTCCTTTGCTTTAGCATTTATCACAGAAACAGGGGTCTTTTTCTTCTTCTGTAGATAGTGCAGTATAAGAAAATATACATTAAATGAAAATTAGCCTTTAAATTTAGAATGAACCTTATTAGGAATTTTTGGCGGCTCTTGTTTATTCCTATATAGCAAAGACCACCTCCAAACAAAATGAACCGCCTTAAGTATTGAATTAGCAGTTTGATAAAAGGCACGCGAAACAACAGATGCATCCGCAGAAGCGTGAAGGCCCGATAGAGACGAAGATTGCGACCACCCTGAAATAATAAAAAGCTGTATTTTCAGAAAATGATATATTTTATTTTAGAAGGAATTCCTATGTAATCATTAAACAGAGAACAATAATCATCATTACCAACCATCAGTAATTATTCTATATGAGTAATAATAGTGAGAATTTTACACTAACATATTAAAAGACAAACACCTACCTTCTTTGGTGCCGCCTGCAGATTTTTTAACTGTATCCAAGTTATTTAAATCAAAAACGTGACGAGGAGTCGTATAATGTTGGCGTATAGCACAGGCTATGGCTCGATCACCCTCGAGATAAGCACATGCCAGAACACATACTAGACAGAATCTATAAAACTATTCTAGTTCGATTATTCCAGTATGTTAAATAAAAGTCAATAGGATAATTTAATTATTATTAGCTTTTGTTGTAACATTAACAATAAAGTTATTTAAAATTGTTTTTAAGATATTTATTAGGCATTTGGAGGTTAACAATTTTAGACTAGCTTTAGTTTTTGTTTACCACTGTATATGTCTCAAAAATAATTCAAATCTACTTTCTAACAGCAATACTAGGTGTATCCCACGATCTATGGGACTTTAAGACGAAGTGACTTTTCCTGAGGTAATAGTTATTAACATTAATACTTGATTTTAATGTAATTTAGATACTATACGGATACCTTCTATACAGCTTTCCGTAAATAGAACAAAAATTGTTTATAACAAAATTTCACTTTTCTGAACCTTCACTATCTCTATTAGTAGACAAACGGTCATTTTCTTTACTTGTGAATCTGAAAATTACCCCAATCCTACTGACCATAGAGATTTGTTCAATCAATTGCTGTCGAATTTGTCAAAGTCTGTGGTTATGCCGTTCAAAACAAGTTGTATATCATGTTCTCTTTGATCTAAAGTAGCCGCTTCCTTTTTTTCCTCTATATATTATAATCTATTCCAGATCTGAGATAAATACAATTAAAAATTGTACTCACTTAACACTGAGCCAACCAAGAAAAATAACTTGCGTAACAGGTCATAAAAGCCAATTTTAGTAATTATAAAGAACTTAAAAATGCAGGAGCATAATGCTCATGAATGTAGCAATGTTTTTTCAATGAAAAAGATCATTTTCACTAATCATAACAGTGGAAACAAGATAAATTAGTTCGAAAAAAAATGCAGAAATCGGTATTTATAGGCAAAAACTGTATTTTTAATTTTTCGGCGCTACTTTCAAATGTAAATAGCAGAATCCATATAATATTTATGTAGTAACTGTAAAAATTGGTAATTAATTAACTCACATCAATGCTGTTACACAACTGTAGTACATTAGATTTTCGAAAGGTGGTCTCGGGAGAGCACGATGACATCTCGCCATCATATCCACAGGAACAGTAGCGGCTAGTGGGAATAACCATGAACTGCCATTCATGTGCATATAAAGTTGAAGATCTGCTTCATTTGTTGTCGTCAAAAAATCTGGTGTGTAACTGAAATTACACCAATACTTACTGAATGAAATTTAACAGATTAAAACATTATACTATAAATAAAGTATTAGTAGTAGTAAATAATGGTATAATGCTCACGCAACATCCAACAAGTACGTCTCATTTGGTTGTAGTCGGAAAGGATAGCAGTTCAGAATACGAAAGCCACGGTTTTCACACGGAACACCATTTATACTCATATTGACTACAGTGAATGGTACTTCTCCTGTGTTGGAGACTGTAAAAGGTCGACGCACAGTTAATGTAGAACTCAGCTTGTGCATAAGCCCTAGAAATAAAAGTTTTTCGTGTATATTTGTATGACATTACTAATTTCAACTTACTTTTTGGGTTATTGCAATCACTAAGATGGTCATGTCGTATTTCAAAAAGCAGAGGCTGCTTCGATCTGGCTTCAGTACCTTCCACTTTCATTCCAATAACAGCTCCGCGACCATAAACCACAACTGGTTCAATGATTGTTAGATTGTTCCTAGAACATGACTTTCTTAGAAAAAATTAAATATTTATAAGATTCAAGACTGATACACACCAATATCACTTGTTAAAATAGGAACAGGTTACCTGATTAATAATAGTGATGAGCGCAAGGTGTAATCTGAAGGAAGAAATCCAAGTCGTAGCCGAACCTTCATATGAGGCTTAAGAAGAAGCGATAACGTAAATCTAAAAAAGGCAAAGCATAAATATATATTACTAAAATGAAGTGTATTTTTACTGAACTTAACAAAGTCACAGATAACTAATCTAACGTAACAAAGCATGATATACCTAGGTACAGTTTGAGGTATAGCTGCTTCAAGTTCTTCACGGAGTCTAGGAACTGGACTATCGGGTTTAAGAGTAAAGAGCTCTGTATCCCGCAAAGAAAACATTAGAGTCTCATTCATTTCAACCTAAATTCCACAAAATTTATAAAACCAAATCCCAAAATTGTTTTAATAATAACAATAATATATCTCAAAGAAATTTCATAGTATTAATAAGTTACCTGAGATGTAAGAGGAGTTATGAGATGTTCCCTGAAAAATTCAACGACTACATCAGCGTCTGGATAGATCACCAATGGAATCACTTGAACAGCGATGGGTACCGATGTCGGATTAGCCAGTGTAAGATTGACGATCTGCACTAGTCTTTTAAAAGCGAAACAAAAACTAGTAGATGCTATATTACTAAGTAGTTCGATAATTTAATAAAATTTGAAAAAAATGTTCAAAGCAAATATAGCAGCATAATACAAATAAATAGCTTTTTTGGCCATCTACAACTTCCAGGATAAAAATTAGATATTAATAAAATAAAATATAAAATGGTAGTATGAAAATTTCAGTTATTAAACATTACCGTAAAATTTCCCAATGCAGTCAATGGAAAGTGAACGGAATTTCGCGTTAACAGACGGGGCCATATCATCTCAGCAGAGGTTTCAATCTAATATTTTCTTTATTATTTCAAATATTTCATAGAAATTCCAAGTATTATCTACTTTCTAGTAAAGTTAAATACATAAATACCTGAATATTTTTCGCTTTATCCGTGTCAATAACAACAGTCGTATTAATTATATGTTTTCCAGCCTTTACAAGATTATCGTAACGCAGCCTCTGTTTTTTATACAAATAACTATCTACTTCAGCCAAGTTTGCAGGTAATGTTAGACCATGTACAAACCACTGTCCATCTAAAAGAAAATTTTTAAAGATTTAAATTTAATATCTTCTATATACAACGTATATTTGACAAAATCACCCGTCGTATGAAGAGGGAGACCGAGATAACAGTAATTATGTGTACAAGGAGCTTCTGGTAAAAACATAACACGACCTGAAAAAGACGGATGAGATTTTTATTTTCGCCTTATATTTGTACTATTAATAGTAAGTAAATTAAATCTTTCCTTTTAATTAGAGCCTAAAAATTTTAAAAATAAGTACCTAGATTAGTTAATCGGCCAGAACGCAGTATAGGTGGATGTGATGGATCGAAACTTTCAAAGAAAATACGCGGATCACGAGAGATAGTTGATAATCTAGTAACTGTCATATCTTCGTCAAACGAATTGAACACCTAAACTAATAGCAACATTCAAATGTTTGCTCTGAAAATTTTACCAAGATGGTATTTTTATACAATCAATTGCAAAAGTTTTATATATAGTTTCTGTGACGTTAGGAAAGGCATAACATTTTTACACTAATTATAGACAGAAAAAATCTAGAAATACCTGTAGACTTCTATAAACAACCTTCCCAGGGTGAGTTGAGCCGAATGAGATGCGATCAGGTATTGAGCTAAGGGATCCAGAAACCACCTAAAAATAAGAAAACAAATTAAATCTTTACCTCAAAGAAAAGTAAATGGTAATGTTATACCTCGTAGTTTATAGGATAGACCCTACTTTCGAACTCCGTAGCAATTATTATTTGTCCTTTCTCATATGATCCAATCATCGGAATCCGTAATTCAAAATCAAGAATTACATAATGCTCAGGAGGAATTTCCAAGTCGGAACCCTATAATATTAATAAGTCTATTTAACCAAAATTAATTAGGACTATTCTACTGTTTCCTAGAAGTATCACAACTAATAGTTTTTTTTAGATATTACGTTAACAACATTATACGAATAAAAAAACCACATTTTCTTTTGTTAGCTTAAGAAACTTAATATCACCCTCCCCTCGTATGACATTGTTAACCCTAAGGTCGGATAATCCCTTAATGAACTATTATTAGAAAGATGTTATAAACTAACTTGAACCCATTCCTCTCTCATGTTTAGAGGTATTGACACAGCTGCATGGTGCTTAGCCAATATAGATACAAGATAGAGTCGGTATATTGATGGATTTGGAATCTTCAGACCACGCACGGTCATTATTGCCCGATTATTGTTACGAATAACGAACTAAAAATTTGTTGATATTATGTTGTAGGAATTCAGTAAATCAGCATAACTTATAAAGTTATAGCTTTATATAGTTGAAAAATCATAAATTACATCATACTGAGTAGGAAAAACGTAGATAATAGCATAGTGTTACATACTCTTATAGTTCGACTGTCGCCTCGCTCTAATACTCCGAAATCGAAAATATCTTGGTCGACGGAGAACAACTCGACCTATTGTGAAATACATAAGTTTTAATTCTCATAAATGTCTTATATTATAATTTACAATGAAAAAATGTACTTGGATTTTTCCACAATATTTCCACATTTGAACTCGGTATGTTGAGACATTGGTATGCACATAAATAACAGCAGATCCAAATGTGTCAGGGACTCGTTTGTTATACTTAAGTAGAAATACAGGTCGTTCCTCTCCAGAGCCAATGACTGTAGTTTTTCCAAATAGACGCACCTGTAATGATAAATTTTTTGGAAAAAATGTTCACTTACAGATTTTTCTTAAATCAGTTATTATATATCAACGATTAAATAGTCCTCGTACTATTTTTCTGCTTCAAGTGAAAAATCACTAACGGTAAAATACTGCCGAGCATCTGGTGAAACTGATATATTCCACACAGCTACTCCAAATGGAAGTGAATTTTTTAATCGAACTGCCCTTTTATGGGGTATTTTTAAATCTCCTTGAAGAGCTAAGTCGTTACCAACCGAAAAAATATCTCTGGAAAAAGAATTAAATTCATAACCATTGCAACTTAAAATCTACTTTTTCATCACCCAGAATGAGTATAAGAAGACAAGTATTATCAGGCAGAAAAACACACCCCTGATATACAACAGCTCGAAACGGTAGCGTGATGTTGTAGTTTCCACCACGACTAACAGCAATTATTCTACCAAAAAAATGTTTTGTTGCAGGCTCATTTGTCTCGAAATTTATACGTGAAGCATCGAAAAATACTTTCACAAGGTCTACTGGTTTGCCTGTAATATTTTAATAAGATAAAGACAAGACTGTCTGAAGGATTCTAAACTTTTAATGGCATTACTTACAAAAGTAGTGATAATAATACAGTACAATGAAATTATTGGAAACAGCAGAAATACCTGGCTGTAAATGTTTCCCAGGATGTACTGCAATAGGTGGATTTGAAGCAAATTCCATATATATTCCAGTAGCATCACCCTTCTCGACATATAAGGTCTAAAGTTCTATCTATCATTAAAAAAAACTGTCTATCAAGCCTTTCAGTCATTTCAAAGTTCACTTCATTAAAACAGGAAAAGCCTACTCACCTCAAACTCTAGTTTTCCATTAAGCTGAAATTGATAAACTGAAAACATCTGTGGTTGAGACCGTTCTCCTTGTCTGTTAATGAAAAGATTGAAGAAAAATCATTGAAAAAAAAAAAGATTAAATACCTTAATAAACCAAAATCCAAAATATCGCTAGTGGTGAACACCCCCCGTCGTTTTGTGATCTCAAGAGGAATAGGTAACACGAGCGAGTGTGGGATAATTCCTTTCCTATATAGAACTATTTATGTATGAAAAACATTTTTTGCCATTCTGACTAACCCTTCATCATCAAGAAGTAGTCCCCCAACTCTTATGAAGTTAGTAATATTCTCTAGGGTATGTCCAATGATAAGAATTCGACCAACAGTACGAGTTTGGAATGGACGAATGTCCTAAAAATTTAATAAAAAATAGCAATAAGTGCAAATAATCCATACTAATTTGATTTAATTACCCAATACTGTAATGGTTCGCTAGCCATCTTTTCATCGATATCATGAGACATCTCTACATGAGCATTACCTCCAGAAGACAAGATCTAAACGTTAAACGTTTTGAAAATTATTAAATATGCAGAAACAGGTTAAATTAATGATCATACCTCATTAATACGGAAGGTGCTACTATGTGGGTTGTGGATAGTAATATCTTTGTACACAGTACCATTGAACGGTAGAATAGTACCCACAAAGGGAACAATACGATAAGGATTAGAGGTAGATAACCCAGATATCTAAATATTTAATTCTAAATCTATGAAATATATATGAGAAAAAACAGCACTGGTACAATATGTGCGTGAATACATTACACCAAATGTAGTTTTAAAATATATTATGCAAACTAGAAAAACAATTTTTTTATAACTTACTTCATACACAAATATTCCAACTGATGTGTGGATATGAAGAGCCGCAGATACTTTCCCCTCTTCTCGAGGAAGGAAAACAACATCAAAAAATGTTGTACCGAGTGAAGAAATCTCCTAAAAATCTCCTTTAAATAAAACCAGCGGAGATAATATTGCGTTTTAACTTTACCAAGGGAGTAGTATCTCTCAACTCATAGAACATTTTATTAACGTCTGATTAAGTCATCCTCGATTTATTTCGTGCTTTGTTTCCTAGATTTTAAACTTTTCGTTTACATATTAAGTTTTAAACTCGTAAAGAAATTTTCATGTGCATGCTTCCAGAAAAATATTAATAGTATGACTAAATAAGTGCACTTATAGCATTATACGCATAAACTAACAGAATGAATTCCTGCTGATTTTTACGGGTAATTTTTATTATATTTTAATTCCAATCATTAATTACAACTAAGTTTTTAAAAACTATCCTAAAATAGTTTGAAATTAGTGAACTTTCTTCACCCCATCATAACAACATCTAAAACTATGACTTTAGTGCGTTTCGTTGTATATTGGTAAAATAAATAATGGAAATAAATGAGCTTACAGTCGTATCGAAAAATGATGAGTGAAAGCTCACAGTGCCACCCATTATAGAATCAAGAACAATAGGTTTATTTAAACGACTACGTACGAAAATACGACGCTGTGAAGGTACTCCGACAGCACTAAAATATTAACCATATGAAAATGAAGTCAGAACCAAAATAAATAAATCTATAAAAGTACTGACATACTATGAAGTTCTTATGTAAATGATGTAATTACTAACTGATCGCCAAATTCAATAAATGGTGGGTCGAACTCGATTGGTAATAAATCCTCTCCAGACTCTTTTCGAACGTGATATTTTCGATCTTTACAACTGAAATATATAATGATATATAGAAAAATGTAAGTCCATTTATAAACTTAAAGATTTCAATTTTCTCCCTATTATACCTTGTTTTCATATTTGTATCCTGATGCACACGATGTCCCACAAACATCTCTGCTTCAAAACGAGTAGACTCGCTAAAGTAATGCAGCTCCTCACCCGTCTGCACAAATGCAGTATGTAATACGGGAAGTTCATCCAACAATGGCTCATTGTCCCATGATACCCACTGAGAAATAAAAACGGAAAATCATGTAAGTTTGAAATATTTAAAAAAATAAGTCTCCATAACACTATGTAATTAAAAATTCAATATTGTTTTGTTTCAAATCCTTAGGTTATACAATAACTATTGAGTAAGATTTAAAATAAATAAATTAAGTGAAAATAAACAATGTAACAATTAACTAATGAGGATATTCATAATTAACTCACTTGATGCTCAAGAGCCGCTATAGTAGATAGAAATAAAAGTAAAAGTAAACATGGTTCAGATAATGTTTTCAACATAATCCAGTCAGTATCAATAATTATAACAGCCCTCTATAGTCTTTATTCTGCAACATCATGAATCTAAATCTAAATAAAGAATTAGATGTTAACTACTTTCACTCTGTTATAATTTGAGCAACTTTATTGAGCAACAGCATGAAATAATTAAAGATGGCAGAATTAAACATATAACAAACGCAAAATACACTTCCATACCTACAACAAGAAGAAAAAGCATACTATTTATTAATGCTTCAAGATAATAATACTTTTTAAAATTTGAAATATGAGATAATATGAATGATGATTAATTAGTGTAAATGAACTAAGTTTATATTAAGAGACAAAAAACAAGAACATCATTCTATCATAATTCAACTGAGCTAAGCCAAACTGCATGACAAAACTAAATAAGACATTTGCGCAACTTGTGACACGTGTATGGAGCATGAAGACAATAAAATTACTTCAAAGAGTATTAAATAGCAAAAAATATAGATTTAAATAAGTTTGTTATTCCGTTTTATAAGAAAAACTGTCTACTAACTTGTAGAAACCAACTATAAACTCTATAGAATCCTCACATTAAAATGCTCTAAAAACTATAATCTTTGATAGTTGAAAAATATAAACAGCAATAAAATATGCAATCTTAAAACTCTTGCACGGCAATAATACCCAAATTGGTGCAATACTGGGATTGAAACACCAGTTATAAGGATCAGGATCACTGTTTTAAATCGATATCCTACACTATTTCATCACGTTGCTCGTTTTGGGGTCACTACGTCGTGCGAAAGTGCGAAATTGTGTGGTATGTCGAACAGCGAGGTCAGAAATAACTAGTACAGTACAAAGACAACTTCAAGAGAATAAAATTTATACAACATTTGTTCTTACGAATTTTATTTTAATTAGTAGCATTTATGTAGTATATACGAAGGATCTAAAAATTCAATTTTTCAAGTATATGATATTTTCATTTCATGTCTGCTAAAAGAATTAACTAGTTTGACTACCAAACAATATTATATTAAAAAACATATTGTTCCAAAAAATATAATACTTTTAGCTAACGCATATCTTAGAAAAATTCTGCAATTATTAATAAAATGTATTCATAGATTTATCACTTTGAGAAAAGTGCTATGTAAACGTCGTGTCATGCTCCTCGCGCCCGCCGACTGTTAGATTGCGTAAATCGATACTCACTAAAGATCATGGCTCTGATAGATCTACGAACTAAATTTATTGCCTTTCTAGAATAGTATCAACAAAACCATTAATAAAATGTATATAATAACTTAATACGAAAATTACTTGACTGAAATAGTAAATATAGTAATGAACACTGAGAACTCGTTAAAGATTTCATTATGGACAATAAGTTTCGCTCGGCCCTGCTTTATTCGTAGGCAGTGATCAATCGATTACTGAGAAACTGGTCAGACCCACTTGCAAACAAATACCATAAAATACTTTAAAACTGTCCTATAAAATCCTAATATATGTCTGTGAAATTATTTATGACTAATATCACGTGGTATTTACTTTAAAAGTTCAATATATATCAGTACTATGATTATGAACACAAATCAGTATATATAATTATGTATACAAGATTATCGTTCTAAATATGAATAAATTTTGAATCCATTAAAAACTGAACCACATGATAATAAAGAGGTAAAACCTAATTAGTACATGAACAGTAAACAGTTTGATTAAAGAATTCTAGCTAAATCAATTGTTTAATTAATTAATTTTAGATGCAAATTATAGCAGCAAACAATTTGTTGTATAAACAGTGTCAAAACATTATTGTCACATTATGTGAAATAATTCTGAACTTACACGTGCTATAAAAGAACAGTAGAGTAAAAGAATATATGATTTTACAACATTATATAATTAACAAACGAAATAAAGACGCAGATAAAAGCAGAAAAATACTTAAAATCTATTTCTGTACAATACTTATTAAAGGCCGTTAGTATTAACTACAGTATTTGACAACAGCGCAAAGGTACAGGTTATGTTTTCAGTGATTTATAACATGTGTTGAGTTACCTATATGAATATATTTAAGTTTCTCAGTTTTTCTGTACCGTTTTACGATTTTCAGAATTATTTACAGTAATATACTTGTTTTATATTAAATTATAATAGTTTATACCAGTACATTTTCAAATAACCAGTTTCAGAATGTCAATGGTTTTAATGCCTGAAGATTTGCTCATTCGGAACAATAGAGTTATAGATCCATTTAATCGTCTCGGCTGTAATATTAATCCAATTTTAATAGTCGTTGAATTTTGTCAAGTGGAAGGACCTCGTCCATTAACAACTGTGCATTACAAATCGGGTTTGAAATTCTTAAATTTTTTGTTTGTTGTCTGTAATACTGGTTTGTGTGAACTTCATAGTTTTAGATATTTTGAACAATATTGTGGATATTGAATGTAATCATACGTCTTTATAAATCCAACAAGATATTGAACATTGTTCCAGATATTTAAGTTATAAATATTGTAATTTAAACCACTACAGGGTTAGTTTGTAATATGATTTAAATTCTTATTAGTAGTGTATTGATATATAGGTAATTATGCCCTTTATAGCTTCATCTGTCTCAACTATCGATATCGATAGTTTGGCAGTTTGGTTAATGAGTTCGGAGACAGAAAATGGCACCATACACTTAATTTATAACCAACAAATGGGTATCTACGCGTTTTCATACTACATGACAGTGTATGATATTCGAGCCCGGGCATTTCAGGTATAAATTTTTGTGTTCCCTTCTAATAAATACTATCAATATCTTGTCAGAATTGTATATTTGTAATTAATGCTGGATTAGTAGTGAGTTATTTAATTTATACATGATATATTTCAGCGTCCCTTATGTATAGCATTTCTATATCCTAATAAGCCATCGGGTAAACAACTTACGAGATTTTCTGCTTCTGTTCGCCGTCTGATATCACCACTTATAATGTGCAATCGAAGACTTTTTCTACGACAGATCAGCGATGTCATAAAGATTTCGGATGCAATTGGTGGGTGATTAGAGAAAAAACGGAGTAAAAATAATGTAAATCATTGGTAGAACATGCTATTTTAATAACATGTTGTTTAGGATACATAGTTTTCTTTCAGAAAATGATACTGTACAAAGTTACTATTCTTTAGATCCTGATACATTAAAATCAACATCAAAAAATCCCAAAATGGCTTATATTGCAGATCAGGTGAATTAATTTTATTCAATCTAGTATATATTCTTACTTTTCCGTTTTTCGTCAAATTAAGAATTTCTATATTACTCCAGGCACGTAAATTAAAGCCGAAGATGCAGACCATGTATAAATGCTTTTCTGACTGTGATGGGTGTTAGTTTCCTTGATGCTTCAAATTACTATATGCACCCATTCTTTATTTCTTATGATACCTTATACTATAGACATTTTAATATGTATCCATGTAAAACTATGATATGTTGGATTAGAATATCTTTTTGAAGTGGCTTTTCTGTTTTATGTGTTATTAAAATATATTTATATCAGGATAACAAGATGTTTCTGTGGCTTTTTAGAAATATTCACATGTAATAGGTTTAGTTGATTCTGAGTGTTGCGGTCACCGAGAAGAGGATCGCCATGCAGCTGAAGAGACATTTCTTTCATTTCGAACCCCAGCTCCTCTTAAGCCAATCAAAGATCTCGTTCCTTGTGTAAGCACCTATATGATTTTAATTTTGATTACTATTATTACCTAAATAGTTTCCCATCATTTTTTTCTACCATCTGTATTTAGACATATGACCGGTTTATGGCATCTCTTCACCCACTTCTTTCCTACCTTTGTGAACATAAAACACGAAAAGGCGTTTTATACAGTGTTGGCATGCCCATTCTTCGCTTCTCTAAATATGAATCTCCGATGAAAGAGAAGAATGTAAAATGGTAATTTCAACCTTTTATTGGATTATTTACTTAGTTTATTGGCATTAATTACTTTCTTATATTTCTAGTAATACTCAGAAAGATGCAGAAAACGAGGAAACGTTGCGGACAGTGTCAAATCATCTTGATAATGTGGGTTTACGTTTCTAGAAACTGAAATGTATTTAAAATGTATCATTTTCGAAATGATTTTCAGTCAACTAAAAACACTTACAGCTGTTGTATCCAGTGCTAGCTGGTGATAATATGATAGTATGTGGTTCTGAACAGCGTAAACGCACCGTTGTTGATCTAGTGCACAAAATGAACTTATTAAAACCCAAAGCTCATACTAATTATGAAGTTATTTTGTGGGCTGATTCTAAAGAGAGGTAAGCCGTGATTTTCATGTGTGTTACTCTTTAATACTATGACATTGAATCAACAAGTTTTTGTAGTTATCAGAATGGAGTTACTGGTCTCTGTTGTTCCCGAACTCAGTCTATGTCTTTATCACATCCTAATGTTACTGTACTAGATACTAATAGTTCAGTTTTGCGTATTGTTCCTTATCAAGGGAATCTTCTAGCTAATTTGCGTATTAAACGGAAGTTTCCTACAGATAATTCATTATTGAAATATCTTTCTGCTTCACTAGCTGACCTTTGCTCAGTTGTATATATATCACGTTTTCTTTCTCCTTTAAATCTTACTGAAGAGGATTTATCATTTGATGATGAACGAATTATAGTTAATCTTCTAACAGAAATTGATCTGATGAAATATCAGGGCTTGAAATGTGCAATAGACAAGAGAAAGCCGTTTAATGCACCTGTTAAGATTATTCAGTTATGATACTTTCCATACATTAGGTTGGTAGTTTTTCATTGTTATTTGCATATTTAAGCTGTTTATATGCATTCGTGTGTTATATATATATAATATTAAATATTTGTGTCATATGAAACCCTATATTATACTCGTAAACAAGTTTTTAGTCGTAAATTTTTGGTTTGTATTTTAACAATCCAATAAATTGAATGGTTTATAGCACTAATATTTTAGTTGTTCATAATAGTAAGTAGTCTATTCCGTTCATATTCTGTACATTTAAATGGTTGTGCTTTCAAATTAATTCTAAATAAAATATCGCATTCCGTATAGAATACCATGATTTTATCAACGATATAAGAGTTTCGTTCCATAATGGAGCATGCTATTTTGTGAATTATCATAATACAATAATCTAAAGTTCTTGTAAATGTACACCTGCACTGTTGATGCCTTTTTTGGTCCCTTTTTAGTGGTGTGGGAGTATTTCAGAGACACATTTCTTTTATGAACTTGTGCAGATGCAGTTCAAACAGTAATTTAAATAATGGTAGGTAAACCGAATTAATTAATTGATATTAATCATTTATTAGAAACGAACCAATAAGTAAAAACGTGATTACCATAATGGTTTCCAGAGTAACTTAGTAGATGCACAAAATACTATTAGTTAATGGTAATATGTAAAATGTCGAAGAACATATGCCATGTATATTTATATCTGATATACATGGAATACTAATTCCTCCATCCTCTATCCGGGCGATCCTATGACAACAGCAAATTCAATACGGAGTCATTAATCTGCCCGGACTCGACCCTGGGACGTTCAGGACTCCACTGGAGACCACTATTCCTAAACCACCACCTACATTTTGCAGTCCCACTATGTTAGGCCTAGTACTAAATACAGGATAGTGACTTCTACTGATGAAAGAACGTCCAAACAATTGTAAAGACATTATGATGATGAGTGTATCGTCACACTTAAACATTAGTATTTTTTTCTATTATTAATACAACTACAAATTTTGGACTACTGAATATTTATAAACAAGAGAGAGAGAGAGAGATTCTGACTAAGATATTCGAATTACTTTAACTAGACATATAGGAATTCTAGGTTTTTTTCATAATATTTCCTCAATAACAACATATGTGGTACCGAAATAGAATATTTCGCATGATAATAGGTATACGTGTTTTGTAGCGTCGTTATAACCATATTTGACTGTTTCTCTAGTTTTAAGGTGTAAACTATTTTCAGCACATCTATTACGAGAAAATACATATTACAAATTTAAGTACATAAGAGGGATTAATACTAGTTGATACCGTCATGTATTGTAGAACTAAATCATTGCAAATAATTCTTCTTAATACTTTGACCTAATGTTATCTTTTTTGGTTAAATTCTTCCTAAGTTTTCCACAGCCAATGCCCTGACAAAATTCATTTTTGCTACATCCAAACACGATTTCGTGCAGACGAGTCCCATTCGGAAAGCGGATCTGAAAGAGACAAAACATAATTTGTGAAACAACAGTATACAGCAAATTGAAAAGTTTAAATTTTGCTCAGAAACGTAATTGATTTTTTACTATTATCTAGTGCTTATGAATGGTGTGCACAATTAAGCTAAAATCGGTAAATATTTTTATAATAAATAAATTTCATACTGAGTTCAGAACTGAATCGTTGCTCTCTATATTTACTATACAAGTGTTAGAAAGTCCAGGGGTTTCTTTGTAGTAATCAAGACCCCAAAAAAACATTTTTCCGTTAATCCTGAAATATTTAATATCTATTTCCAATTTTATGCGTTTTTCTCTAGTAATTAATTTGAAGCCTTTCAAAAGAGCCTTACTCGACCGGAGCTTCAGGAGATCTAAGGTAATTTACTCCATACACGCTAAGAAATTGAATATGATGATTGGTTGACCGAAATAGCTCTTTCTTGAACCTATACGTGTTGGCATCTTTATTACTTATGTTGATCCTATAATAGAATAGTTATGCTTGTGTAAAACCTAATTTTAAAATCGTTATTTACAATTACTTTAGGTTATTGGTTACTTAACTATTATTAAAAATACTATAATACAATGCTTACTTGTCATATGTGAAGATGGCGACGGTGCAGATCATTAGAAATACTATTATAGAATGCATTTCTGCTTCTAAAACTATTAATGCGAATAAATTTGCTTTAAAAAATAATGTTACGTTACAATTACAACCATTAAAAAAACATATATCTATAACTGTACATAGGATAACTAGTTTCATAAGTTTGTATCGTTAATATAACATACATATTAGTCAAAGTATGACAAGAAAACTTTAGTGTGGGAAGACATCTATATTATCGTTTAATCTTAACGTGACCTTTCCCGTAATATTGCATGACCTTTATAGCCAGGAGACATGCTTGGGGTCATCATTTTTACCTGAAGATAAATCTCATCGCAGTTATAAAAGAATGTGAAATTTGGTTATTACGTGCCATATGCTATCTAATAATATTTATAAAAGCAGATAATATAATTCAGTATTATCTAGTTTATTAATGAACAATCAGTCAAATAAATATGGTAAGCTTTAAAAACATCGTATTATTCCTGTATATATCAAATCTTAGCGACTTTTTCACATGGTTTGCATCTATGTACATTCTCTACATCCTAGGCACTACTTCGGAATATAATGTTAACTATATATCACAATGAACTCTACTTAATACATGTAAAACAAGTATATGGGCTAAATTTCAAAGTAATGTCTCTCTAAATGCTGTATATTTTTACAACATGTCCAAGACACTTCTTTGTGTAATTTTTTACTATTTCTACATATTCTCCATAAGAAAAATCCAAAAAAAAAAAGAAAAAAAAAGAAAAAAGAAAAAAATAAGTAACTTTGCTTGAATAATTGTTTGCTATAGTTCCATTGACTAATGTAGTATTGCAGAGACCACCGGTACATGCCGTTGTTGTGCTCTGAGTCGGAGTGGTGTTGCAGAGACCATCGGTACATGCCGTTGTTGTGCTCTGAGTCGGAGTGGTGTTGCAGAGACCACCGGTACATGCCGTTGTTGTGCTCTGAGTCGGAGTGGTGTTGCAGAGACCACCGGTACATGCCGTTGTTGTGCTCTGAGTCGGAGTGGTGTTGCAGAGACCATCGGTACATGCCGTTGTTGTGCTCTGAGTCGGAGTGGTGTTGCAGAGACCATCGGTACATGCCGTTGTTGTGCTCTGAGTCGGAGTGGTGTTGCAGAGACCACCGGTACATGCCGTTGTTGTGCTCTGAGTCGGAGTGGTGTTGCAGAGACCACCGGTACATGCCGTTGTTGTGCTCTGAGTCGGAGTGGTGTTGCAGAGACCATCGGTACATGCCGTTGTTGTGCTCTGAGTCGGAGTGGTGTTGCAGAGACCACCGGTACATGCCGTTGTTGTGCTCTGAGTCGGAGTGGTGTTGCAGAGACCACCGGTACATGCCGTTGTTGTGCTCTGAGTCGGAGTGGTGTTGCAGAGACCACCGGTACATGCCGTTGTTGTGCTCTGAGTCGGAGTGGTGTTGCAGAGACCATCGGTACATGCCGTTGTTGTGCTCTGAGTCGGAGTGGTGTTGCAGAGACCACCGGTACATGCCGTTGTTGTGCTCTGAGTCGGAGTGGTGTTGCAGAGACCATCGGTACATGCCGTTGTTGTGCTCTGAGTCGGAGTGGTGTTGCAGAGACCACCGGTACATGCCGTTGTTGTGCTCTGAGTCGGAGTGGTGTTGCAGAGACCATCGGTACATGCCGTTGTTGTGCTCTGAGTCGGAGTGGTGTTGCAGAGACCACCGGTACATGCCGTTGTTGTGCTCTGAGTCGGAGTAGTGTTGCAGAGACCACCGGTACATGCCGTTGTTGTGCTCTGAGTCGGAGTAGTGTTGCAGAGACCACCGGTACATGCCGTTGTTGTGATGCAAAAATTTTTAGTCGTTTCATTCTTAACCTTGTTACAATTGTTTTCACTGCACCAGCAGATATCATTTCTGCAGCCGCAAGGCTAAAGGAAATCAGTATTAACTAAAATAAATGAAATAATACATATCTATATACACGAATTAGATTTAGAAATCTTTAATAAACGTACTGAATCTTCTTCTTTATCATGACATCCGTACGAAATGAATAAATCACTCCTTCTGAAAGTACTATTTAGTGATCTATGAGAAGTTATAATATTGAGTATATGCATTGTAAAATAAATGGAAATGAAGACGTCAAAGATAGAGGGAATTAAGATTAATTATTAGTAAACTCAACCACACACATTGAACAATACTTTCTACAACGTTTAGGACCTCGACCGTCAAAACATGTGACTGTAAAAACCACTGATATTACACAGAGAAATAGCAGACAGTATTTGAGCATAATTTTATGGAGCTAAGCAGATATTTGTTGAAATTCTATATGTATACCACATAATATTTACTTTTCATAGATTATTTGTATGCTGATGTGCTTATAAGCTCTTTGTGTATCATCACTATTCGAAGACGTGTTTAGGTATTTTCTAATATAGCATGGTATAAGACTCAATAAATATGATTTTTAAATGGGCAATTTAAAGAGTTAGGAAGTTCCAAAAATTATGTTTTGAACCAAAGTATGTTGCTCACTTCAAGTTAAAAATATCTGTTAATACAATATTTAAAAATAGTAATATATGATGTATTTCTTATTACAATGAGGGATTTTGTGGTATTTGTAAATTAATTGTCTGTTATTTTTTGACCGGAGTTGTGGAATATTATTCAAAACATTTTTCGTAAATGTATTAAATGGTCCAAATGTTATTTATAGTCTATATTATTCATTAATGATTAGAGGGGCCTTATGATTTAATGTAGCTTAGTTTACATCAGTAGGTTATTACTTTATTTTTGGTGTTTTGTTGCATATTCCATATTCTATAAGTACAGAACCATCTTATTATTTATTAGTTTGCAATAATTTGGTAAGTTCAAACATTTTTTCATATATTGATTAGGATAAAAGTCACCACAAATTTACTTAAAATACCACTAAGTGAAAGTGATTCACATGAGGTTCAAAAGCATTACTTAAATTTGAACACTGGGAAATTAAAACTCTTAACAATGGTGGATAAATTTTAATTAAACTTTATAGATCTAGTTAAGCACTTAGTGGAACTACTTTCCTGATTGGCTGGTCCCACACTCTCATTTCTTCGAAATATAGTTGTTTGAGTAGTTGGAGTATCTATCTTAAGAAATAGGAAAACAGATCGGCGAATAGAGCTGAAATATTTTTATTATTGAAAAGTGAAAAAAATCACACTGTCATTTTATTCTTTACGAAAGAATATTATTTAAATTGATAATCGTTATAAAAAAAACCTAAGCAAAAATTATATCTAGTATGTAAGATTTCATATCTATAATGATTAAGCTTTGCTGACTAAGAGATAGAAATTAACCTATGAAATGTGAGGCATATAATCGATTGTGCTCCATTCCAAAAAATCCACAAGAGATTAAACCAGAACCAAATTATAGGACGAGGGCCAACGTATGGCTCTACGAATTCCCAAGTACAAAATGTGATGGCACAAAAGATACAGTATAGGAAGATCTAAATATGTTGGTAAAAATGCGAAGAATAAAGTGTCGAGAAAATATAATTAGAAGCAGTTGTTAAAAACTGAGTAAAATTATTACCTGTAATGTTAGTTTAGCGTCTCTCATTCGATTCAAGCTCTGAAAATAATAAATGAGATAAAAAAAAGATAATTTCGCTTAAAACTAAACATTAATGTCTGTTCATAGGAAAACTAACATTTGTAAATACTCGGCGAAATATTATAGAATAAGAAACCGCTGCAAACAAAAGAAAAACTACTATGGAGTAGTGATCTAAAAATAAAACTAATTTAAACTTATTGATATATTTTATGCCATCAGTTTTATTTTATATAGAAACTTGGACTTCAATTAAATATTTTAAGCTGTTTTATATACAATAGTATAAATAAGACATCCCTTCCTCTCGATCAGGCTCAATGACGTATTTCACGAACTACGTCATCAATTCGAGTAATTCAAAAGTGGAGGGAAGTAGGAGATGTAGTGTGTTTCCTATTATCGATTGATTTTCGTTGATTCCGCTGTTACTTTCTGAGAAAATGAGCATAATCTCAAATCAACGTACTTCTAGCGCGGAAATATACTTAATGCACCTCAAATTAAACAGTTTAATTCCTTTTTACATGAATTTTTCTATGTTCAATGCTAACATTAATGTATTTAAGTGGTTTTATAGCCATCTAGGTCTGTTTCCATATGGGTAGAGGGAAGAATATCACCTCAAATCAACGAGTGATGATTAGGGTTTTGCTGGACCAAAACTTGAGTCAGGTGCAGATTTCGAAGAGGTTGGCACTCTCTAGGTGTTCAGTTCAAAATGCTAATAAACATACTAATAAGTTTGGGACACTGAAAAGTGCTCCTCGTGCTTCAAAGAAGTAGAAGACTACCGAAAAGATCGACCGAATACTCCTTCGGCTAAGGGAGGGCAACCGTAGATTAACTGCCAGGGACAGTCACAACGAAATTAAAGCCTATCCAGAATGCTCACTGAATTTCAGATTAATTCGACGACGTTTGGTAGAAGCTGGATTAAATGGACGAGTAGCCAGGAAGAAGTCCCTTGTTTCCTTGAAGAACCGGAGGGCTCGAGTTGCACTTGCACGAGAACACTTGACATGACCAGCAGCAGATTAGACTAAAGTGGTGTTTTCTGATGAGTCAAAGTTCAACCGCTTTGGATCAGATGGGAAGAAATATGTTCGGCGTCGTCCTGGAGAGGAATTTATGCCAAAATGTAAAATTCCTACCATTAAACATGGCGGTGGCTCAGTGATGGTATGGGCGGCTTTCAATAGAAATGGGTCGGGACCTCTTCATATCGTAGAAGGCATAATGGATAGTACTTCTTACGTAAGAATACTAGAGAACAACCTTCTACCATATGTTAGAAGTCAAAGGTTGGGTCGAAATTGGATATTCCAACAGGATAACGATGAAAAACACTCAAGTAACGCCACGAAATGTTGGCTCCATCAGAAGAAAATCACCAAAATGGAGTGGTCATCCAATAGTCCAGACTTGAATCCCATAGAACACCTGTGGAACGATGTAGAGAAAGAGATACAGAGACAAAAGCCATCCAATATTAAGGCATTAGAAGCAGTTATTAAGAAAGCTTGGGTTCAGATTTCAGTCCAACGTTGTGCTAAGCCTGTAGATTATGTCACGACGTTGTGCTGCAGTTATCAAAAATTCCGGGTATCCTACGAAGTAGTAGTTATGTATTAACTTATTGTTATAGTAAATAAAATTTTGATTTCACCAAGTCTAATAGTGTTTTAAAACTAATGCTCAGGGGAGCCTTATTTATTTAGTCGCCACTGTACCTATTCCTAGAAAAATGTAGGATAATGGGAGATCGTAATCGTAGTCCCAAGAAAATTCATTTTCTGTAAAAGTAAAGCGTGTCCACGGAGTGAGTTGAATAAAGGTGTAGAGTGGAAATATGGAAATTGATGATGCAGTAATCACCTGCAAATAGAGCATAAGTTTTGTATAATCTTTCGCATATTTATAATAATCAACACAAAATACAATTTCTTCGTAAATGTCCGTGTTTCATGTTTCCATTCTTTATAAACATATTTTATCTTTGAATTATCGGTGACTATTTTAAATAATAGTTTAGGAGTGATAGATTTCTAATGTTACATCAATGCAAACTTCATAAAAATAAAGATTTTATTGGACGTACGTATATGCCCTTCTAAAATATTGCAATTGCAATATTTACTCATTGACTAGTGCCAAGTACAGTTCTGTTTATACTATTATATATTTGCATTTTATAGTAACTCCATTAATAAAGTATTTTCTAATTTCTAATTTGTAAGTAGAATGCTGGCTAACTTTCGCAACTTTTAGCCATGTCTTGCACTAATTCTGCTGCATTAATGTCAAAGCATTTATATATATATATATGGACATGCAGATGATCAAGTCCCCCATTTTCGGTACAGAAAAAAATAACAGAAAACCAAATCTTAAAAATCATAAAATTTTCGTTTCAATGACCTATTCCACTTTACCAGCTTTTCTTGTAAAGTAATTCAAATTTTAAATTTCGTCATCCACTCTACATATGGATCCTTCATATATAGGGTATGGATTTTTCATTAAATTGCAACTACTTTGCATGTTTGTTTTTAGAGAAGAATTCTGTGGCACAATAAGCAGAAAGTTAAAGTTTCTGATTTAGTCATGTTGTGTTCTCATTGACGCTGATTTTTCCATACAATTCATTCAAAACTATGACAGATCAATAATGTGTATGCATTTTGTAATCCTAAAAATGAATTGCTTTAATGATTTCATTGTTTCTATTAGGTAATTTTTAATAATTAGCTGTGAATCAATGAACTCACAACGAAGAGATCAATTAATGTAGCTCATAAGTCTGTGAGTGATAATGAATGTTGAAGAGAAAACTCACTTTCATAGGTTTTCCTGAGAAAATTTTTGTCTCCACATTGGGAAAGGATACACAACATAGTCTGTTTAGTGCTAGAAGAATTCCATGACAGTTCGACGTAATCCATGCTCCTGCCATTATTGATCCGACAATCTACAGAAATGTGTTGTAATTCGTTTTTCTATATAAGCCCAAGCGAGTAGCGTACTTTTAATTTTTTTACATAAATCAGTAAAGATAACTTGAATGATAGATTACTGTATCTGATCACAAGTGTTCATTTTTTAAAGTACAGGTACCATATCCATTTTCTATTACTTACTTATTTAATAATAATGTGAAGTATTTAAAAATTTGCAGATGACTTTCCACGTATCTTGCATAGTGCTAGCGGCAAACTATTAAATAATTAATTATTTATATAAGCTGTTCTTTGGGTTATTGGGAATACTTATCATCCATGCGCTTACCCCAATCGTTTTTAACTCTATACAATTTAAAAAGTTTAGGCAGTGGACGATGAACATAGTTATAATGTATGGTCTATAAAAAAGTAAAGAATGTTAATTCATAATAATTTACCGTATTCATAACTTCCGGCATGTCTGCTGTAAAAATTAGTGATATTCCACTAGTCATATGAGCCATTAATTGAATAACATCAAATATTGCGATACGGAACATAATTTTACTTGAAGCAGATTTCTTATACTCTTCATGACGTCGCATTGCCTCAAATGTAATCAGACCAAATAGTATATTTAGCTCCAACTCCGTACAGGAGAGCTATTGAAACATTGAAAAAATGTTTAATTCTTAATTTAATGCATATTTGAAAGCTAATTCTAAAGTAGCTTGTTACTCACAATTTGCTATGTTTATTTATCCTTTAAAACTTACAATCATAACAAGTATGCAAAGTGTTAGCAATATTAAAGATAGAACAACATTAGTCACACCATACCAGAATGGCGGATAGTAGTTCCAGTTATCTTTAATTTCATCAGGAAAACTGAAATTTTTCCATTAAATTACTTATGCTTCTAATTGTGACTTCGACATAAAAACATACACACATAAATAATGTAGGTCTTATTTTCAACCATATTTAGCTTAAATATTCTTTTAGAAATACATATAATTAGAATATATATATAATAACCAGCTTTTTCTGATGATGAGAATCCTTTTTCCACAATATGTATTTTTGGATGTTTTTACTGAAGAATCAAATAAATGCACGTGAAAATAAATTTTCAGATTCGAGAAATTGCCAATAAAGAACAAAGAAAAGATGGGAAAAAATAGTTTAATTAGGATATATTTTATGTTCGAATATCTAGAGTACTAACCTAGATTTCGAAGTGGAAATTTCACGACGATTTACCATTTGCTCGACTGGAAATATATTGTTTTCCTATCACCAAGATGTTTCTGAAAATATACTCACCTGAATTGTGCAACTTAAAAAAAATTTGAGATAAATTTTCATGCTCTTTAAGCATATTTATTTGACTATCACTTTGTAATGCTAGAATATACAGTTAAAAATTAGAATACATTTCACATTACAAAAACAAAAGAAGTAATGTGGGTTTAAATGTAGGTACTGAGTGATTTCGAATATTTAATTATTGTAATTTGGGTAGTTAGTCACAAGTAACAATTTTTTTGTTTAGTGCATGAGATTTTGTTCTATTAAAGGAAAGAATCTAGACAAATGGCTATGGGAAATCCTAATTTTCCTACTTCTATATGATGAAAATGTAGTTCCGTAATAAACAAACTGAAATCATGCATGAAAAAGTGCAGTAGATTGAAGATAATGAGAAAATATGCAATATATTTCGAGTAGGTTGAATTAATTAATAGAAGTAAAATAATGGGCTTAACATCAGATTAGTTTTTAATGAACAATAGAATTATATCTATTACAAGTGTGAAACTATAAATAAAAATAATGTTTACAATGTTACCGGTATAGATCTGACTAGTCAAACAGATTTTAAATAGAGAGATCCATTTATTTATTTTCAGTCTTTAGATTACAACAAAAATAATTCCATTATTAATCCATGGAATATCATACTGTAATTCAAATTCATTTGGTTTTAACAATTCGTACATATATTATATTATCTATATCAGACTCTCCATTACTTCATGTTTAAAAAGAACTTCTATTTAATTATGTTTGTATCCACAGAAGACCTTCTCCTTGTAATAACAGATTTGTTGGTAACACAACTACCTAACGCTAGCCCGTTCTTATTAACTGACATTAAGGGAATAAGCCTTCATATGAATGATTTTACACTAATTCATTTTTTCTCCTAAAGAACCATCTACAAAGCCACATGTATGCACCAGCGTTTCCAATTGACGATTCGTCAGAAATAGCATACATTCTATGGATGTTGAGAGAAAGTTTATGCGAAATAGTATGAGATATGCGGGGAGGCCAGACATGGCATGATCGCTGTGGTGGAACGGTAGACCTGTTGAGATGATGGGGGTATATAAAAGGTCTTAGGCTTCAGACGAAACTAGATCTTATTTCTCTGGACTTTTGTCCTTCATTGAATTTCATGCAAAGATTTTCTATTCTTTATTCATGGTTTATAATTAATGAAAAAAAAATTATGAATGAATGTGACGTCAATACCATAATATTAACACCAATGATAGGCTTAGTTTTAGCATAGAAATTCTTTTTTCGCTTCCGAACTTTTAGTTGACGATATAATCTTAACAACTCCCAAAACCATTTGGAAAATTCAGCTGTTAAAAGAAAATAGTATGAATACGTAATTAATATATTAACAACGATAATAAAAAACATCCACATAAATATATGCATTAATTTAATTCATTATTATAGGTATATGTCCGAAAAGGAAAAAAATCATAGGTCACTGAGACCAGTAGCTTTCGCAGCTGTCGTGTTCTCAACAGTGGCACTTACAAGTTGTTTAATTACCTTCCCTCTTATACTGCATTATATTCAAACACTAGAGAGCCAAATTCAACTTGATCTAGAGTTTTGCCAGGTTAGTTATCTTCTCCAACCTAAAATACACGAAGAAGCCATTATCCCGTCTAATTTAAGCAAAACAGAATGTTTTGAAAAATTTACAGATATGCTATGCTTACACTATATTGATTATGTACTTTACTTATATCGATATTATAAAATTTTATCAGTATCAACTTTTAACAAGCATATTAGATTTCTGTTTAGGCTCGTGCTCGCGATATGTGGAAAGAAATGTTAGACATTGAAACTGGAGGAAATAAGGACGTAGCAAATCTTGCGAATATTGTTATGGCTCATAGGAGAATCGAAAAAAGGTAAGTGATAGAAATGCATTAAATTCCATATTTATAAATACCCAAATAGCTATAAAATTAAAATAAGATCTACTCAGAGATACTCTTGCTGACTTCTGGGCTCGTCGTTTGCACGACCAAGAACTAAGAGATCAACCAGTAGGATACGATAATCCATCTGCAGGAGTAGATTCCTTCGGCGGTGGATGTATGTTTTATAAATTTCTACTGTCTATGATAGAGGATTATTATACAATATCTATCCTTCAAATAAAATAATAGAGCAATACTATTTCAAAATAGTTTAACGGAAAGACAAAGATTTTAACAGGAATTTAGTAATGCTTCCAATTATTATTCAAACCACTTATTTTGTAAAAACGACACAAAAGTTAACTCTTATTATATATTATATTAGAGTCATATTAGGCTGCACTTGTCATCGCGGACCTCCTGGAGTGGCTGGAGACCCTGGTCGTGATGGCACTGACGGAATAGATGGCGTTCCCGGAGACATTGGTCCACCTGGTCCACCAGCACCTCCTGGCCCTGATCCGTCAAGTTTATTCCCACCTCAATGTCCATGTGAAGCACCGCCAGGAGAACCAGGTCCTAAGGGACAACCTGGTCCAGACGGGCCTCCTGGGGCACCTGGAAATCCTGGGGAAGATGGAAAGCCAGGAGACCAAGGGCCACGAGGAAATCCTGGACTTCCTGGACAACCTGGTCAAACAGGACGTCCAGGACCACCTGGCGAGCCTGGAACATATCGTACAGAAGTAGGACCACAAGGCAGACCCGGAGCACCTGGAAGACCAGGACCTCCAGGACAACCTGGAATTCCTGGTGGACCTGGTGAAAATGGAAAACCAGGAGCACAGGGACCACCAGGACTTCCTGGATCTCCTGGTCAGCCAGGACAAAACGGGCAACCAGGACCAACCGGGCCAAATGGGGAGAATGGGGCACCAGGATCTTGTGATCACTGCCCACCTGCTAGATTAGCACCAGGATATTAGAAGAATGTTAAAAATCAATTTTTACCATATAAAACTTTTATTAAGTTAAAATACTATGACTAATAAACAAATTAAAGTATTTATTCTCCCATGGATAGATACTATGTAGTATATCTTTGACCTCAATGACTTTCATAAGTTGCCGTGAGAGCAAGAGTTAACCCGATCCAAATTCATATCTCCTTTGATTTAAATGAAACGGGAACATGTCTATAAGATTAGAATAAATTATGAGCATCCATAGAATATTTATTCATATGGCATTCTATGCTGCCTAACGTAACAAAATAGGCCCAGCCTTCTATTAGGCTTGGACATATTGTCACTTTTTTATCTTTGGTAATGTATGCTCTTTTTTGATTTGCTTTCACTCAACTTCATATTCTTTACCATAAGAAATTATACTTAAAATTACAAAGTATTGACTTTTATTAACTTTTAACAACACTCGAAATAATTTGTAAACGAGTACTATGTAGATAATCCGCATTCACTAATCCATTCAATCAATTTTTCAGGATCTCCAGTGAATAAATGTTCTAATCCAATTATCCAGTTAGAATTCGCCTCACTAAGAATACGAAAAATATATTTGTAATCGATCTCTCCCGGGGAATTAGGAGCTCCACGGGAAGGCACTTGGGCTATTTGAATATAACCTTAAGATCAAACAATTAAACAAAATTGAAAATACAAATACGGATAGTACAAAATTTAATGAACTGCAGATATATAAAGTACCATTGGCTGACTAACCAATGTCGTCCTTATATTTTGTAATCATAGCTGAAAGTTTCCCACAAATCTGCTGAGCGTGAAAAAAATCCTACAATTAATATTATGAAGTAATATATAGTTTAAAGTACTAAAAAATCTATTTAAAATGACTAAATATTCTTAAAAGTAGTTATCTTATGTAGGTATTTTAGATTATAACATTTCTACAAAATCTTTGATTAGAACTCACATATTGTATCTTCAAATTTGGACAATTTACCTTCTCGATCACAGTCTTTGCTGAAAGCTAAAAATATAGATAAATCAAAACTGCAAATATTGCTAACTAAACATGCCTAATATTTTCTTACTATAGAACAAAAAAGTAAATGTGTAAGGAAGATATTTTGATGAAAATATCTGCTGAATAAGTGGAGCAAAATGACATGACAATTGCACATTATTCATTTCAGTTTTACAAACCTTGTTCATAAGATTTCAGAAAATATCCAGGTATAGTATAGTTATTAATCGGTTCAATCAGACAAATTATACCATCCTGAAATCAGTTTTTCTCCACTACTAACGTTTCTTATTAAAGTAAAGATTAATGTTGTTGTAAAACTACGTCTTATTTTCAAATTGACTCTTACTACTATACATATTACTTATTAAGTAAATATAGTAGATTAAGAGTTGTATCATAAACAAGAATATAAAACGACTTATCTTTCACTAATAAACTTAGTAAAAATCAATGAATACTTGAATGGAATATTGTATTATAGGAAAGTGGTAATTAGAAAGTATATGTAACTTACGTTATTCAAGCGATTTGCAGCATATGAAATGTTTTGAACATATAAATCTTCAGTGTTTTCCTCTCCTGAGAGAGGTATTCCAGCCATAATATGGACTCTAAAATGTGAAATTTTAATTACATATTTATCTGAGATATAAACAGTATAAATTATCATCCTAAAAAAATGCAGGTATATGAGAAAAATAAAAGTACATGATAACCTACCTAGGACATTCTAGTGTTTTTGCATAATGAAGAGCTGTGTCTATACTTTCTTTGAAATCTTCACAATATGCTTTAAGAGCAGCTAGGCCACGAAAACCAGCGCTCCAGTCACCTAAATGGCATTTTAAATTTAGTTGAAAATCAAATATTATGTGGATGGTATAAAAGGTATTTTCTAAATTTCAATTTAAAAAACAACAACCAAACTTCATAAGCACCTAAAATGAGTAATTTGTCTGTCTTTCTAAGACGTTTCAACTTTATACAATAATATTCTAGAACTTCAAAATGGAATAATACCGAAACTGCTAAGTCTTATTTACCAGTAATCAATCAAATAGCAAACCGTTTACCTCAACTGTGGCTGGATCCTGTTAAAAAACACATTTAAATACTAAAAATATGATTCCAATTAAAACTCAGGATAAAAATTGAGAACATGCCTTACATATACTGTATGAGAACGTTGATACAGAAAATTATTCGACCATCCAGTGTTTCGTAGCATCATTTCAATTTACAATGACCTAACAAGAAAACTAGATTTTACATAAATTTATGGATTAATTACAGAAAATAATTACCTACACTATCTTATGAAGAAGGTGAGCCTTTTAAGCTAGTTTAAATCATGTTTCTAATATAATGTAATAATATAAACAAGAATTATTACCACAAACATCATTATACCACAAATCAAAATTAATGAATTACCAATTTCTCACCAATTCCGTTGCTTTATGTTTACAAAGTTTTTTGTGGCATGGAAAAAAAGTGAGCGAACCAAAATACAATGGTTTGCATTAGAAAATTCGAATACGTTTAAATCAAACATTTCCCAGTAGTGATTAAATAGTCTACTTAAACTCCAGAATATCTTAAATAATGTACCTGTAGGTGCATTTATAAGTGTATGCTTCAATCCTAATTTGTCCGCTGTAGCCCTTAGTGTTTCAGCTGATTCCGAATAAGGCAACGATACTTCAACCAGCTTGAAACCAGCGGCTGCTGCCACTTGATATCTGAAATTGCTATCTTTCTTCATAAGATTTTTTATCTCTTCCTGAGTAACTCTCTTATATTCCAAACCTTTCTAACAGTGTTAATTGAGGGAAAAACATATTGAGGTTAACTGCGACTTTCATTTGCTTCAACATTGCTGAAATATTAAAACTAAAAGATTTTATCTAAAACTTACGAAATAGATATTTAAGTCAAATATTTAGTTTACATGAAATAAAACAAAATAACTGACCTTGATGGTCAATTACCACTATATTACGATTTTCTAATATAGTTATTAATATAGTTCTATCTTATTCAAGAACGAAAAATGCAACGTTCAAATAAAAACGAATGGTGTAATAATGGTGTAAAACTTCAACAAACAATCAAATATAATATGTCGTGTGGTATTATTGACTGATCTGTTTATATTTGACGACAGGCCTCAAAGCGTGGGAAATTTAAATAACATAAATTGTTATGTAGATATAATATACTGAAAAGAATTTGGACGTTTGAATTAATAAGAATCTCTGTAGGTTGTATACTAAATGTATTGTCTAGGCTTTTAATTCCATGACTTTAACAATATCCACAAACTGAGTAGATAAAACTGCTCTTTAACATTGCCGTATGGTAGTATTCTCGTATTCAACCCGAGAAAAAAATGGATTTCGAGTGAAATCAGAATTTAACGTTAAAATATTTGGTCTGATTAAATCTGACAAATTATTCTCTGCACATATATGGATTGCCACCAATGAGTACCATTCACTTGACTATCCCCATACGAATAATTTATATATTTTTCATAGTTCACGTGCATTATTGTTGACATCTGCTGTTTTAGTAAAGCACTTTTAAGCAACATCCCCTTAACACAGCCATTGAGTTAGAACTACTCTAATCCCCTAAGAGGCCGTCTATCGTTTTTGCTATTTTTTCAAACCTACGGTGATTCGCACAGTTACTCTTTCGTTTACACACGTACGCACACGTACGAACGTTTACAACACTAGCGAATAAAAAATTCTGAACAAATTACGATTTCGGCGACTGTGCCACGGAAATAAGTAGTTATATACTAGTTTGTGACCATCGCCAAGTTTGAAAGTCCCTTTTCTTTATTTTAACTGCACTAAATAGAATACTAAAGTAACCTTAACAAGTTAAAGAGTCATAATTCCTAAGCTCGAAACTACTATTTTTTATTTGTCTGTAAGAACGGCTAATCGTTAAGTCAAGAAATACCAAGTTTTTTGAAATGTTAAACGTTATCTCAAAGTTAAATAAAATTACATAATTCCCGTAAATAAACTTCAAGTCATATGACTTGCAAATATATTGGTGTCATTAATCAGTTTGTCAAGGATTAAACAAATTTCTCTGCACTGTCTTAGAGCAGTTGGTTTTAAAGACATCTTCAGTCATTCATAAATAATCGCTTTTTTTGGCAAATCAGAAGAAAGATCAATAAGTTAATTATCTCAAAAATAGAGAGGAATCTACCGTAACTCAATGGCAGTTTCAAGATTATTCATTATCCATAACTTCAGCGGGTATCATATGCCAGATAGGTCAATATACATATAGACCTATAAAATCATGAATAGGTAAATATTAAAATAGTAGATTAAGTTCATTATATAATTATAGCCGATAAAATATGATGGCCAATAGTTTTTTTCTTAACTTTTCGAATATATAAGCTATTATTTTTTATTGGTATATTAGATGACTTATGGGTCAACAATTGCGGGAATTGCAGCTCTACAGCAAAAGGCTTGATTAGCATATTCTATTACTGATAAGCTTCTTGTGCCTAAGAAAGACCATAATAAATTTGCACATAGACCAAATATTATGTTTCCTCACGTGCAACATTGGAAAGTGGTGATTCTATGTGATAGTACAATAAAGGACAACAGATACAAGAGCAAAAAGTCAAGTTCTTGACGAAATACAGGTTGATATAAAAGGTTAATATGATACCAGACGGCAAACAAATGATCTATTCTATTTAGATATATCAAAGTGGTTGTAATGTTTTTAGGAAATAATTAGCCAAAGGGAAGGTAGTTAATATACTTCAGTGTTACATCACTTCATCCGTTACCAATATGTATAGTTTATTAGCAGACTTTTAAGTTATACCCAAGAGTGAAGAATTTTTCCAGCATCATTAAAACTAAATAAGTGCAAATCTCTTTTGCAAACAAGCCATTTTAACGTTTATGCACAGATTTCTCATACTTCCCATATTATGAAAAAATGTTTAGTAAAGTTATTCATTTATCAATGCAAAACAAATTACACCGAACTGATTGTTTCGAATGTACTTTAATGATATTTTTCAGTGTTTCGACAATGTATGACTAATAGAGTTCAGTTTAAATGGATGACCTGTAATCTGCTCTTATTTTCGTTAGGTTCCATTAATTCTTATCCTTGATAATATTGATGCAATGCCTAAGATACAATTGATAGTAAATAAACGACATTCTTATGTGCGTTCCGTTCTATGACAGGTCATTTCGAACTTCGATAGATCAATGTTACATTGACCAGCCATTTTTAGTAATTAAACAACGTCCAAAAATGAAATATGACGGTAGCGACAAAATTAGTGATTGCCGCTTCCGGGGCGGACCAAGGGCACTTCCAAGGATGTGTTATATAAGACCCATTATATTCCACAAGAATAATTCTCATCTACAATTTGGAACGTTAATTTTCGTCATTCTATTTTTTCTACTTACTATAAACTAGATTTATTTACATTTAGTGATATACATTTTATGATCAGACAATCTAGTCATAAAATAAGAGCCAATTATTAATAATGGATGAGAGTCAACAACTCCAATTTATTCTCTTTCCTGAGAATCGACAAATCATTTCCCCTTTAATTCGTTTACTTTAATGTCATTGCTTAATTAATATTACTATCCACAAATTTCGAAGAATTTGTTGGATTGATTGTTATTCTCGGAGGTGAGATCAAACAATAGCACAATGGGTTTTTGAAAATCTCGTGGTAATCAGAGGCAGCTATTGACCCATACCATCACGAAAAGCACTCCGAGGGTGTGAAAACCCGCCCTCTGAGTCTTTTCTCAGAGCTTTATAAGACCTACAATAGGAGAGAATATGCATTTCTATTCTTCCTTAGGTAACCAATTGCCAGTCTTTACTCAATCTTAAAAGAGTTTAAATTTTAATACGTTGAAATAGTTCTGGTCATTTATCTTCAGTAGCTAAATTACATTTTTGTTTTAGAAGTGTAGGACCTATTTTGTCTCTTTGAGTTTTACGCATGTAATTCACCAATGTTGACCAGTTAATTGTAAAGTAAGTATATCCACTTAAAATTCTACTTGGAAGTTAAGTTAGAAACGTGTGCACTATTTCTAAGAATGAAAAATATCATATTCCATTATATATTTTTAAATTCTTGGATATCTAAAGGCAAATTTCCTAGTTTGTGAAATAAATCTTCTGTAAAATGAGAGAAATGAAGATTAGTTTATGAATCGTCACATTGAAAAAATTTGATTGAGTATACTTTGCATGCATTGCCACCTGTTTCGTAAGAAAAGAGTTTAAAAAATTAGAAAGGTACACTAATGACGAGTAGATAAATTAATGTCGAAAAAGCATGTTACGCAATTACATACTGTGAAAGGTGGTGCTTGGTGTCGATGTTTTCTAATCGTCTTAGGTCGCGTTCGCAGTTTCCGGGATTGTGTTTTTAGCTTACCTTGTCCTATTGTATGAGGGAAAGGACACTATCTCATTCCCTTTCAGTTTTGGTTAATATCACAGTTAGCTGAGAGTAACTAAATGACACTATTTGAGTGTAGGTGTTTATAAGTCAACAATCATTCGAACTACATCCTTCAAACCAAATCCGACACAGTTGTTTATATACACATATGTCTGTCATTTCTCTATGAAATTATATTTCTTGTATTCTACGTGAAACGTATACCTTATGCTTCAAATCAGTATGCATGCTATTTTAGCGAATGTTTATTCTACTATTTCTCCCTTGGGTAAGTACTACCTTAATTTCAAGAGATCTTTTATTTTCTGACGACAAATATTCATCTTGCTCGTTGAGCCCTGATGGAAGGTCAGTATGGTTTAAAAAAAGTGTAATTAAGTGAACAGAAGAATGAGAATTGTGTCTAAAGTGAATTTTATAATATTTAGTTGAATAAATTTCACAGCTTGCATTACAAATATAAAAGATTATATGATATACTTTTTAAAGATTTATTGGCTATATTGCACCTGATAATAATGGAATAAAGAATGTTTTTACGAAGTGTGTATCTTGCAAGTACACTCGACAAGTTACTTTTGAAAGGGATAGTGCAGTACTCAGTAAGTTTCATTTCGTTGTTGACAGCATATTAATATTCAGATAACTAATCATATAACCACTTATTTACTTTGAAAAAACTTTTTTTATAAAAGCTACCTCTTTCCAGGCTATTCATGGACTGGTGTTCCCGATATTATTTTATATACTCAGGACAATAATGGAGATGAGAACACAATGCTTTTCAAGAAAAATGTTTCCCAGGTATTCTTTTAAAAATTGTTATTACGTAATTAGACGGTTGAGAAGGAAACTGAGTTGATATACGTACGAGTGTAATCATTCTTTAATGTTTCTTGAAACTCATCTATTAGCACATCATGAGCAATAGCTCATGTTCAATGTCCTTTTAACAAATCATTGTTTAAATCTAACATAATATTAAGTGTCTTCTACATAGAGCTGTGTTTTCCTAGTATTCATTGAGCTACATACTCTAAAAAGAAAATTCGTTACAGTCTTGCATTAGAAGCCATTTAGAGCATCGGGATGAAGATGTGTAGAATTAAAAAAGAATCTTGAAAATAACAGCTATGAAAAGAAGACTTTGCACGTAACGAAGGAGAAACTGTTCCTTTAGGCAGCAATATCTGACAATCCACGAGAACGGTTTGCCATTTCCGACCGGCCTGGGGTGAAAGCCTTGATTATCGCTAATAACCACAGGGACTCGAGAGTACTCGTCGGTCTTAACGATCAGATATCAACGTTAGTTGAAAAGTGCAAGAATACTTCGAAACAGAGAAAGTAAAATCATATCATTTAGATTTCACAACATCTACTCATTCGATCTTCTAACAAATAAAATGACCTTAATCATGAATAATAAAAGATTTCCTATGTTCGTGGTGGATCATGATCTCAACATTAGGCTGGCTAGTGAAGAACAACCTGACGCCTCTACAATATTTTTTAGGTATAATCCGTCTGGATAAAAAATTATAACATGTATTGTGATCTACGAGTAAGTAATTAGTAATATTTATAGGGCTTCACCAAATGCCAATTCCGAATTGCTAACTTCTGATACATCAAATTGGGTGGAATATTTAAAAGTACAACCAGATGATAAGCCTATTACTATGTAAGTAGAACAAATAAATAATGATTTGAAGGAAGGTGATAACTTGAAGCAAATTAATGAAATTTTTTTAGTCCAGTTGCGTTCGATAAAGAGAATAAATACATGTATTGGATCTGGGGAGATGAAAACATAGACTTAGGTAAGCTTAAAATGATACATACCATACAGCTAAAACCTATAGAATACAAAATTTAAGGTAGACTTCAAATTTACCTTTAAGCTTGAAATATTCAGATTCTTAAATATGGTCTTTGAAGTTGTTCTTGATTGAGATATTACACTTGTCATATCACAAAAAGTCTCACTATCCTTTCTAATCGAATTCCTCTTTAATTTAATTATGCCAATATTTTCTTCTAGGAATGCTCGTGACTTTTCCATTTGATAATCCAGAACATAAGGAGGTTTTGTATACTTCTACTAAGGCTCAAATAGGGAACATTCTTTTCCATCCAGAAGATAAATCATTATTGGCTGTCACTGAAGTAAGTTACTAAACATATTCCTAGTATATTCAAGACGGAATATAAGATTATCAAAACGTTATTATAATAACTAATAAAAATATTAATCAGAGTTATGAACATTTAGATCTACCACAAACCAGAACTATTTGTCGCTAATGAGACGGTAATAGAAGATCTTCAGTATCTGGTTAATTTAAGACCACATGCATCACTACAAATTCTCTCACTCAGCAGAGGTATTTTAAATGGACAATTCTGAGTATTTTATTATATGAAGATTCTTATGACAAATTCATACTGTTATTTTTTGTCTTTGACGGTTTCATATATAGATTATGTACTACTGTGACGAAATTGCTTCATTTATATCCCACTTTAAGTTGTTCTTTTAAATAAAAATTATTTGATTTCAGACATGAACACTTGGTTAATAACGTATTTATCCTCTGATAAGCCATTCGAAGTTTTCCTCTACAGAAGATGGGTGAAAAAGGTAGGTAAACACATAGGAAAAGTGCAGCAATGCAGTGATAATTAACGTTAAAAAGATAACGTAAAATAAGGATTAGGAAAATAAATTTAATAATCTACTTAAATGTCATAGGTTTTTTACAATTTCAGGCAGAACTTCTCTTCAATACCCATCCCGAATTAGAAAACTATCGCCTAAATAAGCAAATTGGTTTTGACTTCCAAGCGAGGGACAACATGATAATTCAAGCTTACCTTAGTCTCCCTCCTCAGGTAAGCTACTAAACTACGCATCAAATGCTATTAATATAAAATGTGCTTACTTTTTTGTTCCAATAGGCCGATAAACTTAAAAATTTACTTTAGACTAGGTTACGATCTCCTGTAGAAGTTCCCCTAGCAGACAAAGGATATGCCGAGCTTGGCATGATACCCGCACGACCGCAGAAAATGATAGTGATGGTGCATGGAGGACCGAAGGCTAGAGACTCATATGGATTTTCTCCCATGAACGCTTGGCTCACTAATAGGGGATATGCTGTACTTCAGGTAAAAATCTGAAAATGTGAATTGCCGAAGTATTTAATTTCTAAGAAAGGTGCGGAATATAAAAACCAATATGACATCGAGAAATTGACGGAAGGACTGGTCACCCGATAATGGGCTTTAATTAAGAAAAACAGACAGGGAAAAGATATGTATACACTTAATTGTATTATGACTTTATTGTCGAGTTTTCAGGTCAACTTCCGCGGTAGTATTGGATTTGGAAAGAAGTTAGTAAATGCTGGTAATGGAGAATGGGGGAGAAAGATGCATTTTGATCTACTAGATGCTGTAGAATTTACAGTCGCCAAAGGAATAGCCAACAGGAGCCAAGTGGCTATTATGGGTAAATCTAACTATTATAAATAGAAAGAGATTTCGTAAAGAAATAATTGTAAAGTAAAAAGCTTATATTCCAAAAAATAACTAAAGTCGGCCAACGCTTTATTTAAGGAGAAAAGTGCTTTAAATTAATAGATATTTGAAAAAAACCCATACAACTTTATGCTCAAGCCTCTTTTTCTTAAGGAGGAAGCTATGGTGGTTATGCAACCCTAGTAGGCCTAACGTTTACTCCCGATATTTTTGCCTGTGGAGTTGACATTGTTGGACCATCAAATCTCATATCTCTGCTAGAGGCTGTTCCACCTTATTGGACTGGCTTTTATCAAGATCTCGTAAAAATGGTCGGGGCTGATATTAACACGTTAGTTTTGTTTTAGTTAACTTTCATAATATTTTATTTACAAGGTGCTATCCATACATACTAATATGATATTTTAAATACAAGCAGTAATTATTAATGTTCTTACATATTCAGTTAGTTTTCATAGTATGTCACATACTAAAACTTTTATTAGTTCGAAAAACAAATTTTTATCTAGTCAGCGTCATTATATCTTAAGTGATTTTATTGCTTAAATATCAATGTTTAGTATATTAAATATAGTTTTCTGCTCTAACTGTTAGCATGCTTGTTTTTAGGGAGTGCGCAACCTAAGCCTATTCAACTTCTTGTATTTAAACTTTTGCTATTTACTAGTAGTCAACACTAAGTAAATAAATAAATATTCGAGCAAGACAAGAGAATAAAATCACAGATAATAAGAAGGAATCAAGACTAATACATTTCATTGGGAGTCATAAAACACTTTCCTTGAAATAACGATCTTGTCCCTAGGTCCAACATTTGTATTATAAATAATCTGAATTACAGCGTATATTATGCTGTTTTTGACCAACCTACTAACCCGAATTGAGTGTGCTCTAAGTGGTCAAAATTCATTTATAAGTATAAAAGTAGATTAGCTATGAAAAAAAATAGTAAAAACGTTGATACTTGATTTTGACTTCAGTGAAAGCGGCCGTCAGTCTCTAACTTCTCGTTCCCCTCTTTTCTTTGCCGATAGAGTTAAAAAACCCATAATTATTCTACAAGGTGCAAACGATCCTCGCGTGAAGCAAAGGGAATCTGGTCAGTAATATTTGAATCTTATATTTAATGAATTTATTTTTATTAAATAGAACTTATTATCCTTTCAGATCAATTTGTGCATGCTCTTCAAAATAACTCAATCCCTGTGACATACATTCTTTATCCTGATGAAGGACATGGCTTTAGAAAGGTTGGTTCTTTTATATAGCTTCTAATGTAACTACAAATCCTTGGTTTTTAAGCTTTTCTGTTTTAATATTTCCTCTTCATTCTTGATTAATTATTACTGATTGTAATTACATTTCTTAGAGTTGGCATTCGGAACTAAAATGTCGCGTTCTCAAGTTTATGGATTCCTCATTTTGCAAAAGCAGGGAATTTCCTGCAATTTGAGGAATCGGAATTCCAACCATAATATTTATGAATGGTCATTTTAGTCACACAATAGACTTGCTCAAAGCGGTTACATTGAAAAATTTCTTCACTCCTGCTTAGGCGGTCACTATGAAAATTTCCAGCCAGGACAGTACAATTCTACAGCAATTGTGAGTATAAAATTAAAGTATCGAGTGAAATATACATAACATTCATATATTTAGTTCATTTTAGAAAACAAATGTAGCAAGAAGTCAAAGTACTTAAGAAGAAGCTGTTAATGTCGTTGTTTTCAGCTGAAATCAGATGGCTTTCTTTCTCATGATGTTGATGTTACATCATCACAACGCCCAACATTTGCTCCTCGAATATTTTACAGACCCGTAACGACAAGATCTCAGCCATCTTTTGAATCCGCACCACATTTGAGGCCGTCTAAAAGTGTAATATCCCGAATCTTTCCTCAATATGTCTAATGTTAACTTATTTGAAGGATCGATTAAGAACGAATCACATATCATTTTAAATACTGATCTTAATATTAAACACAGTTCTCGTCTTCTTAATAAGAGTAATTTATTTCGTTTTACATGTGCAATATGTTTATTAATTTGATTACTATATTATTATAGTTTATGGGTGCTCTAAGCCTTAAGCAAATCCTTTGAAAGTGTTATTCCTGGTCTTTCTAACTACTGACGATACCTTTGGTATTGGTGTATGCACTATTGTGCACGAGTGACAAATGGTCTTCCAAAAAAAAGTGAACTTTTGGAAGTACGTTTTAAATACATCTCAAAAAAGAACTAGATATGCAATTCTTTTAAAATATTATCATTTTAAGCATGTATTGTTTTATCGTTGCTAAGGAGTTTGTTAGATTTTTTGAAATAAAATAGCATATGTAATTTTCAATTAAAAAAAAAATTATTGGCGTATGTATAAATACTTTATTTAAACTTGTTTAAATAAATGATATTGTTCCTGAGGTATCCCAAGACTATATAGAGCAAACCATTTCATAGTTATTCAGTGCGATGTTGACCACTTAGAAATTCACACAAATCGAAGGTCGTGAGAATATCACCTCAGAAAAATGTTGAAACTTTAGATAGGCTTCACACGTACTAAAAAGTTAAAGAAGTTATACTTACTATTTTATGAAATTAACAAATGAGAAATGTTCAAATTTAGTTTCTTCACTGACATGTATTAGATTGTAGGTATTATATTTACATATTGTATATCCATTCAGACACTCATGTTTTATCCTAGTTGAATTTAAATTCAAATAAAACATTTCTAATTGCCTTGATTTCCTCTAGAACATAAGTTTTAGTTCATAATATAACCAATTATAGGTCTTAAACTCAACAATACATGAGCTAATTTTGTAATATTTAGGAAATTAAAATGAATAAAACTATACATAATATTGATTATGAGAGTGAAGAAGACAATGGCTATTACTTTCCTCCGTTTTGGTATGGAATGGCCAACGTATTCCTATCTCTAGTATTTTTGACCCTAGCTGTTCTTGTCGTAATAGTAAGTTTTAAAAAATAAGCACTTAGAATGCGATGAAGAATTAAAGAAATTGAGAAGAACTGAGGTGTAGGAAAAGTAGGAAAATAAGAACACAAACCAAAAAAAGAGATTAAATGAATATAGAACAAGAGAATAAGCTAATATTTGAATTTAATTTAAAAGAAGATTGGTATCTCCAATTATATTAACTAGACATATTTCTTATCAGTATAGGATATTTTGACTACAAAGAAATGCAGTTTCCTTCAGGCTATACTCTCTCGAGAGGATTTTAAGATGTCTACTTCCTACAGAATCATGTTGCGAATTATCATTTTTGACATTATTCAATTGATATGCCACATAGCCAGTGGAGTACTGCTTATTGTGATCGCTCCTTTACCAACTATATTAAATATGGTATTGTTTTTTAACTTCAAATCTATATTTAACTTTTTACTAATTTATTGATAATTTTATTGGCTATATGTTTCAAAGAATAGTACAAGTACATAAATCTATTCAGCATTCTTTCCTATCTGTAGAATTTCTCAGATGTCTCCAAATTTTCAGATTTTGGGAGCGGTTATGTCTGGAGCATGGGTTGCTTCGAACAGCCACGCCATATTAATGGCAGTTCATAGGTTATTTTGTGTATCATTTACCTACACAGAGACTAGAGTGTTTACGGGATCCAAATTAAAGGTAAACTAATTGAATATCACTTATTGCTTTTAATACTGATATCGTATATTATGTGTGTATTTTCCATACGATCATTTATATTAAGGTAACCGCGTAATTTTTCATTTAGGCGATATTACTTATCTTTTTCTCGGTTTTTCCAATCTATACAGCGATTCAATTAACTCCATGGACACATTTTTATTTTGATGAAGACGAATTCTCTTGGGATTACGATACTGATCTTCTACTATATAATATATTTTCTAAAATAGGTTGGGCTAAAATTACTTTTATTATTCAATATTTGTGTTTTTCCACTTTTATCTAAGTGTTAAAATAATTAATGATCTTTAGATACTAACACTTTCCTAAGCCTATATTAACGGAGTAGTTATATTTCAACAAATAAAAACCAGTCAAAATTATAGACAAAATCACAATAAATTAAGGAAAACGTGGACTCTCCTGGAGATAGCGTGGAAAACCTATTTCATTTATAGAGTTAAAGATAATATCCACGATGCTACTCCTAAGTTTTTTAGTTTCAGATCATTATATGATTGTGATATTCCTTATTTGCGCGGCGTTTTCTTACTCTATAATATTTTATCAAGTATTTACAAATGTAAGTGAAGCTTTACGTCATATGTTTCTACCTTTAAATATTTAGAAACTTTTCTAATTTGGATTCACCAGGAAAACATAATAAAGCGGAAAGAACAATGAATTAAATAACTTTCAGAGTATTAACATTATGAAGGACGTGCGGATTACAGTTCACGTAAGGTTTTATTTTTTCATAGTTTATTGTTTAATTGTCGTTTTTCCTTAAACTTATCCTACATTATCTTTTGCATAGATAGTTTCGTTCTCGAATTATGTTTATTATCAATTATGAAAATTATTTGCTTATTTGGATTTTACAGAAAAATATGAGATATTAAAAGCACTATATTGTTATCAGTACTAATGTTTAAATACAGTTTTTTTGCAGGTGTTTCTGTATTGCTTTTATTGTGCTATTACCTTTTTTATCTGGGAGTTCCTTGAACCTCAACTGGAACCCCGTCCTATTGTCTTTTTTTGGTCGAATTTATTGTGGATATTTTGGAATGGTGCTCAGACAATAATTTGTCTGATCTTTAACAGGTAATCGTATGCTACAATAAATATTATAACCTGAAGCATGAAGTTGCTGCATTAGAAGTTAGAGAGAATATTAAGTGCATGGACATGTATTGGCAAAGCACTGTTTGCAACTATTGAAGTTCCATACGCCGATCGGTCTTGTGCCTTCTTCGTGGGGAACTTCCTGGCAAGACGATCTCTGTATTTCAATTAAAACGAAGTACGGTACCCTCTTTTTCAGTCAAGCATACTCAAGTGACTCCTGTACGCAATACATCTTCGGCGAGATTTTGATAATATAGCCTTATTTTCAGCTTATTTTCAAATTTCTCCCTCCCAATAAAGCAAATTAAGATTGTTTTCGATGATAGTTTCCATTGTTCTATGAAACTAAGAATATCTAGCATTATTGTTTTTGTGAATTTGTATCGCTCATTAAAATATATAATAAATGACGTTAAGTCGAGATAAATTTAATATGAAGAATATATCTAAGGGAATTTCGTATACTGCAATTTGTAGGTGTCCAATAATTGTAAACTCTTATTGCAGTTCTTATAGAATTTATAATATTGAGGTCAATATTCCAGCTAACTGGTTTTGTTAGTATTCATTTACAATAACTGAAAATTCCCATACATATGACTTTGTGAGATTGCTTGATATGTGAAAAATAATGTGAAATGAGAATCAAGTGATTTGTACCCACTCATTGATGAATAATGAGGAAGTTTAACAAATAAAAAACATGGAAAATTGTTCTTAAACTAAACCACAATTATGGCATATTTAAAAGTACCTTTTATCTGTGCTTAGTCCAGTTGTTGAATCACCTGCATTTAATCTTAGAAGCATGTATTTCCTTATTATTCATGACAAGATAAAGACTACGAGAGGGGAGAATTGACGTGAAAAGTGAATAATAAATGTCTCATTGCGGTTGTGCTTCCAGCAATTGTTAAATATAGAAAGCAATAATGTTTTTATGCTGCAAAAAATTGCTCTTTTATAACCATGCATACATAAAACATCTGATTCTAGGAAACTACTATTTACCATTGACCATTAAATTGCATATTCTTGTCTTGTTGGTGTTGTGATCTCGTTATTGATTGTATTGTGTTAAATCCTTCTCCGTTTTTAATATTGCATGTGATTAGTGATTTAAAAAGACTGAATATGACAGAAGAACTATTTGTGATTTAATTTGATCATTGCATAGTGTTCTCTTGCAATTATATAATGCGTTATTAAAGTCACTAAGCAATGAAATACTTAGGTATCTCAATATTCGGATATAAACAAAAATGCAAAGCACGTGGTTTTCCACAAGTTTCATACTATATATTAGATCTTATGAGAATGCAGTATCTGAACTACACTATATTCGAGAAGTTGTCACTAAATATGTATTCCCATCGACCATTTTACAAATTTGTCCTTTAGCTTGTGGAAACATTATCAATCATGAAAATCATTTATTAAACAGACAAAGTGCCAATAGGGAGTGAAAAAAACTGCGAAACTCAAAGTGTAAATGATTATACACTTTCAAGAAAAGATATAAAACACGTTCAGTTAGCCTTGGCAAGGAAAGTCTCAGCCATCTTCTGGAACTTCTCGTCTGAAAATAATAAAATCTTCGTTGTTTTATTTATAATTTTTGCTTACTTTTTTAGTATATGCTTTTTACTCACTCTTAAAAACAGAGGTCAGAATGGGGAACTGCTTTTGGAGATCAGTCTTAGCGTTTTCAGAGAGAACCTGCAGTAGTATACTTTGTATTTATACTAATTTTTTTTAAAATCAATATGTTTTCTTATTCTAATAATTAACCCTACCTTATATTTGTTGATAGCAGATTGAGCCTTTTCTTTCAGTTCAGCAAGTTCAGGCTTCTTTCCAGCTACAACTTGAGCCTGGAGTTTACGAGCTCCATCAATGATCTGAAATTTATTTTTAAAATCTTATTATACACATATGTGTACTATTTCAAATTAAAAAAAATTTCTTTTCCTCCTTTACCTCTTTGGCAAAAGCCTTAGCCTCATCTCCAAGAGCATCAATTTTAGCCTGAACCATCTTGTGTAGTTTATCAGCCTTGGCTCCAAGTTCAGGAGACTTCTCTTTCAGAGCAGCGAGAGCCTTGAAGAGAATTATTTTTTTAATAATTACATTACCTTATACTTAATTTCTAAACAGCTTATCTTTGTTCATGCTTTAAAGAATATCACTAAAAACCTTTATTTCTCTTTCACTTCTTTTTAAGCATACCTCATCTTCATTTTTGTAGTTGGCATAGTTCTTAGCGATCTCCTTGAGTACTGCTTTATCAGCATCAGTTAGACCAGTTAGAAACTCCTTGGCTTCGGTAGGGATCAATTCTGTATATTTTAAATATATATCTTAGTTTATCACTAATTTCTTCACAAATCTTTGAGAGAATATATCTCTCAACTTCCTTTTTATGCTCTTATTTCTCTCCATTTACCTCTGTACTCTTGTGGAATGTCCTCAATACTGTTGAAAGGAGCAGCTGAGGCTAGGCAGACAAAGACGGCAAAGGCGGCCAACTGACGGATCATTACTAAATTTAACTATTTTAAAACATTGGTTTACAGATCTATAATGGGAGCAAAGTAATATTTCTGTTAGTATTCAAAATCAGTCAACATGATATATTACGTAAAGATAAGGCGCGAGAAGTAGGAGACAAATAAGAACCTAGGAAGCAATTTCTTAATAGTATGAAGATTAGACTCAGCAGAATTAAACCTTAGACGGCTTTTTAAATTCTAAGTGCTGAAATGAATGAGAGAACGTGAGCAAGTAATAGGAAATGAAAAGTTAAAGGTAGAGCTCTGGAAGTGTTGACCGTTCTCGGAGATCGAAGTTGGTCTGTTGGATACGTGCTCCGTTCGACCCTTATAACCCAGCCAGAGGGGGCTGACCCTATCGATGCAGAGAAGCATAAAAACGAGAGAGTACGAAAAGAGGGGAGGGCGCGGAAGAAAAGAAAGGAGGGATGACCGGCAGTATCAACTGTCAGATTAGATAAGCAGCGAAAAGCTGAGAGCTCAAAATAGATTAGAGGTTTCTAAGTATACAGCGCAAATTTGTAAAATTAGAAGAATCTGATTACGATTAATTCACCACTAGGTTGCATTTAACAGAGGACTTTGGAAAATCATTTATCATATCCAAACTTAGGATTATTCCCAATAATAGAAATTTGCCTTTATTAGTATAATTCTCCTTGTAAAATAAAACATTTTAAGATACTAGAAGCCAGCCTTCAGCATGAATTATTCGTTATTATCATCAAGAGAGAGGCACTGATAAACAATTCTATCAGCATCATGTTAAATGAAAACAGCACGTAATGAAAATCAATAAATATCTTCATATCAGATCATTATACTGCCAAATGTCAATCTTTGTTATTGTGTAACACGGTGTGATTAGCATATGCTAATTTAAGATTCATTGTTACTGCTAGCATAATGAAGTAATTAATCGTCTGATTCGTATGGATCACGCAGATGGCATAAATAAGAAATATTCACTAAGGCTTTTTCAATCTAGTAATAAAGAAGTTCACATTTCTATGAATTCCTTATAAATTACAATTGCTGTGCTGCTAAAGAAAACAGCTGCAAACATTTTTCCTTTTCATAAACCATTATTTTACAAGTTTCTGTAATGTATCATTTTCTACCACATTTTTTCTGCTTCATTTGTTCAAATTTCACTTATTTACAATGCAACTCCTACTTGTTTTCTTGTCTTCTTTTTTCATATAATTTATTCGTTTTGCTTGATGTAGTATCATTTAATATCCCCATCAGTCATCGTCTTCTCGATGAGAATAGCAGATAGAGAGGTTGAAGATCGCCTTTTGAGAAGAGTATAGAAGTTAAATATGTAGCTAAAATGGTATAGGTAGTGAAGAAATTAACAACGAGTTCGTCGTTTTTATGTAGTTTCTTTACATATTTAAATTCCTACTAAACGACAAAATATCAAGCAAAATTTCTCAATATCCTAGAGAAATTTGTAAGAATAAGTGATAAGTAGTGAACTGGATGTCTGCATTCTGCAAAATCGGAAACAATTTTTGCCTTGAGTTCAAAGTTCGACGCAGAGGGATGTGTTGTAGTGTTGATTGGGGTTTCAGAGCCATTCATTTCAGATTTACAGCGTCATTTCCAGCCTTATGATGTTACGGCAGAGTTGTGCGTTGTACTTTCAATAAGAAGGGCCCAGTAATTCAGTAGCTTGTACGGCAATAAAAAGTTATGAATTCTTAATTGAATTACCATACGTTGATTATTTAGGGATGACTATGAGTGTGTTGGATGCAACATGTTAACCAATATTTGAAACTAAGTAATCATAAGTACCAGATTACGCAAATCTAAATTATGAACATAATATTTATCTCTTTCTGAAAGAGAAAATTCTCAAAAATTCTTAGTTATGATACTAATAATAAGCTCGTTATAAGAATTAGCAGTTATACATTCCGATAACGAGTGGAATTTCAAAGTAATTTCAAAAAAATGTTTGTTCTCATTTATTTAATTCTCAAGCATTACCTTTTTTAAGTTTCTCTTTCTCTGCACTGTTATCTTCTAGCCTATCTTTTGTGGTTTAGCTTCGACAATATTACAGCCGGCGCAAATCATCACACCACGTCGTAATACGATAGGGGAGCCATGTGGATGAAATGTTGTTCCTTTTAAATGCGAACTGAGCTACTCTTGTTAAACAATACAGAGAAATTCCTACAGTTCTTCTATCAAACAAAGGTGCTCCATCAAAAGTATAGTTTTGCACGCAGGAGTAAACTTTCAACTAGCAATGCTACCAATAAAATCTAAAAATGCGTTAAAAATGGTAAAACATGAACCGGTAGGTTGCAAAACACGTTGTAAGCCGCATGAATACAGATGAATGGGACGACATCATTTTGTGAATAAAATTGATTTCAGTGATTCTTAATCAATTTGTTTTTTAAACACAGCCTAGGTGAGTATGTGGTGTTAAATATAATGAAAATATCAATGCAATAAAAAGAAGGTAGAAGTCTTCAAAAGATTGTGTAAAAATGGTGGAACGAAGGTAGTTTCGTTGTAATCTAAAACTATTTTAATCTCATACAGATGAATTTTGTATCCATATTTCAATTATTAACGAATTATATCGCCTGAATAGTTTCATCACACATTACATATATCATAAAAAGCTCGAAAAATGACAGAACTCCTAAGATAGTAAATGCGTATTTAAATTTAAATCCCTATACCTACAACATTACGATTATTTCGTACTTGCTTGGAACATCTACTGTAGTTTCATAACACGTTCTAGTCTGAGTGATCATCGCTGTGCCACCGGCATATTCGAAATACGATATATGAATAAACTGTCGTTAGGAATACAAACGTGCGCCATGCATTGCCCGAGTCATTAATTAAAAAGGGACGAAATACACTAGACAAATTATAGAGCAGAACTTGATTCTTATTTTATACCTGTATTGTGATTTAAAACAAGCAAAATATAGTTTCCATTAATTTGTATATGCTTTCAAAGATGTAGGAAATGCAAGTTTTATCGAAGTCGGGGCTTATTAATTTCCAACGTTTCATGGCGTTACAACGCCATTGATTAAATATCTCTGACTGGAGATTTATGATAAGACTCATATCTACAATATTATAGCTATTTAGGCATAAAGAAATAGAGGAATATATCCTACTTCTTGAAGTTTCTACTATTACAACCAATACCATTTCTCCTATGATACCGTAATATGATGAAATATTAGAAATAAACATAAATGTTCGGTTCCTATTACACATTCGTATTGGCAAGCTAAATATTACTAATTATTTTCTAATGTGGCTAAAATGTCCCCACGTTCCTATAAGGAAATATATATCTCTAACAGGACATCTCACAAAGACTTGTTCTTAGTTTTTAGTGAATCGGCTAATACATAATAGTATATTATTGAAGTCTGAAATTTTTTAGATTTCCTATCCTCTCTCTTCTCTTATGGTATTAGTTCGAAGATTGTTAGCAATTCAAATTATGATGAAAATTCGCCTTTCTTGGTGCCACTGGATATAGTACCAAAATGCGTTTGGAAATGCGAACTGAAAAATGCCACTATGTAATTTTTTTTGACATTAGTGAATTACATCAGGAACTTCGAGATTATTTCCGATCTTAAAAAGGATTATAAGTAAGTAACAGAGTTATATAATATGTAATATTACTCTTTCCCATTATTAATTAAGGTCCTCATAAAACATACTCCTCATGTGAAATGTTGAGAGCTTTTAGTATCTTTCATGAACTAGTATTAAGATTCATACACAAGGCCTAACTTTCAACTCTTCCAACTTGTGGTAAATATAAAAATAGACATTTTTACAGATAATTGTAGGTTTTCCTTAATAGTAAAGAATTCGATTCAGTTAAGAACTTTCTATTCATAAGTTAATGTTCTCTCTACACAGACTAATAAACAATTCCATAGGAGTATATGTTAATTCCGAACAAGATAGGACATCATCAATAAGTAATTACTATTATTATCAATCATAAAACTAATATCCGTTATTTGATTATCAGAAATATTTTTCTTAATATGTATAAAACACAAATCGTTCACTATCGTTTACTATTTTTTAGGTGCTACGTTTCATATATTGACAATTTTAAAAGTCTAATATAGTATTAACTCATTTTTTTCTTATTTTCATTGTGAGAAAAACCCAATTAAGGTAATGAGATAATTCCAGAGTTAGTGAGACCCTTGACGTAGGTGAGAGTTAACAAGAGCTAGAGCATCGATATGGCAGTTTCAGATAAAACAATTCTATATTGACTGAGTGCTGTGATTTCTAGCTTTATAGGCATTGTGCCGCTAAGAAACAGTTATTAATTGTTTAAAATCTAAAGAACTGATCATGAACTACATTGAATGGGGAATATTCAATTGAACTATGCACTTTACTCAAGGGAACAAAGGTTATTATTCTGCTTGGAAATCATGGGAATATAGGAATATCTGCTACATCGTTGTAGGGCTCTGAAGTTACCGTTTATACCACTATGATTTCAATAACTGGTTAAATAATACTAATATGCTGCAGCAATTTTGGAATTTAATATAAATATTGCGTAGTAGACCGTCATTGTTAAATATGTGTCTCAGTAAATATTGGCTAATTATTGCTAGTCATAGCATAATAATTCTAATTTACTAAGTAGGTTTACTTACCGTGGCATATTTTTGGGTAGATTTTGTAAATTTCTATTTGGATTTTAAATAGCAGTTTGTCAAAAATTTCTGTGAATTGTGAATCATAGAGCACTCATTACAACAGCTATGATTAAAAACTAAGAATATAACGAAATGTTTTTAATGAAGCATTAAAAAATCCATGAAAATAACTTGCAAATGTTTGTTCTTTAGTGTCTTTTACCATCGATTATGAATATGTCTTAATGTTGAACTGGTTTCATAGTGTAGAAGTGAATATAATTGGTTGCAATTTTTATAGAGAGGTCTTATAATATGATTTTAAAGAAAGAATATTATATTAGCCTCACAGTCAGTATAACAATGTTAGTACCATCCTCAATTTAAAAATTCAACGTACATATGGGGGCGGGGCTAACCAATTCGTATCGCTACGCAACCGCTTCGCTTTTATGGCAGAGACGCAAACAATATCACTCTTTCTCTTTACCGTCTATCAACGGATATTTTGTGCGCGCATTGGTTGTTTGACTGGTTTCCCCGCCAATATCATTGATTTAAATTTCATGGTAAAATATGTACTACTTACATTATTTAATGACTACATTTTAAAAAAAATGCTTTAAAAATTCATTATTACGTTTATCATTGGTTTAATTATAGTCATAAGTACTATTATTTCATTTTGACATTATTTTGTGAAAGAACAGTTCAGGGTAACGAATTACTGCATTTGGTTTATTTACCATACGCTTTATATTTAACCTTTTTGACGCCACATTTTCAACGAAATTGCGTACCGCATATTATACGATATGTGAAGACTAGTTGTACAGAACCAAACTTTTATAAAAATTCGAAGTAATCTTTAAATTCAGGTTTTCTTCTTCCCTCCATGGATGGAACAAGTCCTGGTCTATGGTCAAGTTGGAAAGAAGAAGATACAGATTCCAAGGTAAGCGTTTTTGTTAGTGGTTTACTTCTAACAACCAATTGCATTCCACTATATATTTATGAAGATTCACAGATGTCCACAAAATTCATGTCCACTTTAGGAGAATGTGCGGGAACAACGGAGTGAATTTTTTATTAGCAATGAGAGAGAATCAATTGAATTGCAAGATATATCTGGCCGAAATTCGGCTTCCACTAATATTTCTGTTGGATCTTCCAAAAGGCAACGAGGTCGTCCGCGGAAAAATCCAGATGTATCATCACGGGCTCGGATATCATCGAAAAAGGCTGATCCTGACTACGTAGAACCTGACTCTCCTATAGACAGTGATGAAGAAAGAAATGACAGTGGAGAAGAATTCAAAGATGATGACCCTGAATTTGATCCCGATCAACGTTGTAAGAAGACTCGAAGGGTTTGTCTTTGATTCATTTTGAATATAGGGTCACTATATTATGCATAGAAGATGAATGCTGATATAATATATCTAGTGAAAACAAAATAAGATTAGTTAAATTTATTAAAATGCGGTAGTAAATAGGGGATCAAAATACTTTTATTAATTATTAGGAATTTAGTGAATATATTTAAAAAAAACACTATATGTATACTTCAGTCGATCAAATCATATAATACGAAGACAATAGCCAAGGAAGGAATGTCGAAAATTACATTAGTTAGTTTTTACTTGTTTTTGAGTACCAGCTGGTGATTAGTAGATTTTTATATAGCAATGCAACTTGAATGTCTATTATTATTATTATTATTATTATTATTATTATTATTATTCACATTACAATTTTTATCACTATTATTATTGCTATTATTATTATTGTTATTATCATTGTTATTATCATTGTTATTATTATTGTTATTATTATTATTATTATTATTATTATTATTATTACTATTACTATTATCATTATTACTATAATTAACATTATTGTATAGTTGATGCTTTACAGACGAAAAGAGGCTCTTATCGTGGCCGCGGTCGTGGAGCTCGTTGTTTTCCTACATATAAACGCTTGTCTGAATTTGCTAATTCAGAATTCTACCGAATACAGTGTGAGATGCCATCAAAAGCAATGTTAGAGCGACTATTAGAGGTATGCGGTTATAACGAACATCCTTACTTTTTATTTTAACATGATACTAAAAGTACAACTAGTTATAATGCATTTTATTGAAGACTACTTATGGATAAAATCTAAATACCGAAAATAGATGATAAAGTAACATTTTGCCATCATTCAAAAATTATTAAATACGTAATACTCATTTTTAAAATTTGTAATTTTGATCCAGGAAGAACTTTCTCAGTACTTACCACTAATTCCATCTCCACATATGGGAATCCCACCTAGTGAATACAGACAGTATGTATGCAAAATTGATCAGCTAGAAGCTATTCAGACTGCAGCTGGAGGATTTAAACTTTTTGCAAATTCAGTGACTGACAAAGCAATGCTATCATTGTTGTGAGTTTAACAATTGTCAGCTATCATTTGCGCAAAAAATTATATTATCTCAAATATTTTTTAGTTTCCTCAATATGTTTCTATTATTTACTTCTTCATTGTTTCAGTCAACTTGTTTCGGATCGATATTCCGTTAGTTCAAAGGCTGGTGATGTCGTTCAGTTGGCACAAGTTCTTCGTCATGTTGTGAGTCAGAGGTTAAGACTTCCATAATAATAGATTTAAGGAAGTCTACAAGAGATGTTATATTCTAGTGGAATTCGTTGCCTATTAGGCGACGTCAAGAGTGGGAGATGGCTGCTCGACGTCTTATAATATCCGATAAAAAAAACGAGTTGACAGGTTATTTATAATTTATACTAATATATTACACTATTATTGAAGTACTAGTCCTCAAATCATTAATTTTTAAGCTGCTTCTACATTTTTGTTTATGGAATATGAGCTCAGTTTTAAAAGCCGATTCAACAGATAAATTAGTTCTTTCAGAGAGCTATGATTAGAACAAAAATGTACTAGTTAAATTAAATTCTATGTTATTAGATCAAAAATAGCTTTATCATTCTATATAACAGTGAAATGTTGGAACAACGAAATGCATTGCTTTTAGAGTATGTAATTTAATAGCATATGTACAATTTCAATACAGGACATTCTGATAACGTGTTGAAATTGAAGACGCATATCACGATGCCAAAATGTGAAATTCCATTCGAAGGCAACCAAGGAATAAATAGGCATTTTAAAGGAGAGGATTATGATGGAATTCGGGTCATCAATTGTATTTGTTGTGAAAACGCTGTTCCATGGAGGAACTTTATTGATGTTCAGGTTATCAATTATAATATAAATATCATTAGGATGGAAATATACTGCTAAAAGTTAGGTATATATATAAATATATATATAACTTTCCAGTCACACATGCTGGCTTCTCACTATACTGCCATTTTTTATGGATGCCATTATTGTGGTACATTATTTCATTCTTTTGATGACCTGTTGACACATTCTTCATGTATGTCGTGGTCGCAGCTGATCCTTGAACGAGTGCTAAAAAGACGAGATGAAATTGTCCTTGAAAATACTGGAGTAAGTTGTTGATTTAATTAATATGCTGAATGTAGGTTTTAAATTCCGTTCTCATATATAATTGAAATATCCAGATAGTATTGATTTTAACAATATCAGTTCTTTGACAGATTAAAGTTTTTTTCTAGGTAGAAATGACAATTGCTTACTTATATCTGATATGTACAGATTGTGGGTTATGGCTTCCAATTAAGATGGACTATTGTGGCGAACGTTTTACTAAAGCTTGGTCCTTTTTTGCAGCAGTTATGGTGAGTTTTACCAATATTTTGCAGTTTCCATTTTCTTCACACCATATTTTATTAGGATAATCACTCATGCAAGGAACTAGTGCCTGTTATCATCTATATGGCGGATAGTTTTGATATCCCAACTAGGGATGCACGAATTAGTCTCCAATTTGTACCCTCATTTGTTAAGTGGGTAGTATTATTTAATTCCTCATTCTGTTTGCCATATTTACTCTTCTATATACTTAGTATTTAATGCATTTGTGTTTACACTTTTTTAAGAATATACTAAACTGTCAGATCATTTCCTCTTGGCTGCTCTGAATGTGAAATATCTGAATTTCATACACCTGATGAAGTAGAATCCCACTTTAAATTGAAACACTTGGATAGTAAACGATTATGCGGAAAATGTGGAGAACAATTTGGCACTGCACTTTACTTCAAGTAAGCATTATTAGCATGCTTTAGACAATTTCTCTACGAGAGACGTTTTGTTTTTCCTTCAATTTCAGGGCTCATTTAATGACCCATCTGTCTGATTCATTGCTTTTGGCCAACTATTTTCGAACTTCGTGTCGCCTTTTTCCTCCTCCCCATGTAAATGGTCCACCAGTATTTGGATGTGAAAAATTGAAGGCAGTTGGAGGTGTGAAGACTTCATCTTTCCGCGGTCAGCACCTTGACTATGTAGGTTTCCGTTGTTAGTCTGACATCTAGATATAGTAATATATTTTCGTTTTATGAAATTACGTGAATGCAAACGGAATTAAAATACGTTGTATAGAGATTCAATCTTCATAGTTCAGGTTGATCATTGTGATTTAATGTGTACAGAAAAATTAAAGAACATTACTGCTATTAGATCATCAAACTTGGATGAATTATCATCAGATGATGAGGGATATTCTGAAGAGCAAGGTAACGCTTTAAAAAAATATTCATTAAATCTTATTTTAATCTAAGACTATGATGTAATTTAAATTTCGTTGTATTTTCACCATGAAAAGAATTCGTATTTTGTGAAAAGAGAATAACGAAGGAGCATAAAATATGAGTAATTTAAAAATACTAACTAATTTATATTTAATTTGCATTTCTCTATGCTTGAAGCTATATTTATAAGTGGCTTCTTAATCAACAGCTATTCATACTGCTCGGAACATATTGTTTCGGATTATTTCGCGGTAACCATGCTCAAAAATGTACTTCGGTATATATATTTAATAGTGATTGGTTTTGGACATAAGTAAGTTTTTCATTATAAGGTCGTCCTGATTTTGGCTATGAATTTGCTGACTATAGACAATTCGAGGAATGTTCTGAACAAAAAGAAACTAAACAAGCCGTTATTAATTTTTTTCGAAAGGTTAGTTTAATTTCTGTTTGCGATAATTTTGCATTATATTTACTAACATTTTCCAATAGCATAGGAGTCTTCTAGAGATCCGTCTTTTTAAGATGAACGTATCGATTGCCCAGTTTATTGATTGGCGCACAAAATTTGTTGACTGTACTAATATAAAGACGAAGCTAGGCATCAAATCAGGATCAGATGTCCAAGAAAGTCATGTAAAGGTATGGGTTAATTTTTTATGTGGAATATGGAGCATATGCAACATCTAAGACTCATTATTTATTAGTGAGGTGAGCAGAAATAGCTGAAATAAAAGTATATGTAGACACTTATATAATGTACTAAAGGTTTCACATAACTTTATTTTGAGATAAAATAGGATTTACATGTATTTTTTCATTAATTCGGTGGAAAATATCTTCTAACGTTATTGATCTCAAGATATTGTCAAAGTAAAGTCAAATCAGCAGTTTCAACCGACTACACGTTTGATAATAACTCTGATTTCCTTATATTCATTTTTATAACAGAGCATCACACTATCATCATCTATATTTGCAAATCTGATTGCCAAACGATTCATGAGAACAGTGTCGTTACCTATATCTGCTTGTGTTGAATTATTATCCGGAAATCTTCTACATAAAAGGTGAGTATTTTTCGGGTTTTTTCTTATTATCTGATTTTCATTACTACTTTTCTATGAGTAGGTTCGCGTACTGTATCAGCTGTCATTCTGTTCTAAGCTCTAGAGCTATTGACATTCATGAGAAGAGCGAATGTGGATCGGAGATGGTTGGTTATTTATTCTCAATTGTTATAATTATGAAATCATTTTTCTAATTTTGGTATTGTTTTTTCTAGATAGTCAACTTGTTCACTCCCGGTATGCCTACCAACTCTACATTAAGTTGCGCGTTGTGTGAAACAAAATTATGCTCCATATCAGCTCTTCGTTTCCATATGTCTCTACAGCATTCTGTTTATGTTGACTATAAAACATCAAACAGTGTTCCAAATTATGTTATCGACTCTAGTGAGTTTCTAGTCAATTGTAATCTTTACACAACATTCTACCAAATTTAGATGAAAGGGATTATTTTCAGATTTGAGTTTGATTGAAATTGCCACTAATTCACCAGATATTAGATCAGGAGTTGCGCGCGAAACTGACAATTTACTAGGATTAGTATTGGGCCGGTTGAAGGCAAATAGCGATCATGAAATGCGGCTGAAACTTGCTCAGAAGTATGCCGTATTTATATAGTTGAATATTTGTGCTACCATAACGTTATTTATATATTTACTTTTACGTTCTTTAGAAATCTTTGTTATTAGTTCCAAACACTGTTCATAACTACATTGATTTTAAAGAGGGGTCTCAGCAGGACGTGGACGTGGTAGCCGCACTGTTATGTCAAGATCTCCTTCAGTGTTTCCGACTCCAAGAGCAAATACTACAACGTCTTCACGAGAAATAGGAATACCATCTTATACGAAGTCTTTTTATATGAGGAAACTGGCGAATCAACACATACGACCATACAACTATGAGAAATATCGAGGAGAGGTTTGTAACTACTTCTTTGTTGAGAAAAATTTATAGAATCTGATAAAAAAAGTTTCGTTATAGCGTTGAATCATGCTACTAAGATAGTCTTTTTCGAAATTTGAGCGTTTTACTTATCTTCTAAAAATCAAAATAAAGCTAATCTAAGAGGACTTTAACATTAGTCCATGTTTCTTAATAATCACAAATGAGACTTAATTAAATGAATAGAAAAATCCTTATTAGTGTTGAAAATTACAAAACAGTAAATTAGAAATTGGTCATCTCATATCTGAATTTGTACCAAATACTTTGGATTCATTCCTTGTACTAATTTAATTTTGATTAAAATTTTACTATAGAAGAATAATTGATCTATTTATAGTAAATGATCAACTAAAAATAACTGTATTGATATGGACCAGTTATTTCAAGTCATTTAGGATCGATTGAAGTGCAAGTATTGTGTATATTACGCAACTATTGTTTCAAAAATGCAGGAGCATCTTCGTTTATACCATACAATCATATGTCGTGGTTGTGGTAGTAAGTTTTCTTTAAATACTACCCACTTCTAACAAGTTTTCATGCAAATTTGCCTATAAATTACTTTTTATTGCAATACATACATTTTCTTTGTTTTATTTAGGTGCATTTGCTAACCAGAAATATCTTTTGTTGCACAAGGAGGGAGTGTGTACAAATGAATTCAATCGTTAGACTTTTTAAGATTATTTATATTTTTCTTAATACTGATGTTATATTCTAGTAATCTAACTTATATTACGGCGTTTGCTAATCAGTTAATAGCTTCAGAGAGTTTTATTAATGATATTTCTGTTAATTCTGTAATCGATATAGGTGTTTCTGTTGGTCACATTTCTGCTAACTGTGGTGTCTGCAGAAGTCGAATGCAATTGCATCTTGCCTATAATCACTTGTTTCAACAGCATTTGGATTCAGTGTACTATGGATCTAGTTCAGGAAAAGTATATCAATAACTTGTATCTTCATTTATAATCTTCAAAATATTGTCTTTATATAGTTAGTATTTTATGAGTTGGATTGTTTAAATTCTTTCTTCCAAATATTTTCCAGATATATCCGATTCATTTGGACCTCCAGGTGACTGGTCCAATTGATACAATGCAGCAGTTGGTGTCTATGCCTCCTGTTTTAGTAGGGAATTCAATGGTACACTCCAAACAACGGAATTTTGTGATATATAAAGCACCTAGTCAAGTTGGTGACAGTGGTATTACCATCGTTTATAGGTTTTAGTATTCCAAAATATTTTTGATGCAACAACCATTGTCAATTATATGCAAGAAAATAACCTTTAGATTAAACACGAATGTTATTTATGCGGCATTGAAGCTGTAAGCAAAGGACATCTGAATCGTCACTTGTCAAAGCATACAGAAAAGTGGCCGACTTGTCCACTTTGTGATCAAGGTTATTTTTTAATTTTTTATTAATTCCTCGCATTACTTGATCCATTGTCCTTTCAGTTGTACAAATTGAATCTCACGACGATATGAAAAAACACTTATCCAGTGCACATTTGGTCAAGAAGGATGGCTTTTGGGTTCATTAAATTTTATTAGATGTTATTGAATTGCAACTAATTCATTTAATAAAACTAGGGAGTAATCTATATGACATATTTTATGTCATTTTTTAGATGTGCCGCTTCTGTCACAAGTTAATGAATCGTGGATATTACGCACATCTTCTTTATGGCTGTGAACAAACACGAATATGTGTTTTTTGCAATGTAGTGGCTAACAGCTCGGGCGAACTTGTTAAGCACTGGACTAATTATCATCCTGAAATTTTCCACAAGTTTGTTCCTAGTATTTGTAAATTTAAATATAAATTATCAAAATCTGATTCGAAATATATAAAATAAGCGTGTCTTTGTTTAGTGTATTTTGCTATTATTAAAGCATTAACTCGTTTTTACTATTACTCTCGTACTCCTATTAGGACTATAAAAACAGTTGCTCCTAATAGGTTCGAATGCTCGGAGTGTTTTTTACAATTCTACTTAGTTAGTGATTTCCGTGATCACCACTGTCGACTACAGTTTATGCCTCATCAATGTAATTGTGGATTTGAGCAGGTAAAAATTTGCCATTGCTTTAATTTTCAATTTTTTAAGAGGTATTAGTTTACTTTTCTAACTATGGTATTGTATTTGATACATATCAAAATATTGGTTATCTGATTTTCTTTCTGCTGACTTTGAACTTTTTAGATCTTCCAGTCTCGAAATGCATTCAACCTACATTTTGGTATGCATATAGATGAGACTGGATCAGCTTGTAAACTATGTAGTATGCAGTTTAGTTCACGAACAGTTTTGCAAACTCATCGACAAGTTCATGCTATTGTGCTTGCTGATCCAGCTGGACGCAAGATGCGTGTTCTCAATCCGAGTTTAATTGTTCCTGAGGTATTATAACTTCCTCATCATTCATAGATAAATACTTTATATTCCCAAATTTTAAACTGATTTGACATCTTACGGTCGGTCACTATTATATGCTACTATATCTTAAACGCTTTATTCTGCAGTGGCTAGAAAATGAAGGTCAAGAACAAGAATCATTGGAAGTGGGCTGTGAATATAAACCAAAGGACAACAGAGGTTCATGATTTTTTTAGAATGCTTTTTTGTCATTAGTAGTGTTCTTTCCATCTTTTTATTCGATGTTTTAAAATATATATAACATTGCAACAACTACAAAAATGGGGTATTAGTGAGGAATTTTTCAAGCTCTTTGCACAATATTAAATTTCCATTTATTTTTTAAGATTATTCTTATTCGTCTAGATATATGTGAGTACAGAATTTTTAAGCATGGTAATATACTTTTATCTTGTGCATTTTTTATACTATGAAACTCCATCAATTTAGTATTGAATAATTTACTATTGGAACTTTTCTTTTGATATGCTGGTACAATCGAATATATCTGTAATTTTATTATTTCTTTAGATATTTTGGAAACTATACAATTCCTTGTAACTAAAGTATGCGAAATCGTGGAAGAATCTCAACCATATCCAGTAACTAGCACCGTAGGCGATCCCGATTTCAGTTTTAAGGAAGTGAACTATTTTGAAGATGTTAATATATTAGGTTAGTTAGTAATTTTTCTGGAACAAGTTATTTAATAAGATTATATTACATTTTAGGTGAACCACAAGCAATGCGTCTTGATCACAATAGATTAACAGGACATAGTCCGAATTCTGTAACGTTAAAGGCGCAGGTTCGGGTTGAAGTTACGGATAACTTAGACGACCAACATGGTGATGATCAGCCAGGATATATCGCTGATGATGATGATCATATTGAATATATAGGACAACAGGTTTATAAATAACTGCTAGAAAACTAGCTATTTCAGTGATAATAAAAGCAACAATTTTATGGTATTAACAGATATCATCGCAAGCCAACCCACAACAGATTCGTATAGGTCCGATTGTAAGAAAAATTACTGATTATAATGGAGACGATGATTTGCAAGTTATTGCAGAAGTGGAGAAGTATGTTATAAGTTAAAATGTTGAATTATGTATTATGGAATTTCTCATTAGGGAATCATATGTAAAATTTCTAGTACCGGATTTTTTGTCTAGCATGATTCTATCATTACTATTAAGAATATATGCACAATTTAGTCCTCTGGGTGCTTTACCGAATGCGATTGTTACGGCTTCTCGCACGAAGAAATATAAGTGTGATCGATGTAGTGAAATGTACTTCACCGTGGGTGCACTGAGAAACCACCAAGCGACAGCTCATACCGCTGACGCCGGAGGGATCTGTGATAAAGTTAGATTTGATGCACTTTTTCTTAGATTTACCAGTAACATTCGACTATATTTGGATATTTAAGAGAACATTTAGGTATATGGTGTTCCAACTGAAGGGTTTTTTTTCATTTGTCGTAACTGTTGCGTTGCATTTGAGAATCTATGTCAGTTCAAGGAACATCGAGTTAGTTTTTGTTCCTTATATGTAATATTAAATGGCATATAATATTTTACAATCAGTTCTATTTTTATATTTGTAATTTTATTGTTACTATATATGATTTTCAATATTCTAGACTTTGATTTTATTATATATTAAACTAAAGCACCATAGTTATAAACCCTTTTTTTCGCAGGATGCTCATGGTGTGAATGGATCGCTATCATGTGCACAGTGCTCATCTATTTCCTATAATTTGGCACTGTATCAACAACATCTTGATGCTCATTTAACTAGCCATAAATTGTTCTATGGATGTGGGACCTGTTCTCATATGTTTAAAACGGTATTTTCAAAATTTCATATAAACCGTTTTTATTTTACCTACGTATCATAGTTTTTATTATTTCCAAAGAATAACTTGATTTAGGACGGAAAACTAATGCATCATCTTCGTACAATTCACCATATAGAACTTATTTTTTTTTGTAAAATATGTGGACTTGGCGGAATAAATGGACGAGCAATATATCTTCATGTATTACAAAACTCAGAAGGCTGCGGAGTGGTTTCTATGGAACGTAAATGGGTATGTATTGTAATTTAATGTAATGTCTTAGTACATAAAATATATTAATTTAGAATATTGAACAAAGTATAGGCGTCTGTCCAGCCAACATTCTTCACTACCAGCCTAAGGACATAAGGCTGTATGAAAACAATCTAGAAGCAATAAAGGTGAGAGTCCCATTATTAGTTCTTTGTATGTTGTGTATAATAATAAAGGATATAATACATTTTTAAATTGTTGAGCATTTTGATACTTATTCGTTTATGAGTAGTATTAGACATGTTCTTCTTAATATATTCTGATTGTTTTTACTTTTGGAAATTGCTAACTTATTAATAATTCTTTAAAGATTTCGGTCATGAGCCCTTCAGAGTGCACTCATCGATCGTTTCTAGCACCTACTGATACCGTTATTACATGCAAAGAATGCTTCTGCACGGTAAAATTTATTTTTGTTTCAATTCCATAAATTTTTATAGCCTTGATTGATTTATTAGAATAATCTGTTTATTTATAGATGACTATCTCGTCATATTCAGCATGTGAAGCCTATAAGAATGGTGGAAAATTGCTGGTACGTAATACTGTTTTTTAATGCATTGAATTTGGATTATGCTTGTTTTGTTTATAATACAATAACGCTTCAATAGTTTTAAGACTTTAATCATTTGTAAATTGAAGATGACTTTTTATGATTATAGATCATTCTTACTACGATGATTGTTTTTTTTTAGGAATTAGCCATGACTCTTGATCCTTCCACAGATTTCCCATTCACGGAGGTTTATGGTAACCCGGATATGGTATGTTAACACCTTGATACGAAAAATAATTGTCCTATATCCTATGCATTACAGCAATCGACATCAATACCTGAAAATCCTAACAGAATGGGTCAATCAATTGCATGTACATCACAGATGAGCCACTATCAAACTTCGCACCTGCCTGTTCGTATGAATCTTGTTCGTGGAGAAATTAACAGTTTAGACCCAACAGCATCATGTTATATTGCATCACCAACTACGGTATTAACAAGTACACTGCAGCAGAATCATTCCTTAGTAAGCAGTATGCAGCGTAATTTCACGTCAACATTATCAAGAATAACACCGTCGTTGAAAGTGCCAGATGGTTCGCTTAGCTTGCTTCAGAAGACTAATGGAACAGGGGTGAAGGTATGTCTTATTTATATATTGTATGTGAAATATAATATTTGATTAGAGATGTGCTGTGAGATAACTATATACTTCGAAATATTTTGACAATTGTAGATCTTCATGATAAATAGACTTTGTAAGTCTTTTTTGTTATCAACAGTTTTTAATATTGAATTTAGCTATTTTTAAGTCAAGTTTATAGTTAGGCGTTTGTTTAATTTTCTTTATATCCAATGAATCCCAAGGATTATAACAACAATTTGGTGATGTTGTTATTATTCCGTGAGAATATCTACCCTTTAATTAAACAAAATATTTCTTTATTAAATTAGGTTTTCATATTATTACAGTGTATTTACAGAGAAGTGCCTCCGTAATTTGTGGTGACGTTATAACATTGAGTGATGAAGATCAACCAGGCCCATCATGTGCTAAGCGGCAAATAAAAGAAAGCTCGATACAGAAAACGTCTGTAACACGAACGTTTGCACATAATAGAGAATTTTGTACTAAATCGAAGAATGGACCGTATGGAAAATGTAGGGTAAGTGTGTCTTAGATAGTTTTAGGAGCAAATAAGATTTTTAACACTACCATCTTTAGGATTTTCTCATTAAATTAATCAATTATGGGTGGATTGATCGTTATGATTTATGTTGTTATTAGAGTAGTACTAATTTTTGACTTAATCGCTTAACACGCTAGTTTCATAGTAATCTATCCCCAGTGAATAAATTACTGATATCGTTTACTCAAAATATTTTATTCAAAAAAATTTCATTTAAGCTAAAGTAAGCTTAGCATATTAGATATTATTACATTAATTATATATTTAAACTAACGTTTTTTATAAATCAACTGGGTTCCAGGTATGCAGCGTAAACATGGACTCACAACAGATTTTAGCATTACATGAACTACATACTAATGGAAAGGTATACAGCTTATTTCTTGTACAGACATCGATTATGAGCAGTTTTTGATCCAGTGATTAATTTTCTTAAATTTCCAGAAATGGTTTTGTCTAGACTGCGCAAATGCTCAAATGCATGAAGTTGATGCAGTAAAGCATTACTATGCTACACATGTTAAGACAGCTGAACAGAAGGCTATTAAAGGAGGTAAGACATTTAACTCTCTTTTTTACTATTAACTAATTATCAATCATTTTAATTTGAGGTCAGTCCTTCCGACCATTATACTATAACCTTCGTTGTCCATATCCGGCGTGTCGAAAACCAATAGTTTCCATCTCTGCACTGAAGATTCACTTTATTCAATTTCATCAGGATGAAAATAAGCATCTTTCGAAGTACTTTGTTATTGCTGTTCAGACTTGGAATATAAGTGAAAGTGATATTTTTAATCTTCTGAAGCTATTTAATTAGTTTAGATGCTGTGGAGCTAGATTCTGTACAATATCGGCCAGAGATAAGCATGACAATTTGCATAACTATTTTGAAAGGTTCGTTTACTATTATTGTTGAACGACTGGATATTTATTAAAATTTAATTCCTAGTGTTAATGGCGTTGAGGGAAGTTGTTGCCCGCTCTGTGGTACGTTGAATCTATGGAGTTTACAAGTAAGTTGATCTCTTGGAATTTTTGTATTTTGCCTTTTCTAAAATAATATCTCTATTTAACTACTGGTTTTTTTTTAAAATTTTATTATATTTGAAGTTCTATTGCAGGCTTCGGGTTCTGGTTACAATATGAATCATGTGGCCATACACGGTTTGCGCAGATACCATATGTGTCGTGACTGCTTCGTATGTTTTAAGAGTGATATCGACGTGAGTAGTATACTCACTAAGTTATTAATGTATATTTTCTATCATCTCTTTCGTTCATATTATTTTTAATTTCTTTTTAATACCAATTTGTCGAGTCTAATATTTATTTCATTTTCAGTGTGCTCGAATGAAAAAACATTTTGAGGCTGTACACTGTGACATGGTCTTAGGTGGCAGGGCTATGCAATGCAAACTTTGTACAGAAATTTACACCATTAGTGAAATGGAAAATCATATTATCGACAAGCATTTGGTAAGTTTCATTATTCATCTTTTATTTTATAATTTATTATTACGGAAGTATCATTTATTATTAATAATAGGTTACCGGTTATAAGTCTCGGGATCCAAGAAATCCTGGAAAGTTGATAGTAAAGGTAGGAGCAGCGACTAGAGAGTTTCTCGGGTTCGAAAAAACCTATTATGAAGAAGATGAATCTGACATGGATTAATAAAGAAAATAAAAATGCTAGTAAGATAAGATAACAATATTAGGTTTTATACTTTCTTTAACTGATATTTACTGGACATACGCCCACTGTTTTGAATGTGTAATTTTTAATAATAGTGGAATTTTTTCAGTGCTTATAAATATGTTGAATCACTGCGTGAGATTTTCTAGGTATTATACTAAAGATCTATATCTTATGAATGTCTATTTATAATTATAGTAGTTCTTATCCATATTATATTGAATGCATGCGATTATATATTTATGTGATCATTCTTATTTAACTTTCATTTGGATCTTGTCTTCACTTCTCATTATAGTGTATGCTACATTGTTCTTTTTTTTTTTTAATATAGTTACTATTTTGCTAGATATACGGGTGCTTGAGATTTTTATTTGGGAAATTAAAATAAATCATATTCTGAAGTTTCTAAACATACAAATTGGTATTTTAGTAGGACGCATAAGTAATGCTCAGTTGATCCTAGAATATTTTATTTTAAACTCGACAGTTACATTTCCCATGCAAAATTAGTCCGCAATCAAATTGAATATCGCCTGGGTGTGAACAATTTTGCGAGTTTGTCCTCTTAGTATTCAGTGAATTTTACGTATGATATAATGGATATTTTCCAGTGGAATAAACAAGTGACTCGTTTGCTATCAATAACAATGTACTGTTGATCGGAATTCATTTTTTTCCTAGTGAAGGAGAATAGTATTTGGTATTTTGCGTGATAATAGATTTTGAGAAATACATATGCCTGTTCTATGTTCGTGTCATTTCAAGTTTCAGCTAGCCTCTTAATCTGATTAAATTTAAAAAATACTTTTATGGTTTCATTTGAAAAACTTGGGGACCTTAGTGATTAGAGCATGATTATGCTACGCCTCGGCATAATAAGAATTTGTTGAGTTTCTCGGTCATTCTTGAGAACTAATTTCAAGGAATGGTTGGTTCATTTTATTCATAGTGCATTACAAATATTGACACTATGATTTAGAACCATCTTAAATTAAATCTTTTTATTTTTCTTTAACTCAGCATCGTCAATGTTATACTATTTAGAAGAAACCATAATAGGTATTCTCTGTTTTCAGCTGTCTCTTAGAGATTCTAATTTACCAATAATCTTGAAAGAAAAAATTAAGGAAGTTGACATAACAATAAGAAGAAATCACGATGAAGGTAGGATCATATTGCCCTTACTTGTTCATTAAATAAGTAATTCCTTTTGTTTTTTTCTCTCTATAATCCTATTTCTAGCTGTAGGCGGGTCTACAGTTGCAAAATATTTGGATTCATTAAATAACATTGGGGATATTCCGCTTGAGGAATGTTTTGATAATCTCGAAGATACTGCAACATCACCAATAGCTAAGACACCTGCTCCATCAGTATCATTGGTAAGATTTTCTCAAAGAGAATACATAGCAACGGTAACTAAACAAGTATAAAATGTGCAACGTAATTATGCTGCAGGTTTCTAAAAACCAATAAATTAGACTAGACGATGGCATTGTATTTTAGAGTAATTTTTCACCAATTAATTCATTTTATTAAGTGATTTCAAGGGGACCACTTCTGATTTTTTAGCTTGAATCTATCGATTTTGACCTTGAAATGGGGGCACGAGCGCAAAATCGCAAGAAAAAGGGCTCATATCACCACTTAGTGATGCTCGTTGCAAGTTTACTAAACGTTAGAGACATGATATTATTTGCTGCATTAGTTATGAAAAATGGGGGAGGTGCGATAATTTACTTTTTACATAAAATATTTTAAAAATCGTATAGGTTAAAATCAAGTTCTTCATGGAAGACAACCATTAATACTTACTATTTTAGTAGTTTTTATTGTTGTATACTGTTTTGTATTGGTGGTATTAGCAATGCCATTTGCCTACATGGAATTAGCGATAGGGCAGTACACTTCACTACCACCAGCCACTCTTTTTGCTAGGATATCCCCAGGATTTGCAGGTGAGTATTTATACAATCTATATTTTAAAAAACCAAATATTGTTTAAAAAAAGAAGCTGTCTTAGGCGTTGGTCTTATGCTGATCATCATCCGTATCTTCTTTTCTCTTTTTATTATTCTTGAGCCACGATTTGTCGTATTTTGGCTGCAATTATCTGCTGATATAATTACTGGAAATCGAAGCTGGCTCAAATGTTCCAGTTATCCAGCTCCATGGAGTTAGTCTTTTTGTTACTATTAAATTTTTCAAACTGGTTCATAACTTATGAAACTAAATTATATATTATTAACTGATTAAATGTAATACATTTCATCAGAATGAGTATATTAATGAATTTAGTCTGTCAAGAACCCGAACAATTTTGTCCAACTGGTGAAGCATCAGTGGCGGGAAGATGCGTGGATGTGGCTAATCGTGGATTCTCAAGGTTACTCAGATTATTAACGTATAAAAAATCTACCCATTATTTTTCTTCCTCAAGCAGTAACCTTTCTACTATGTTTTTGCAAAAATAGTTACCTTATTTGGTATTTGTTGACTCTATCTTGACTTAGAAGTTTTAAATAGCCATTGTTTTTTATTAGGTACCCACAAGAAACTCTATTTTCTTACTACACGTATACCACCGATGAAATAACGTGGACTCCAGCTACAATATTTAAATGAGTTTTATTGAAATTTAATCGAAAGTACTCTTCCTCCACGCATGCTACTAATAATACTTCCTTTTACAATAATTAAAGGAAAAACGTATTTTTGTTTAATTATTTATGTAAAGGTGTTCTAAACTTGTAAGCACGATTTTTTCTAATATATTTCGTTCTAGGAATGGTATATCTGATATTAATATGCAATATTACAAACACTTTTAGTTTATCACTAAGTGGACCTTACTGGTTTCTTCCGTTGTTTGGTTGTGTGCTTGTTTTATGGAGTGCTGGGATAATCGCCTGTCAAGGAATAAAATTCTTTGGGAAGGTAATTTTTATACCTAACACATTTTAAATGGCCATTATAGAATGAAATTATTAAAATAAATGGAATTTATCAGCCTTATTAATATTTATGAAGTTGATAATTAAAAGATAGTTTTCGGATAAGCAAAGGAATTAAAAATTACCTAGTTCTGTTTCCTGCTCTGCTCCATTCCAATAATTGGGCATGTATCTTTGACACTTTATACATCATTTATATATGGTATGCCCATATTTGGGATCGGCTTCACACCCCAATGGAATTATTTTTGGAAAGTACAGACCTGGTTTGAGGCACTCCAGGCAGTAGGTTTCACCTATCATTTTATCATTACTCATCTAAACTATACTTCTCTTATTTTCCATTTATCTCCTGTTTGCAGGCAACAAATACACTCGCTATTGGTGATGGAACTCTTATAACCATAGGGACTATCAGCAGTTTTAACAATAATATCGTAAGGTAAGAAAATAAATAATTGGAACAACAAATAAATAACTAGAATTAAAAGCAATTCAATAGATCCGAAAAAAACACTAAGTGCGAATACTTTGCAAATCAGAAAAATAAATTTGTATGATTTCTATACAGAGATATTCTTCTTCTCACGTTGATTGCTTTTTCCCTGCGAGTATTTTCGGTCATCACCATGTCTTCTTTAGTCAGTTACTCTAATGTAGTATCGTTCTTCATTGAACAAACTAATAACAGTACTAGAAACGGAGAACTTACCAAGATAGCCATAATTACTATGAACAAAAGTAAGACCTTAATTTCTTCCATTATTTATCGTAACTACTAATTTCAGTATTCTCTTCAGATGTTTTTTCATTATTGCTGACATTACAAAAAGCACATTAAATAATTAAAAGGCTATTTTCATTGAGTCAAATAATGTTTATAGAAAGCGGGAAAATTGAAAACGTTAGTGTGTATTCCTCTATAACTGACAGCTCAGTAACCGCTAAATGTAGTCCTCAGATTTGCTATTAGCATCCAAATATCGAGTGAACTTGATCAGCTTAGTTGGAATTGCGATTATTCTACAAACTAAAGCTTAATCATTCCAATGTATTTCAACAGCATACGTTAGTTTACTTATTTATATTGCTCCTACTATTATTGGCTGCTTTTAGACCATGAATCAAGCAGCACTCAAGATTTGCTCTTTCACTTGCTGTTCAGTGTACTACCTGGAAACAATAATTCCACGCCAGCACACAAATTTGTCATAACGTTCTTCTACTTTTCTATGGCTGTATCAATTCTAGCATATCAGGTCTGGAATTCGAATAAGTGGGTGGAAAAGAGTAAGACTATGAGGAGAAAAAGAACTCTCCAGGTGATCACCATGGAGTTAGTTATATCCTCTGTTCATCGCGCCTTTCCTCGGCTGCTCTACATGCCCGTAAAATTCGCACGCTACTGCATTGTAAGCGCTTTTATTTCAGTGGCCATGGTGATGTTGGAATTTAGCTATTACGTAAGTTTTTATGCTTTAACCCCTGTACCCTACAGAACTCATTCTGATAATAATCTAAACAAGAATGTATAGCATTTATACAACATTTCTTTTATGTGGTAAATCTTCTAATCTTCTAATTTTATGTCTCCTTAGATCTGTAAGATCTTATCTAACTTTTTCCTATATATCCATATATTTTGGAATTCTCTCCAATGTTTATTCTATACTCTAGTATTTTTTCATAATCTCTTATAGATTAACTCAGAGGTTATTGATAAACTGATGAATGACATATATATGAAAACGTTCATCACTCTTATATCATTTCAAGTAATAATTGTTGCAATTTATTACGATGGTAAGAGATTGCTCGTCAATGTCCAGGTATGCCAAGATGACTATCCTGCGTTTAAATATAATTATAACTGAAAAACAATATTGGAATAATGTTATCATACAGACTATGTTGAGTGACTCGCGGCGCCACTGGTACGTATCTAAATGGTTTAATTTTGTCATACTTCAGAATTGGAGACTGCTACTACCATTTTTTGCAGTGGTGTGTTTTTAATTATATTTAAATTGCAAATTTACATTAAGTACCGCTCAGAAAATAACACTTTAAGTTTACCCTTGAGCATATTAAATCTAGTTAAAGAGATTTCTATATTTTTACAAAACACAAAAAAATTGGTCGTACATAACAAATACCCTGGTTTTCCTAGCTCTTAATAGACAACATGGCAATTCCCAATTCTATTTCATGCAAAATAATCACTAGTATGGTGTTAATTAATTATATAATCTTGAAATGAATTAGCGTTTCGGTCATTCAATTCTATGAAAAAAATTACAAACTCAATTGAACAGAAACATCTTTACTTTTAAGTTTTACTTATCAACTCTAATGCTAACAGTAGCCAAGAATTTTATACGACCTAGATTTCTAAAGCAATGTATATCACGTTACTATAGTGGCGCTCAGAATGACAAGTAACAAATTGCGTCGGGGGCACATAAGAGCACTAAGTGAACTATCGATTGTAACTCCCTTCTGAATGATCTACCTTGTATTCTAATTAAAGATTCGGTTTCAGCACCAAATTGCGGTTCTTCCCTGTATAGTTTCCTTAGTTCTATTCAAAGTTGACTTTTGTTGAGAAAGAGAATATCTCAGATTCAATGGATTATTAGGAGAGCACAAGCAGACCAGAAACGGCATAAAGCACTCATTAATATGGTTACTATTCTATAGTCCATTTTTATTGATGAATTGTAGTACTCTTTACTTCCATGCTCTGTTAGCAGTCACCAAAGTAGGGCTCACCAAAGTGCAGTATTACTCAATTCATTTTGGGAAGAACTACGACCAAAGAGTTTATTTATTTATTTTGTTACCTATTGCTTCTCTATTGATCCGAACAGTCCTGTGATGGCCTTGTGGTGTAGACCGTACGAAGTGGATTTGCAGCGTGGGATCGGTTCCATTCAAGAACCGAAAGGCGTCTCCATTTCTTTCTCCTTCTTCTTGCCGAACTCGTCCGATCGAATGCTCCGCAACAATTGTCATCCAAAATAGCTGTTTGTGAGTGAGGAGAGTTGGTTAAACATGGCGAAGTGTTTCAGTTAAGAGGTAAAGAAATTCCCTCGCATAAGAACAGTCTCTCTGTGACGAGTTCAGACGATAGCCTAAGAGCATAGAAACAAAGCAGTTTATTCGCCCAACACACATAGCTGACTTTGGCTGTTTTTCTACAAAAATATATAAAAATTCATATAACACTAATTCTTTAAGTAGGAAAACAGTTGAAATCGTGGCTTAGTGGTAGTCGGCGAGGCGTAGGGTGTGGCGGTCGAGGTGTCGACCCCCGCGGGTTCCGTTTTGATCTTCTCGTATTGACTAATAGCTAATCATTTATTGTGCGTATGTGCACTCCCGGCTGAGGTACGGAACAGGCTTAGGTGGGGTTTCGGCTATTCGCGAAACAAACCACAGTCGACCGAGCAAATGGTAAGTTTCGATGTACTGGGACGGTAAGTTTGGAAGACTCCGAGCAATGTAAGTTTATTGGTGAGTTTTTCTCTCTACTTTTCAGGGCTTTCTTGAGCCGAGGCATTGCCTCAGAGCTCTTTTCCCATCTCCCCTTCGGGAGCAGATGTGGAATAATTTTGGACGCTTCTGAAGCGTTCGGCACTCAGGTGCTGAGCTGCTTCAGGGGCTTATTGGCACCTAGGTGCCAATGGTTAGATAAGGGGACGTCATGCTGAAATTTTCTAGATTTTAAAAATATGTATTATATACAATTAAACAATATATAGATAGAACCTTAGCTACCTTTAGGCTAAGGTCTCCAAAATTAGGAAGGAAACTACCCCAACCCTTAAAGGGTATAGGGTAGTATTCCCTCCAAAAGACCATATCCTACCTTCCCTGTTCGGAAAGTATTTCTGGTCGTGTCCAGCCACTCGTTGTGAGTGGCTTTCGAAGGGCTTTTGAAGCCCGAAGAAACTAGAAAATTCAAAAACATAAACACTTTTCGGTTTCCGTACCTTACACTGGTTTGGTTTAGGCTGTCGAGAGATAAGAGACGCAGAGATAAAAAATTGGGCATAGATTCGTCATTCCAATGTTTTTCAGAATGACCCCTTCGGGTCAAACGGCACTTGGGTGCCAATAAGCCCCTGAAGCAGCTCAGCACCTGAGTGCCGAACGCTTCAGAAGCGTCCAAAATTATTCCACATCTGCTCCCGAAGGGGAGATGGGAAAAAAGCTCTGAGGCAATGCCTCGGCTCAAGAAAACCCTGAAAAATAGAGAGAAAAACTCACCAATAAACTTACATTGCTCGGAGTCTTCCAAACTTACCGTCCCAGTACATCGAAACTTACCGTCCCAGTACATCGAAACTTACCGTCCCAGTACATCGAAACTTACCGTCCCAGTACATCGAAACTTACCGTCCCAGTACATCGAAACTTACCGTCCCAGTACATCGAAACTTACCGTCCCAGTACATCGAAACTTACCGTCCCAGTACATCGAAACTTACCGTCCCAGTACATCGAAACTTACCGTCCCAGTACATCGAAACTTACCGTCCCAGTACATCGAAACTTACCGTCCCAGTACATCGAAACTTACCATTTGCTCGGTCGACTGTGGTTTGTTTCGCGAATAGCCGAAACCCCACCTAAGCCTGTTCCGTACCTCAGCCGGGAGTGCACATACGCACAATAAATGATTAGCTATTAGTAAATACGAGAAGATCAAAACGGAACCCGCGGGGGTCGACACCTCGACCGCCACACCCTACGCCTCGCCGACTACCACTAAGCCACGATTTCAACTGTTTTCCTACTTAAAGAATTAGTGTTATATGAATTTTTATATATTTTTATATAAAAACAGCCAAAGTAAGCTGTGTGTGTCTGGCGAATAAACTGCTTTGTTTCTATGCTCTTAGGCTATCGTTTTGCACTCGTCACAGAAAGACTGTTCTTATGCGAGGGAATTTCTTCACCTCTTAACTGAAACACTTCGCCATGTTTAACCAACTATCCTCACTCACAAACAGCTATTTTGGATGGCAATTGTTGCGGAGCATTCGATCGGACGAGTTTGGCAAGAAGAAGGAGAAAGAAACGGAGACATCTTTTGGTTCTCGAATGGAACCGATCCTGCGCAGCAAATCCCACTTCGTATGACCTACACCACAAGGCCATCACAGGACTTTTCGGATCAATACAAAAGCGATAGGTAACAAAATATATCAGCCGTTGGTTTATAGGTCATAGCTTTCACAAAATTCAGCGCTAAATAATCCTGCCCTTTGGTGGACCCTACTTTGGTGACTGCTAACAGAGCATGGAAGTAAAAAGTACTTCAATTCATCAAGAAAAAATGGACTATAGAATAGTGACGATATTACTAAATGATTGACGCCTTTTGTGGTCCACTTATATTGTCATAATAATTCCTTGAAGTTGAGATATTCTTTTCTCACCAAACACTTTGCATTGAACTAAGGAAATTATGCAGGGAAGAACCGCAATTTTGTGCTGAAATCGAATCTCTAATTACAATACAAAGTAGATCATTCAGAAGCGAGTTACAATCGATGGTTCACTTAGTGCTCTTATGTGCCCCCGACGCAATTTGTTACTTGTCATTCTGAGCGCCACTGTATGAAAGAATAGGCTCCTCATAGTCTTACTCTTTTCCACCCACTTATTCGAATTCCAGACCTGATATGCTAGAATTGATACAGCCATAGAAAAGTAGAAGAACGTTATGACAAATTTGTGTGCTGGCGTGGAATTATTGTTTCCAGGTAGTACACTGAACAGCAAGTGAAAGAGCAAATCTTGAGTGCTGCTTGATTCATGGTCTAAAAGCAGCCAATAATAGTAGGAGCAATATAAATAAGTAAACTAACGTATGCTGTTGAAATACATTGGAATGATTAAGCTTTAGTTTGTAGAATAATCGCAATTCCAACTAAGCTGATCAAGTTCACTCGATATTTGGATGCTAATAGCAAATCTGAGGACTACATTTAGCGGTTACTGAGCTGTCAATGACTAAGTTTCTATACCAATAAATAGATTTCAAAATTTAAACTAGCCTAGACGTTCAAACAACTTAAGGAGTGGGCAGAAGTTGATGACACACCATCAAATTAATACGGCTAAATAGCTGGTTTTTAGCGGAATAACACGCTATTTAATTTGTCAATTTTATCCATAGTTAGCCGCTATAGTACAGGTCACAGAAATATTCGTCTGTGATGTTAATTTTCTTTCCACCGACACGTCCTTTAGGCATCTCCTGTTGACTTACTCGATCGGAAACGGAAGTCTATGTTTGCATTTCCTTTCCACCATCTTTATCGTAGTGGACCAAGTTTGCGGCAACTCAGCCTTTGTAATCGTAATTCTTTTTTCATGCCGCGCACCATAGGTGAAATTTACTATTCATATTATGGCGTCAAACCAGTCCTCGAACTTTTAATGTATGTGCAGAGACTACGCATAAATACCTTATATATAGTTCAAAATACGAGAACTAAAAGATGCATTTAAATGTTACTCAGCTAGGTTTTTCATTTGGCCTGAAATAGTCAACCTGAGAACACCCGTCTATGGCGTACACATCTGTGTACTTGACAAATCGAGAAACAAACGTAGACCTACGTCACTATGAATGCATTGATAGCGTTAAAGCTCAAACTTGGTAAAAATATCTGGTGAATAATGAAAATATAAAACAAATTAATCGCAGAAATACATACAAAAACACGGAACTTGTTCACTCCTTTAAATATTAATTTTATCTTCCAAATATCACTAAACGATAATTCCGAGGTCCTCATAAAAACCGTATTTCGTTTTTCCCCCACATTAAAATGGTCGAAAATTTCTCTTCAATACACTAATCAAGTCTACGATAACGATTATTACCAGTCTTCTCATAAATATTTCTTAGCTACCCTAAGTGAGCTCATCATTGGTACTAGTACTCAAAAAAAATGTAGACCAGTGTTTATTAAAATATTATTTATTATTTATCATTGAAAGCACTCATATTATCCAGCTCTCGCTCTTCATGACTTCATTCACGTCAGACCTATTGAGTGTGAACATTAATTCGATAGCCATGGTGCTCATCAATAACATCCCTCTTTATGTGATGGTTAGAAAGGTAATGCCGAGTAGTAGGTGGGTTATGTAAGGAAAGTGCACGTTTTTACAATGAATTTAAGGAGAAGGATAATGCAGATGCAGGATAGTTAAGATATTTTCAAAAATGACATCATAGGTAACATCTTCTCTCATGGATGGTCATCCTGTTCATAATCTATTTCAAACACACAAGAAATGGGGCCCAGTAAATATAAACAATAGGAGGAAAGCTGAATATGATGAAAGAGCGGCACGACTTGCATTGTAATACAAAAATATGGAGGGAATTGCTGTCAAGCTATTATGAATGAATATAATGTTCTGTCTCTACACTGCTTCGAAAACTTCGTAAAAGCGCTCAGTTGGCCCCTGTGCCTCAGTGTCTTCATCTATTTACCGATAAACATTACAGTGGCACATTCTCTTCACCGCGCTAGCGGGTATCGAACTTACATACTCATTTTTGCGCGCAAACACGTACACCCTATTCCAGTCACACATGAAAAAGTGTAGAAGTAAGCGCTTCTAATAGCATTAATACATACGATGAATCACAAAAAACTAGAATAATGATTTATATGAAACTGCAAACACAACAAATCATGTTATGCCGTCCTTAACATCTTGGCAGCCTTTTTATCAGCTAATTCTTTCAGTTGAGCACTTACTACGTTCCTTCGATCATCTAAAAATTGTTTAAGCTGAACTGGATCAAGGTCTTCTCGTTGAACCTCAATTCCAATAGTACGACACGTCTTGATAAATGATCGACATATGTCCTGAATAGAAGTACAGTTTCTTTCATAAATTTTTTATGATTTTTACGTTAAGCCAGAGACTCCAAAAACCCACTCTTGTGTAAATAGATTTTTTGAACGACTTAAAAGTAGTTATACTTATTTAATTATATTAATTCCCGACTGTAAGAATATAACAACCAAATGTACTAGATAAAATAGAACCTACTTGCAAAGGAACTCCCTGAAGACACTTGTCCTTCGATTTCACTTTGGCTATTTCGTATATGTGCTTCACCGATAACTTACCAATGACTTCACCTATAAGTACATTTTTTAACGAAGAACCCTTTAGAGTCACTATTGTAGGTGAGTACCAATACAATAACTCATTAATTTAGTATTTTACAGCCAATTATGATACTTTTATTTATGAAGTCCCCCCAAAAATCAGTAATTTTTAATGGTTATCAGACGATCAACTACTCATATAAAAGGAATCTAATAATTTTAACGATGTACCTTCATATTTTGTTCATCCCGTCTAAATTTGTGCATTCATGCCTCGTAATTTATATAATGTATATAGAAAATTTTATCATTTAAACTATATAGCAGAAAAATTGATTGTTAAATGTAAACCTATGAGATATTCATATTACCTGAATTTTGCTTTCCTCGATTAATTCCTGCTGCCTGCTTCAACAGCCAAGCAGTTGTTGGTGAGCATATCTCCAGATCATATGTGCGATCAGGTTTTATAGAAATTCGAGTAGGTAGAACAACACCTTTAATAATTTTAAAAAATGCATTAATATTTATGATCATAGAAAGTAAAAGGTAGATACGAAAAAACCAAGAGTCCTATAAATAAGAGTTCAACAATTAACAATATATGTAAAAATGAAATGGAAATAAATTAAGAATAAGTAGCAAACCTGGTTTTATGTGACCTGTTTCCTTGTTGAATTCTTTACAAAAATTTGCAACGTTTATTCCCCTCTGGCCAAGCTGTGGACCAAGTGGTGGGGCAGCCGATGCCATTTGAGATCTAAGTCAACTCAATAAATAATAACAAATAATATTAAATCCCAATTATTTTGACAATAATTTCTAAAAAAAACACCACTTTAACAGATCAGGTTACACTTCAACTAAATTACTTATTTTAAAAACAGATTAAGAAGATTAAATACATATAACAAGTGATATATTGTAATTTTACCAACATTATTGATAACCAATTTATAAAAGCGCAGAGCCACTAACCGGATATTTGTTTTGAGTAATGCTCCATGTACTACTTTCACAACTTCCTTCTTTCTAACTCGTACAGCAGCTTTACTAGCCATTTCTGAAAACAACACTTAAGTAGTGATACTCATCATAATTATAAACGCCTATAGCAAATTAAAGAATATTTAGAAATAAAACCTACCATCTTCCACATTGATTCACGGACTAAGTCCTTATGCCTAACTTCAAAAATAAATATCCTACAAGATTATAACTAGTTATAATATACATAAACACGTAAGATTTTTAATTTTTATGTAATTACACCAGAACTGGTGGTAAAATAAACATCTATCCATAGGCACTCAAGAATTGGTCATATAAGACCCACATGACAACTAATATTAAAACAAACTTTCGTTGAAGAAAACAAACAGATATAAACCATGTTATGGGCTATATGAAAATATCACAGGAAATCAAATAATATTAAGAGGTAAACAAATAAAACAAACCATCTATCCATGACTTAAAGGTCAGGAATAATACGATGGAAGCAAATGCAAGCTATAAAATAAATCAATCAATCACAGATTTATGTTAAACTACCCCAAAGGAATGTGCAATTGTCAAATTGATATGGTTTACATAAGTGAATTTGTTCTGGAAAGAAAAACATAAGTGGGCCAAACTATTAAGATTCTATTAAAACTATAAGGAAAAGAGGTGAAAAGCATAAGAGGACAGTATATGATTGTCAGACTAATGCTGTAATTGGTATATAAAAATATACCACAGCTAGATACAATCATAACATGGATAAAGCCATTTGTATACCGATAGCACAATCATTTCAAAAATAGAGTAATACATTCAAGAATAACCTCACTAAAGATTAAAAAAACAAGTCTAGTGCTATAAATTGTAGATACGTTAATTAGTAACAACTGAACATATGTTACTGAGGAGACTGTACTCCATATTCCATCGCTTTTTCTGCATTATATTCTTTAAATCTCCATTTTTGATAAGTGTTATCCGATTTGCATGTTTGCATTGAAAGTTTGGCTCCATCTCGTGACATCTCCAAACACTTTTGAGAGACAGCATGTAAAAGACGTCCAGTCTATATCAAGACAATTAGGATAAAACATAATGACTAGTTATGAACAGTGAAACAAAAACTGAAAATATAAGCATAGCGATCAAAGTCAAGGATAGTAATTTGACTTTATCTAAAGCAGCCAATATAACCCTAATTTTTCTTAAGTTACTTCATAATTATTGAAACGAAGCTATATTTTATCATGGCTCATATTTTAGCAATACTTAGTATAGCAATAAATATCAAACGCTTTGCTAGTAAAGTTAAGTATGAAATTAGTGTATGCAAAAAATATGAGTTTACCTCATGATTATATCGCCATTCTTGATTACCCTTCATGCCATGACAGGGAAAGATCATCACATCTTGACCTGCGTAATCTACGCAGGATTCATCACGACGAATTTCCCCATCCTTTGATAGCATCCAGTACTGGAAAATTTTATTCATTTTCAGAAAGTCATCAGTGGTTTGAATAAGGAGAAACAACAATGTAAGTAGATCGATGCAGATCCACTTTCCAGTTGTATAACCTAAAGCTTTTAAAGTTATAAATTACTAAGTGAACTCATGGAAACGGAAAAATTATATATGAAATGGATATATCACCTGTACACTTGCTGAACATGAAGCATTAAAAATACCTTATACACAATCAATCCTATGTGATTAAATTATAGATTTCTGTCTCCTAGACTAACAGGATCTCTACCAAACCTGGTTTCCTCCTTGCATATGACACTGATAGAGACCAAACTTCTTGCCGCCATGCGACTGATAATCCAAACACTGTCGGTTACCACCTCCAGAATTCCGAAGCTGGTAAATCAGCCATCAATGATTTATTTTAGCAAATCATTGACTAATTAGTATGGACTAAGTAGTATAAAGACGATAGAACAATGAAAAAATATGTCTAAGGAAATGTCTCAGATATAAAACAAGAGGCTAAAATGTGGGACAGTTAATATTTAATATGTAATTTTGCTAGTAAAAAATAACCTGTTACTAAAGCTAGCAAACTGTTAGTACCAATGAATAAAAATGTTAGCAACAAAAGTTACATGTAACAGAAAACATACATTTCTTCATGATATTTGTAAATTTGTGTACAAATAAGTGTACAGGTGAATTATTACCACTTCTTCACTATGCTGTACTCTTATATTTTCTATGCGTAGTATCTCTTCCTACCTCGCATTACATGATAGAACAAGTCCATCACCACGATTTATTCTTTATATTAATGATCATCGTCATCTCAGTCATGTTTTCTCTATTATAAACTAGCAAACCTGATTACCGCCTTGTTCATGACAAGGATATGGAGTGATCGCCTTGTTTTCAGCATCCTCACCAACAGGACTATCCAGACATTGTGTGGATACGGCATTTCTTAGCTGAAACAACGCGCCTGCTATTCCGAACCCCAACGGGGTCATACCTGGTTGCCGCCCTGTCCGTGACACGGGTACAGTCCCACTGGCTTGTTCTTATCGTGCTTGCCCACCATGCAGTCGAGACAACGAGCCGATAACGAAACGTCACCCAGATTTCGCACCTCAAACGCGCAAACATGGCACACAAACACACACATATATACATATTGCCTTGCCCATACGCACCTAGTTGAGAGAAGTGTAGACAGTGTTCGTAATAAAGATATTAAAGCCAGTAACAACACTTAACACAATCAAAGCAACGTATACTACTGAAGGCACAACTTTTGTATCCCTAATGACGAGCATCATGGTAGCGAATTACTGAAACGCTATTTCTACTAAATCGTAGAAGAATTATCTTGTATGGCAAAAGACATCATAACTGATAATTCGAACAATAAAGTGTTCGAACTAATTAGGTTTATACTTTCAATTAGTACGACCTTTAAATATGTGCCTTATGAAAGGTAACATGACATGTGCAATGATACATGACAAAAGCGAACGACGTACTCTAAGATCCCATCGTATTTGGGTGTTGTAACTTAATCAAGCAAACTTATTACAATATTTTTCTTAAATGAAGTTGAATAAATATTTCACGGCAATAACATGAAATAAAACTGGGCAAATATATTAATAAAAGCAGACTAAGCCATTTTAGGGACCGCCCGTGTACCAGTTTGTTTTTGTTCCCCAGTAAAAATAACGAACAGAAACGGCAACCATGTATACCGCCAAACAACCTAGACCAACTTTTGGCATGCAATTCTAAACTCTAGATAAAACTGAAACTTTACACTAGCATGCTTTTGTGAGTCTATAACATTCGTTAATAATGTAATTCGTTTAACCTTCTGTATTACGATAGGAAAGAAAGATTATTAGCGAGATAAAATTGGCAATAACAGCTACACTCTATTTACATAGCTCAGAAAGTCAAACAGAGCATATTAAAAAAGTATGATTTGCTGATGGATGTTTTTCAGAATATTTAACTTATAATTAATTGTAATTTTACTCTCAATTACTAATTCCAACACGCTAATAAACTTTTTTGAGATAGGCTTACAAGAGTAGATGTATTATTCCACTTGGGAACACTTCTTACCTCTCCTTTTGCAATGGATTCTCCAGGGACAAATAATTCGGGAAAAATATTGTCGAGATACCACTTGAATGATTTGCATTTCAACCGATCGCGCAACTGTTTACGTGCGGATATGTCGCCGTAATCGCCCTGAGGAGAAAATATTTTTTTCACTGTACCTTGTACTCAAGTTCTAGTTTTTAGAACCTTTATTTCATTAAAACCCTCACACTATAAGTAAACAGAAACTTACTATCTGGTTATTAATTCGTTCATAATAATATGTTTTGTATTCATCCAACCAAACCTCGGCAAGTCTGACCGAATTTCTTTTCAGCACATTCACTCCAGACCTAGACGTACATATCTTCAATTTTCCGTAGTTATTCACTTCCAATGCATATTATAAATATCACCGAGATAAATATATAAATAGCAGTAATTTTAAAATTAAACGTTATATCGAAACTTACTGATTTTGAGATTCTATTCACGTGATCTTTTAATATAGAGAAGTAAAATGTAGGCTAAAATAGTGATTACAAACCTCCATTTATATGGCGATCTCTTTCGGAACACATGACCTACATGAGAGCAAGGAACAATCTCTAACGTGCCACCGCACATCCATATCTAAACAAACTAAAATTTATATCTTGATGAAAAATTGATGGTATGACTAACATACCATATACGAGTAAAGGAAAGCCGAAATATGACCTCTGGTAACTATAAATGCTTTCTAAGATATTTTAAAGGGTTATTTTCAGGATTGCATGCATGAGTAATAATGAAACCTATTTCATCAATTATGAAAATGATCGAATAGTGTATAAATCAAACAATTAATAGGATTTTTTTAATCCTTTTGTAAAGATTGACCTTCATTTTCTCTATTGACATTTATCATATGTGAGTAGACCTCGAAATTTAATTGGATTATTCCTCTTTGATGTTAGACTGATACTGAAATCAGAAGGCATATTCCTAGAGTTCTTGTTATCTCGAGGAGATTCAATTCTTGATAGTATTTGAAATATGAAAGGGGGGGGGGGGGGGATATTTAGAAATATAAGTCTTCTAATTCTAGGACGATCTTCTGCCATACTAAACTTCCAGTAATATTTAGACAGTTCAATAAATGACATTTTAGTCACAGTGCATGGAGCTTTTAACATTACATTACGGTTTCGCATTAGCACAATGTATATTAACTTAATTGTGTGATACCTATTTTGTATCAAAAGTATAGTGCATCCAGCATACCGTAAACGTATGTATGCAAAATGTCGACTACACGCAGACTAAATCCAGTTAACAAAAATAAAATATTTTGTTAGTATTTGTACTAATTTAGGTCAAAAATGAGTCTATAATCTATAGATTTGAAATTGCGAAAGAAAATAACAACCTTGAAAAATATAAGGCATTAAATAGAATTGCCATTTTTTCCTTGAAAAGAAAAACGTTTATAACAACTGAATATCGCAGAAAGCAAGAATAAAGGTTTAAATAAAATAACTAACGCTAGCATACCTTAAATGATAATTCCAGATTCTCTCCACCCCAAATATCGAAACCAGGATCATAACTGCCAAGTTTCTCAAAATAAGCACGGTCAATAGAAAAAAGACCTCCTGCCATAGTTGGCGATCTAAACATAAAATGTTGAATAATGCCCACGTATATGGAATAAAAAAATCAAAAGTTAAGGTTACCTAACAGGATCTATAGCCCTTGATCGATTTTTTCTATCTCTCTCGGGTATTGCATGCCAATTAAACTGCAAACCCCAGTCAAAACCACCAACATTCGTAAAGTAAGCCTATAAACATCTATATAGGGAGATCAATTAAATGTATGATATAAATATCTTAAACAAATAAAGTGCACCTTCGAATAATGATACTCAAATGTGTTATCATCAATAACGTCAATAACAGGACATACGACAGTGGTCGGATCACGGTAGATTCGGTCAAGTAGTGGTTCTATCCAACCTGACCATGACCATAGTTATTTTCTGTCGTATACATTAGAAAATTACAGAAGTGTACAATTGTATGCTATATCGTTACATAAACTTTAATCAGTGTACGATAGTATCTATGATAACGTATTACCTTCCATACACTCGCAATGCGAGTCAAGATATGTGAGTACGGTACCCTTAGCGATTGCGGCACCACGTAAACGAGCGCGAATAAGACCCTCGCGTTTCGCCATACGAAGAATCCGTACCTTCGGAAACTGAGACATATACGACTCTAAGGCCACTGAAACAGTACCAAATTATAGGAGAAAATATTCAGAAATGTTAAGTAAGAATAGGTCATTCAAATATTTTGCTGTGTCAAAAGTAAAAATAAGTGATGGAATATTAAGAAACGACCAGCCTTTTGTGTGCTCCATATCTGAAAAATCATCAACAAGAATAATCTCAGTTAGCAAATGATCGGGAGTTCTTTCAAGTACTGAATGTACTGTTCGCAACAATACAGACCAAGCTTCATTGTGGAAGCAAACAATAACAGAAGTATTCGGTAGATTGCGACTGTATACCTCAGTCTTACATCTAAAATCAGTTAAACCTTTTTTAAAGTTGTGTTACTTTCTGGAAATTCTCAACATAAATAACAAGATTGCCTATATAATACTTTTAACTAATGAGTAAAACATAACGCATAGGATATAACTAGAATAAATTGAAGCATTAAAGCGAACTCACTCTTCATCTACATTATCAGGTAACATTCTATGTATTGAGATAAGATCAGAGGCATATTGATTAAATGCATTATTTGTGAGCCCATCATCATACTTTTTCTTTTCTTCAGGTGTTAACTTCTAGAAAGACTTGTAATGAAAAATGGGAAGAAAGCTTAGTTACAAACATAAACATAAAAATTGGTTTGTATAAGACGTCAAACGAGAGGAAACTCTTCGTCTCGCGAAAACAGTATCTACGTATGTATATAGACAACTGTGTACTCACCGACTTGTCTACTTTAACGGCTTTTCCCTTTTCACCTGCTTGGTTGGCATCACCCTTTCGATAGATGGGATCATTGGGATCAACTACGAATCTCGGCTTAGGCATATTAAGCTTTAAAAATCAACTTTGAGATAATTTCATTACATGAAAGTCATAAAAATGAGCCCAAATTTCACCTGGTCATTTCCTTCCTTCGACTTATCTATTTTTTCCTCCATAGGCATGGGAGGACCAAATTGTAACAAGACATTGGGATTTCGTGACCGACTTACTGGATTTTCTCCCGTCTAAAAGATTTGATCAGCTGTATATCTATAGTACATTGAGTAAGTTTTGTAACAAATGTTCAACGCTATTGGCCTAATATATACATTTAAATATGTAGGTAGAGTCTGACATGAAGTCGGATATTATACAATTACCCCTTTATAAACATTTTGAAATCATTGACGCGTAACTATTTAACTTAATTTCAGCGCTACACAATAACGGTAACTCCCTCTCCAATTATCTAAACAAAACTGTTACAAAAATAATTATGTGGTACTACGGCAGTTTACAAAATTACCGTGACATACGTCAACGGTGAAGACGAGTCAAACACTCCTTCTCACTAGATATAATAGCCCAACATGAAAACTATTCTCTTAAATAAAACCAAGAAAAGGCTGTATAACCTCAATAAACAAATATGTCTCATCCTGTTAATGGAGCAAAATATAGTGGAATTCAATGTGTTGAAAATATAAATGATTAAGATAAATAACTTACATCATTTCTTCCACTATCTGTAGCGGTAAAATAAATTAGAGCACAAAACCATACAGCTGGCACAAGTAGTAATATTTTTAGTAATAACGATCGCCGACGAGCAGGAAACATGGTAGGTTATAAACACAAAGCCCGGAACTAGGCCAGATTATACCCGTTGAGAAGACAGCAAAAATATATAGGCTCGTCCTTTACTTAGCTCCTAGCCGTTCCTACAATATATTAAATGTAAAACATTCTAAAAGATATAATAGAACCGAACACCGCTGCTAAACCATTATAACCCACATCGCATTTCTAACCTTGAAATCGTCAGCATGTTCACTTTTTTCAAAGAACATACGCGTAAAACAATGACAGTGTTTCAGAAGTCATTGACCCAAGAGACCTAAGAGAATGAGGCAAAAAGCATACTAATCAGAAATATAAAGTTACAATAACATATTAACTTTATATGTTATGACTAGAAAAATAAGGTAATATTTAGGTCAGCAATGAAAGATACAAGGTCGAAACGAACTTCTGAGAATCATACTTTAGCGTTCTCAGATAGGAAAAATACTTTTCTGGTGGTAGATAAGTTAAAACATAATAGAGTAAGCCATTAAACAAATTGGCAAAATATATTTTTTGTTTACAGTACTAATTTCAAGAATGCCCTCATTTAAATTTAAATCATTTGACTACTATGAATATGTTCACTGTCAAAACCTTAAACTTCTTACTCCATATATACACAAAAGCAAGACAACCGTAGTGAACAAACAAAAGTCAGCATCGTGATCCACTGACAATCGCAGCCGGATAAGGGATTAGTCAAGGTCACGCTTATAGAATACTATTAAGCGGCTAGATAAAGACATCCACAAGCACAACTTGATAAGATACTATTTACTCGTTAGAAAACCAAAATACCACTCCAAAGTCGAATATGAAAAATATTATCTTTAAATAATTACGTTTTCTACAAATGAACATAGGACTACGGTTTTTATGAGAGAAATCGATCATTTATGTTTATAACCAATTATAAAATCTTTCGCATCCTCATTTTGGCAAGAACGAAGTGCCACTTAAAACGCAATTGGCGTCAATTTACAGGGCAAACAACTCGTTACAAAACTCATCCGCTTATGAAAAAACGTACTCAGGCAAAACAATACAGTAATCAAGACAACTGAAAAAGTGAACTAAATTTGGTAAACAGTATACCACTATTAAGGAAATAGGAAACTACTAAAAACTACATTATTACATTAAGTTATAAACTGTACTAACAAAACCAACAAATAAAAAGGACATCCAAAATCAGATCTATGCACTATTGGATCATAGTATAAGCCCATAATTGTTGCTTCAATAAATCGAAGCGTCATTTTAAACATAAAGAATAGTTCACAACACAATCGTTCGCTCTCAAATGCAGACGATTTCAATTAGGTCGAGAACAGCCGACCGAAGCGTCTCTGGTCAACAGAGGGGTGATTCAATACAACAAAACGATGTAGGTACAGACCGATAAGATCAATAATACCATACTAAAGTCAAATAAAGTTTGTAGAATTTATAAAACTCTAAAGAAAATAAATACTAGAAAAATGAAAATAGCTTGAATTTTGATTTGGTCTATTTTATTTTGATTAAAACACTTGGGAATAATACATCATATTTGAGCCTTTTAAAAATCATGTTATATATATTCTTAGGAACGTTAAAAAGGCATTATACATACATACTTCAGTTATTAGATGATTTAAAATAAAACACACTTTAAATAGTACTAGATATCTACATTTCCTTTGCACTTCAATATGATAAGAGAAACGGTGAACTGTCAAGTTTACTTAGCTGTACTAATTTTTTTCCCTTTCTCCACAAGGACACCACCCGACTTGTAGACAACATAAATAGTTTTACTCATTCCTTTACATAATAGATTATCCTGATAAATGGGTATGAAAGGGGTTAAGCAACTGAAAAATCAAAATCACAGTAAACTATAGTTATAGCTTAATATCCGATGCAAGTCTAAAGTTCAAAACCAACTAGACATATCTATACTACCAAATTTCATAAGCAACAAATATATATATATATATATATATATATATAGTACGTTCTATTATATCTACTTATTTGCGCTTATATAGAAAATCAAAGCTTATTTAATCATTCTACTAAGCCTACCCACCAATGGTCATATTTAACCCCGCAAAAATGAATTCATATGAGACAAAAATCGTATTAATCTTTAAACAAGGAGTAATAAATTGTTTGAAAGCGGAATTCGAATTTTATAATATATTTAAATATTATCAGTGTCCAAATATACTTTTCCTTAAAGAAATAAAGAAAAATCGAAATGAAGAGAGAAATAATTCATGGCTAATACGAAAATCGGGAGCTATATAAACGGCAGTCTGGCCCAAACATTCCCACTAACGCCACGTTGTATATACGTTGCACATGCCGCTCTCATAAAGAACAATTACCTAGCCAGTGTCTACAAAATACTAATCATATATTAAACGAAAAACCAGAATTATCAAAACAGTAAAAATGCTCTTTGTCTTAATACTTAAGTACCTGCTCAGAAATATTATAGAAATGACATTTTAAAGTAGGGAAAAATGAAAGCAAATTATAAAATCTATTTCGATATCTTAGTATAATTAAACTTATTATCAAGTCAAAAGGATTGTTTTTAACATCCCAGGGTACCAAAAACTTGATTTGTTTATAATATAAAAGTACGTTTAATACAAATTGTATTGCTAATATTTTTATAAGGAAAATCCATTATACTTTTAAAGTCGAAATAAGGTGCTAATTTCCATCTATATTTATATCCACAGTTAAAATTAAAATTGCCACCTAATTATTGCAATAAGTGTATAATTTAAAACAGATGCTAGGTTTCGTATTAAATTTCATAACCAATTACCACACAAAATGTAGTTTAAATACTAGAAAATAAATGAATAAATGTGTAATTAATTGAATAATGTATTGGTCTTGCTATTCATATAAGTGCTAGGCTAGAGCGCTGGAGAACCCGTCGGATTTTGCGCACCGTCCAATCATTCCACCGATGCGCAACCCCTTGAGTACATCCGCAAACCCAAAATGGATCGAGAACCAGTACAATCACACTATGCTATGCCAATACGAATTTCATCCTAATAGGAAAATGGTTTAATACAAGAAAGCATTTTGTAAAACCAGTAGAAAGGCTCTTGTTTAATTTAGCACCTTGGGATAATTTTTTTTAAACAAATTTAATCGCTATAAGACTTAACATTCTAAAGTATTATAAACATATAGTCTACTCCAAAAATGGTAACTACTTCTATGTTGTTAACCCTAACAGATCCTTGATCACAAATGTATTCATTGTGAATAAATTTTCACCCATTCTCTACTGGTAACAGCTGACATATGTTCAATCAACACCAGATGTTATGCATTATAAGTAAACCAATCATGCCAGAAATTGCAGTTCTTCTGAATACTACTCTAAAGTAAGGTATTCTAAAGAAAGTATTTAGGTACCGAGTTTAAAAAAAAACTATATATGAAAATCGAAATTTACTGGATTGTGAGCACCATGGCTGGTACGGCGGTTAACCTTCACATTTAGGTAATGTCTTCAATAGTTGTTTATAAAAACGATGGGCGTTCGTCACATAATGCAATTTCATACGGCAAAACTGTTCTTAATTAAACGTAAAAATATGTTAAATGCGTATACGGAAATATGAAAAAGCAAGTAAAGTTTATATTCTATTTTGCTCAAATATAGTAAGTGAAGCCAATTATCCAGCAAATTTCTTTACAAATGCATAGCACTCTAATCAAAAAACTTGACACATAAAAATCCATACCTTGTATTATAGATATCCAATTTTACAATCACTCAAGGGAACCGGCACTGAATGTTATCATAAATGAAACTAAAATAATGTGATAAATGTGTATTCCTAGAAAACAACCGTTTATCAATAGCAATAAAGAATGTTTTAAAAATTAATTTTTAGAGACTAAACGGTATACGAATGAATTAAACAAGTAAAGTACGAAAACAACTTTTAATTGATATTCATTCAACAAATAACCCCGAATACCGTCGAAACAATTGATTCATGCTAACAATTTCAATCATATGAAAAATAAAAGTCGAAATCTAATCGGAAAACAAGCAAATTTCTACCCTAGGAAGAGAAAAACTTATTGTCGAAACAAATAGTAAGCAAATAAGAGGAATAAATTATGAAGTACTCTGCAGATAATGCGCAATAAAACTAATTGATTAGACTTAGTAATCATAAGATGGTATAATACTCCGAGTTATTGTTGAAAATTTTGTTCTAACGAGAAACAACAAAAATAATCTATTTGAACACTTTTTATAAAGATATGTAAACTTAAATTACTAATTTGAAAAGGAGAACCAAGCACTGTAAACCTGAAATACATCCAAAATTAGTTTAACGATAAATAAAACCCAAACTCTAGATGACTAAGAACAATTCAGTTCTTCTGTGTCAGCTAGTAAAAAACTTCAAATAAAAATATGAATAATAATAAAGAAAAGATGAATATCGTATATTCGATAACAAAAACGAACCTAATTATCATCAAGGAAAAAGAATTGTCCACTTTTCTTTTGCTCCACATCCTTTATGGATTCTTTCTTATTGATTCTTGGTCGATATGATTCAGAATCACGGCGGAATGTTATGTCCAACATCTTGAGGAATCTATTCATACCTTCTAACAAACTCTGAGGTCTGGAATAAACGAAATATTTTTCTTTGAAACAATAAAGTAATATATATATCTTACTTCCTGGCAGTGGCTTCAACTGATGGCTGTCCATCAAAAACAATGACGCGATCAGCGAGGTAGGTGGCCATAATAAAATCATGCTCAACCACGAACGCAGTTTTCTTGGCATGCATAATAAATCTGAAATGTCAGAAGTTGATAAAAATAATGATGTGAACACAAGTTTTACCTTTTTATAACTTTAGCCGCATGAAGACGTTGCTCCGAATCCAGATAGGCAGATGGTTCATCGATCAAGTATACTTTAGCTGTTTTACCCAAACAAAGAACAAGGGCAACACGTTGTAGTTCTCCACCAGATAATGTTTGAACCTGTTATTTAATTATAAACATCAACTTCTAAATCTTCATAAATGATACTTTAATATCCATAAATAACCTACTTCCCTATCCATCAATTGTTCCATCATCAAAGGATTCATCACTTCAGACTTGAACTGCGGATGCATATACATATTAGGAATCTTTTCATGTAGCATATGACGTACCTGAAATTTTCGATAGTTTATTTAACAACTAATTGGAATTTGATAAAGCATTTGCCAAAAGCAAATAGAACTAACGAACATACATGATTCTCGGATTTAGGACTAATTTTTTGAGGTTTATAAGATATGCTCATTGCTGGTAATTCTGTATTCTCGTCATCAGGTTTCAACGAACCAGCCAACATTCTAAAAATTCATATTCAACCATATAAGCTAAACCGAATATTTAAGCATAAAGATATGGATTTTGCTAATAATTTATTTGTTAAGTACTCCAATTTAAAAAAAGTTGATCTTATTTTGTTGTACATACTCAGAAATGTATTGATTTGAAAGAAGACTTACAATAACTGCTTAATCGTGTTAATATAGGTCATTATAAAAGGATGTACTTACCTTATCATAGTAGTTTTCCCAGTTCCATTTTCTCCAAGCATAACAATAATCTCTGAATCACAATAGTCTCCCGCTTCTACGTTCAGTTTAAATGAACCCAAATTTTTTGACATTGCAGGATACTGAAATCAACCGTACACGTAAGAATTGAAAAAAAAAACGCAAATTATAATAACAGCACTATTTTAATTTTTTTATTAAATAACTTGCTATAAACTAACTATATGCCGGAAAACACAATAAAAAATTCTGACTATCCAATGAATAGTAATCTTATACTAATAAATATTCTTAAACATTCTGTATACTATTAAGTATAAGTAGTGAAATAAACATTAATAAACCTCCGAAAATCAAACGATTGTGTATGTTAAAATTTAGCTGTATAACAATATAAAAACTATAGCTAATTTCACATCCATGAAAACAGGAAATGTACATGCATGTTTATAATTCTATTTCAAAGGTCAGTTTATAGCATCTTCCAACCACTCCTTTATAATCAAGTATCAATACCTGATTATAGATAAAGAATATTAAAATCAGTAACAATTCTTCTAAAAGTTACCTCCATTTTTCAGTCATGGGGTCATTCCACATGAAATACCTCCAATCCTTAGTATATTTTATTTATATTAAATATTTCAAAGTGTTATGGGTTAAAGTATTCCTATACCTTTTAATCAAAACCGACTGCATTTCTAAAGAAAACAATTCTAGAGACCTACTGAATAAACCACTTAATAATCTTACCACAAAATACTTTATATTGGAAGTATTATTGTGTTTAAAATGATATAACATACCTTAAAATTACCAGTTCTTTTAACCACTTCATCTTGTTGCTCAGCAACCTTGAATGATAGTTTGTCCTCTCTAAAATACTTAAACCACTAAATTGAAATTTTTCATTAAAGAAATGTTTGTCAGAAGAAATACAAGAAAAAAAACCTGAAGCGCATATTCTCTGTACGAATAAATCCATCAAGAAACATATTAATTCCTTCACGAACTCCTGACGGCAAAGTAACAACTCCATACACTCCTGGTACTCCATACAGACAACAAATAAAGTCTGATAGGTAATCAAGAACAGCTAGGTCATGCTCTACCACAATTACGTATCTGAAGAATCATAAGATGGCAATAATAGTTAAACAAATAAATGTCGAGTATTTTAATATTAAACTATATTATGCATTTCAATAGGAAATGATTACACCTACCATTAGATAATAATTTGTCTAAGAAGATTAGTATTAAAAACATTCTTACGTCGATGCAGTAATCATTTCTCTAATGAGCGCGGCAGCCTTTAAGCGCTGTTTGACATCCAGATATGATGATGGCTCATCAAACATGTATACATCAGCTTGTTGGATGCAGCACATAGCTATAGCAAATCTCTGTAGCTCACCACCAGAAAGCTGATCTATGTGACGATTTAATAATCCATCCAGTTCTAAAATCAATTAACTATTAAACAACATGACGAAGTATTTTTCTTATATCTAATCTTAGAAATCATAAAACCACTTATTTCAGGTCATTCTAAGATAATATTAAATTATTCTAGCTCACCCATATCCTTCTGGACCTTCTCTCTATTTTCTTTATCGGCTTTACGTCCCAGAAGTGAATCAACAGTACCCTTTGCGGCCCTAACATGACTCACAGTTAATCCACAATCAGCATTAAAATACAATTATTGTTTAAAAGTTTAGTGTGAAAATCAAATAATAATCTCTCACCTAGGGATTTGGTCAACATACTGTGGCTTTACAACAGCTTTTAAATTATCCTCCAAAATTTTCGTGAAATAGTTTTGTAATTCAGAACCACGAAAGTAGGCCAGAATAGTTGGCCAATCAGGAGGAGCCTAGGTAAGTAATAACGAATATAATTGTAATAATAGGACTAATAGTAAATAATAGAATACCAAGAATTACTAGACTTACATCGTACTTTCCAAGATTAGGCTTCAATTTTCCAGCAAGTACCTTAAGAGCTGTTGATTTGCCGATACCGTTTGTTCCAACCAAGCCAAGCACCTGCAGTGTTAGTAAAAATACTATTTACCATAATGTAGATTTCTTACAAATTATTCATCTTTCACTCTTTAAGAACTAAAAAATAAATACTTCTCCCGTCCGTGGAGTTGGGAGTCGATGGAGCTTAAATGAGTTAGCAGAATAGCGATGTGTTGTTTCATTTGCTAGATTAGATGGCAGGTTTATAATTTTTATAGCATCATAGGGGCATTTCTTTACACAAATACCACAACCAATACATAGAACCTCAGAAATTTGTGAGATGGTAGATGTGGCCTCCACAATAATGCACTGTTTCCCTAGAAAATTTTTTAATATTGGTTCATCAGAGTAATAATAATAATACTAAGTTACCATATATATAGTATATATCTGTGATCAAATAAGCCTTCTTATATAATACATTTTTTCGCAGTATGCTTTTAAATTGGCAGTGCTACTGAGTAATGAAGAAATGATTTACCTACCCATACGAACTACAGGGCAGGACCTTTTGCAAGGTAAGCCACAATTCTTTGGTTTACAACGATCCTTCTCGACTATGGCTATACGCAATGCCTTGTCAGTCTCCTCATTCTTTTGTAGAGGAGCTTTTTTGCTCATTGTAATTAATATCAATTAAATTGTCTAGATATAGCAATACAAAGTTCCTGAAAAAAAAAAGATGAATCCAATGAATTATTTCTACTTGTTTTTATTTGAGAACCTTATAATACTACTATGCGAGAAACTTTAACTTAATTTCAGCAAAATAAAGTCCTTTGGTCATTTAATTTTCATATTAAATTTAGGCATAAATATTTTAGTCTTATTATATTTTACCAGTACATGATTTTAAAAAATCAAACTGTCAAAAACTCAATAGATTTAATTATTTAAAATTAATAGTGAAGCAAGTTAGGTATAACATAAAAATACTAATAACCAACTAAAGAATCAAGAAATTGGCGAATGGTGTGCAGAAATTCCACACCCGTGTTCAAATCTGTGCAAGATTCAATATGAGGTTTTTTCCTAAGTTTAAGAAAATGATTGTTCTTTTTTGATTTTAACGTAATAACGTTGCATGATAATTCTTACATTGCATTCATAAATCTGATAATTTAGGACATTCTTTTCATATTTTTATGTAGTAAAGTATTCAGTCTGTTCATTTTGACAACTTTGCGTGGAATAACTGGTTAATTAAGTTAGAATAACAAACAGCATATCTAGAATTCAAGGAGAAATAAAACCTCACAAAAATTGAGTGATGATACAAACTAGTCCTTATGTGGAGAGCGATGTACAATTAATAAGTATTTTATACGTTCTCTTAACATCATAAAGAATTATGATGTGAAAACTCTTCACTTAAAAAAGTTACATTCCTGGTCAAGTGTTTTGCTTTAATACGTTAATATTTAAGCATAACAAAGTATGAGATTTATTAGTTTAACTATGCCACTTGATATATTCGAAAACTGATTCTGTTGTAATTTATGTGTACATTTTTTGTTTTCTCTATATATATTCTTCCAACGTGTTTTGCGACAATTTAAGTATTAATAGTTTTTTTTCAACCATCTAACGACATTGACTAGTCATTTCCAGTGGTTCTGATGAATTTTTACCAACACTACTCAGATTATTATGGTATTTTATTCACTATTAATACTGCCTTATGCGATTTACGGCAATACATTCATCATAAGGAATTCTTTTTAAATGTTCTCGTTGTTTAGAATAGAAATGTTTTGTTTAACCGTTTTTTCCCCCAGGATTTCCTACCTACATTTTTTTAGAACATAGTTTTTTGAAAATTAGCTGTGATTATCGGAGGCACTTTACGGAATATTATTTATTGAAAATAACGAGAAAAGCCTGACAGCTCGTGAATTTGGGGTGGAATAAATAATTTCAAAATTTTTTAATTAAAGCTCTTATAAGTAGTAAAAGAATAAACATTGCAGATTTCATGTTATAACATCTCTTGACAACCAACTTATTACCTAGCAGTCATCCTTAATTCGAATAACTAAAATTTTTAAACCACATACCTCCATTAATATTTTCAGTAACCTAATGCAAACATAATGGGAAATTTAATTCTTAGAAAGCCTCTCAACTACTTATTAAAAATTTATTGGGAATAAATGTGAAGTTCTATTGGGAAACTGACATTTTTTTCATAGAAAGACTGATCTGGTTCAGAAACTTACCTAGAAGAGTGATTGGTTATTTTTTCAGGAACCTATAGATATCCTAAAGAAATGTTTTTAGAAGCTTCAAATATGCTTTCAACAGATAGAGTACCATCTAATGAATTCTAAGGCATATATTCCACATGAAATACGAAAAATGTCTGAACATTTGCAGAAATCTAATTATCCAGTCTAAAAACAAATAAATTTAATTAGTTTGACCTTAAAACTTCATACTGATATCTCCATATTTGCGGAAACATGATATATGATTAACCATGCTCCTTATTCCTTCACTTAAATGTAAAACAAAACTCAACTTTTATGCCATCCTGTTATCAAATACAGTAAGAACGTGCACAGTGACGAAATTTTTTCACAATGTCTAGCACAATTTCAATGACATTTGTTTTAATAACGAAACTTAAAGACAGGAAGGAAGATAAGAAGTAAACCTTCACCTTAGATAAATGCTTATACTGATAATTAAACCCACTCAATTATTGACTCTATTAGTTCTAGAATAAAGTAGATATAGTGTGTTTACTGAAATATAAATGCGAAAAAGCTCTCAAATAGTGTTCAAGCTTTCCAAATATGATTAAGCATTATAAAAAATATTAGAACTTCTTTATTTAACAAATCAAAGTTATAGTAACGATTATCGATAGGTATGAAATTATAAGTAGAAGAAGCAAGGCAATGCTACGGGTGAGTCATGCATGCAATAATGTTAAAGTTAAAATGAAAATCAATAGACACATGAACCAAAACAAATAATTTATGTAAATGGTTAATGGTTAATTAGTTTTACATATGTATATATATGTATATATATAACAAAGAGATTAATTAAAAATTAACCTACCATTCTTACTAAAAAGTAAAATTGCACACATCTTTCATAATAACTGAAAATTAATAATGATGAAATCTTGCCTGTTGTATTACATCTTCCAAAACCAAATTAGTAGTTAAATATGTAAAAATATTGGTAAACAAGAGTGTAACAGAATGTAGATGTAGATAATATTAAATATAAAGTGGCAGATCAACAGTTCACTTATATAGTACGTACATATAGTATAATATGATTTCTATGCTAATATTACGAAACAGCTGATTTGAAATATTATTGATTAGATACGAGCTAAGTCAAAATTATTATTTAAATATTCTATCTCGTATTTTGGATAACCTACATTTGGCTATAAAAAGTAAGTAGTTAACCTATTGTTTCTAAACAATGACAAATTATGTGAATGTTTAGCACGAAGAGGACTAGTTATATATATATATATATAAACATCTTTTACGACCTAAAAATAAGATGACAGTTCTTAATGTACCAAAAAAATTGTCAAAACTATATTTGCATAGAAATTTGTTGAAGGAACCTTTGTAATTCGTTATCTCTCACCACTCAACGCGTAATCTGCAACGAAATTTGCCGTGAAATCATGGAGATAGTGAAGAAGAGTCAGGCTGGAAAAGCACACCACATGGAAAAAGATTACGATATTTTTTTTTATCAGCAGCAAATTCCTTCCATAGCATGGAACGATTTTAAAAGTATGTTCGTTTTTACTAAGGATAGAAGATTCTAGAACATTTTCACCATTCAGAGAGTAGATTTTTTTCTCTCTAATTAAATACTTGTTACCAATATTCTACAAATAATATAAGTCTTACCAAAGATATCGCAATTTAAAGGATGAATACGAATGATTATAACAGCGTTTGAAGATAGGGATTTGCATTCCTCTTGCGTGTAGAGTTCATATCAACGTAGCGAAACCCTTGCTCATAAAGTAAAGTTTGATTAAAATAAAAATATGTCAATAAACAAAATGCTTCTAGTTCCCACAGAATACATAATATATTAAAACAACCAATTAAGGTGTGTGTGATTATGTTTATCATTTACAATCTTTATTAACTCATACACGAAAATTGTAATCAAATATCCCTATGGTAGGAATAAACATTGTGAAGTATAATTTCTTTCATGCAGGTCATTAAGCATCAGCTCATCCAAGATCACTGGACTATTATTTAGGCGGTTACAATAAACATAGGTATAAACTCATTTTTCGACTAAGAAGGATATCAAAATAGGCATTTGGGGCATATTTAACCCACATAATTATATCCGATTTACAATCAATAATTCCATGAATGTAGAAAATTGACGCGTGTTTATCAGTTATAAGCAGTAGATTATTCACTACGTTCGCAGATAACAGACTATTCAAAATCATTTATGAAGCAGATGGGGAAAGGCCTCTTTTCTGAATATCCCTTTATTTTATCTCTTATATGAACTTAGAACTATTTCGTGAAATTCGCATTTAAAATTCAGATTTTCTTTGTGACACTCAGAAAATGCTTTGTATCACTTAACGAATTTTACCTACCATAGAAAGTAGTAGGTCTAATACGAGCATTTATATAATATCACCTATGAAAATAAACAAATATAAGCTTACATGATCACATTTTTATAGGCTTAATCTCTTATTCAATCACCCTTAAATTTGGCGTTTCATCACGAGTTTCTTTCTACTATTTATAACACTATGATTTTAACAGCATGTCTTTTCTATCAATTCCTATCATTAATCGACCTCCTAATGTTATGCAGACCAACATAAAGGAGAAGACAACAATAGAAAGGAAACCCAGAAAGGTTAATTTTTAAAAGTTTAATATTGTTTCTGCATGCATATTAATTTAGGATACTTTGCTAAACATTAGTCTGTTTGATTTTTCCGATCTAACATGATTAATTTATATAAATAATATTTTTTTAAATCAAACTCTTTGTTTTAGTTTGTCTTGGGACCAGCACGGACACCTCGATATGAATACATAATGATGAAAAATAGCAAGACAGGAGACAAGAAAATAACCACCGAAATCCAGATGAAAGGATTTTTAAAAGGCTTTTGACTTCATGATCACGATTCGTAAAACACAAGAGTACGTCAATAATTGTTGATGTAAAAAAGTCTCTAATTTATAATTTTAAAAACATAATTTCAAATACCAATCATTTTATGAAATATGTGTTTCAGCTTTTTTAAAGTTCAGTCACTTTTGATTTGGAACGAAATTAATAAGATTTATGTGATCTCATCTAGAAGTTATCATTATCACCTATAGTTAGACATAAATTTAATTCTTTTAAATAGCAGTCAAAAATACTATCTACAGTAAACGAATTATATAATATGTTTCGCATAATGGCAAGGATTTCATTTTTTAAAAATTATTTAATTACGAACATAGGAAATGTTTGGGACGTGGAGAAGATTTTTGTAAAATGTATATTTTAAATTAATTAAACCCCTTAAGCTTAATACCACGTATTGTACTATTAATCTGATATATACGCTAGAAAATCTGTGTTGATTCAGAAGAAAGAGATACCTTCATTACCGTAGTTTTTGCTTTTTATGACGGTTAAGCACAAACTGTATCAAAAGAAAAACGAACATCTGAAAAACTAATAGGTTTAGATATTTTCTGAAAACTAATTTCAATATATTCAATACATTATATAACCTTCGATATTTTTGTGAAACTATAAAAAGGATATCTGCACTTTGCTTCTTTCCATATACGTACATCACCAAACACCGTCTGCCTGCTTGATATGAAACATGAAATAGATCAAATTCGTCAGATTTAGTTGAATGAAAAGTGGTAGGAAAAAGATCCTGCTGATTGCATGTTATTTTATTGCATTGAAGGCCAAAATGTGAATGTTTTCGATGCTCACAAACCATTGAAAAGTGGTGGGTGGACAAAGCCACATTAAGTCGAAATACTGATAAGTCAAACATTACTGATAAACGGCATTATTTCAGAAATGAAGGGTAGTAAATAACCAAGAACCAGCAAAAAATACAAAGTAGTTGATGAAAAACTCCCATTATTTTTTCGAATCGCATTAATTAAGTTCTCCTTTATACTTTTCTCTAGAGCTCCAGATTCAGTCTTTGCGTGTTTATAAAGTATCGACACATCCCTCAATTTCTCGATGTCATGGGCTAGTCTCACTTAAAGATTTGTATCTGCCTTGTGTTATTTCTGAGGTTTATTTTAAAATTTGTTTCTACTAGATAAACGTTAACTGTTCTTATTTTTTTCTAGCTATATTTTGACGAGTTACAACTATAAGACACAGGAAAAAGAATAAAGGCAAAGCACGAAAATGATAGTTGATGGAATGATGCGTCGCCAAGAAACGTTAGTATAGCGTTTAAACGTGTAAAATTATTAAAATAAAATAGATCAATGCGAAACAGTAAAGAAAAGTGGCAAGACAATGCAAATAGCGAACAGAAAAATTACATGGGTCAGATTATCTAAGTAAATACTTTAAATGAAAAACAAATCAATAAAAATATTTTATTCACTGCTTCTGTTGTTTTTCCCACCAATGCTTCTGAATTTTAAATAAAAAATGTTTCCTAGAAAAAGCAACAAATATATGAGTAAACATTATTAAAAAAAAAACATTAGGTAATAAAACATTAAACTTTGAAAATACAAGACTAATTATTATGATGGTATTGTAACCATAAAATACCACTTATGATCGTTTCAAAAGTGATTACGTACTACTTCGAAATATCCATTTACCAAATCATATATCAAATATGCTAAATTTCAAACCAAAATTAAACTTATTTTCGTGTTTTTTGGCTTTATGTGCAAGTCCTGTATAAATCCAATCTGTAAAATATTTTTTACTCTGACAGTAGTGGGCCGTTAATATTAGCAGAGAATTTTACTACTAGTAACTTGGTGGCTTCAAAACATAACTTTTTTACTTATCTGATTTTTGCTACTTTTAGCAATTATTAATATAAAAATGGTGGGAATTACTCAGTCCTAAGAGGGACGCGTTCTTAACGATCAGATTTCAGGCGCATTTTCTGCTATCCGATCTTCATGCTATTGTTGACATTGGAGGGATAGACACCGAACAAATTTGGAAACCAGAGATTTCTTTAAAATGATTTCAGTTTGTCGTAATGAACGTCCGAAAAGCAGTGCTATTGATATAAGATATGTCTCACGTTATTTTATTTTCAATAACTGCTGTTATTTTACCATTTATTTTCACTTTATGACTAAAGGAAGCACAAAACTATTTTCAAGAGCTTCATGAAATTTATGTTAGCCTAATTAAGAGAATAAATCAGTAAATAACTATTGTGAATTATTTCAAAGAACACATATATAGGACAGTTTTCACATTGTTTTAGATAGTAAAATTGTGGTAAAATATAACGTATCATCTTACAAAGATAAAATATAAAATAATCGATACGCCTAGTTATATAAAGAGTTTAAGAGCTCTCATTAATGGTATACATCCCGGTTTTACGATATCCATTATAATTTCGTCCTTATAGGATTTTATACAATAATTTAAAATGTTGGTTAAGAACTAAGCAATGGTGGACATTCTGTTTTTATCGGACTTAGTAGTCCTCCAAGTTTATGCGTCCATTATAAACATTGGTACATATGTACGGCAGTGAGGAAGAATACCCAGATGGCAGCAAATTTGTTCTTAACTTTTCTATTTTCTTTTCCTTCATAATCTTTAATGGATTATTTCTCCAAAACTATACTTTATTATAGGCTTAGGTATTCAATGAAAGTGCTAAATATACCAAAATTGCGCGACATATATCTTTATATTAAAAACAATGAATCAGTGATTAAATAAATAATCTAGGTATCACAGACAAATTTCATTATCAAACAGTATATGGACTCTTGCATGTTCTTATGTTACGAACATACTGTACTAAAAACCTAGGTGTTTGAAAATTTCAGAGAAACGAAAAATATACACAGATTCCCACCAGACAATTCATATGAATATGAGTTTGCAAATTAGTTCTATGAGCAGTCACTTGTAGATGGACATTTGCCATTCATTACGCACCTCCGTTACCGTTCTTCCGCTAAGCCGTCCCAAATTAGTCACCTATATCATATATGGGCGAGAAGTTACATGGGTGATTTTAGATCTATTTGACGTGTCTTATCAAAAATAATTTAAAATTTGACTTTCAAACAACTCTCTTTTACTGTGTAAATGAAATTGCAAATATTCTAAACAATTATGTTTATTTTCTTATGATCTAATTACAAATTTTAACTTCAGTAACAAGCGAAAAATAAGAATTGTCACAGTCTACGGAATTGTGCAGATAAAAGTATCTGATTAACTTACAATGAAATTAATTTTAAGAGTTATAGATCGTTAATATGTAAGGAATCGTATGAAAATCAATTTCAATAACTTAGTTTTATTCTTAGTAATGCATTTACTTTAGAATTTGCAAATTGAAGATTACTGAATCGAAATTTGAACAGTTTAGTTATCAATATTTTATTCATATCTAAATTGTTAAAATTAAGTATAACCATAAAAATAACTAACAGTAAACGCAAGTCTCTTCATAGAAAGTATCTATATTCCTACTTTTGTAATATTATTAATTTTATGTTACATTAAATATTTTAAATTCTTTGGTTTAAAAAGCTGATGACGGTTCATTTTTTCGACGTTAATTGCATAGGAAATTGTAAATAATTCGCCTTATTCATTATTTAATTACGACTTGAAAAATTTCACCAGTGATATTTTTAACATTAGTGTAGAAGGATGCAACCATCATCTAACTCTTGAATAAATTCCTCTTAAGGATAGCTGTCACAATTAGCAATTATTTTTTTCGTATTTATTTTCTGTATATTTTCACCTGAGTTCCTGTTTATCCTAGGATAGTTTTAGTTGCGGCAACACGTAGCGCCGTTGTCTGCCACCTTCGTTGTGTAAGCCCATCAATCATAAGTCATTATTCTCAATCTGACGGCCTTTCTAAACTCGAACTCTTTTCTTCCCCCTCTTTACTATATCTTAGTTTCTCTCACTCTCAGTAACTTGAGGGATGTCTTCAAACATGTACAAATAATTTGCGCTGTTATGCTCTATAATTTACCATTATTTTAGCTGGCTTAGGTGATTTTCAGTTTTATTCCTTACATACGTAAAAATCATTCCATTAATTATCCATACTACATAAAATGTTTTAATGTGCCTATGAATATTCATAATTAATACTTTTTGGGTTTTTTTTCCACTTTGTGGTTTTCACTTTAGAAGCGAACTATAGAGGCGTTTCAAATACAGCACTTTTCATCGTTTCTTAAGTTTCGCATAACTGATCCGTTCTTATTAAAATTGTTCTCTATACTTAAACATCCTCATTTCAAGACGATATATATTTTACATGATATTGTCTGCACAAGTTCACCTACATATGCACGATTTCAGATTCTGTATAACTCAGTACTTAGAGTTCGTGAGTGATTTCTTCTCCGATTTTCTGTTTACAACTAAACCATCTTTTTCTGTTACTCGCTCTGCTATTCCTAGATTTCCCTCAACCATCGTCTTACGAGGAACATAAGCTGCCTGTGTCGTGTTTTGACTCGCTGATATGCCACCGTTCGATCATAAACATTGTTTTGCTCTAGTAGCCAGCCAGTTATCTTTGTCATGTTTACAAACTGAAATATTTTATACTGTAATATAGAGAAGGATAACTGTTCAAATATTTATAAACCAACAATATTTTAGCTCTTTCCGGTGTAGTGACTGACTCAACTGTGTCCAGACAATGTGAATCACATTATTACATGGTCTTCTAATTCTTTAGCTGGTTGCGAGATGTCGGATTCTAAGTGACATCTGTCAAACAGTCGTAACTTGCGTTGGAGTTATTTGTTTAATGATTGCGAAATAAGTGGGCATCAATACTGATTGCAATTATTTCCGGTACTTCTAAGATATTTTTAAATGTCTTCCTCATATCTGTTTTGTCTTGAGAACTATGAACGCTTAAGAACATTTGGAAGCTTACTTCATATTCGCAAAATAAGCGATTAACTAGTAGTTCACTATCAACAATAAAAATATAGTTGCTTAGTATGTTGAGAATTTTCTATAAGTGTATTGATAATTCTGGATTTAGTCAGATATTAATGTCTTCTAGATAAAATCGATCTTAGTGCGTTGTGAATAATTTAAGTAATGTAGAAATATTGAGACGAAAAGTGGAAAAATACTCATTTAGACTTAAAATGCTCATTAGAGAGACACACAGTTTTTTAACAATAGCTGATAAACTATAACGCTAGAACGGCCACTGTTTTCCACCAGACTGGGAAGATAGTGAGCGAATTCAACGACTTTTAGCTCATTATTTGAGTAATTTGATCATTTAATAACCTTTTTTGGTGCACTTTGTGTAAAAGAACAGGTGTTGTAAACAGATAGATACGAATAAATAATTTAGATATGGAATTTAATAGTTTTATATTTGTCATATTTCAATTGAATGAAGCGAATTATGCAGTATTTACACTACCACTTCCAAGCACTAACTTTCTAAACGCTGTATTAGAAACATATACAACCCTTAATTTATGTGGAGAAAGGCTACCAAAGTGAATTAAAAGAACTAGTTCTAAGAAGTAATTAGTTCGAGGCAATTGGAATAATTTGTATTTCTATAATTATCATGAGGCCATTAGAAAATTTTGGGTACTTTAGAGAGCATTTTTCTAGTACCAAGCGACTGCTTTACAACACCAGCGGACAAATTTGCGGCACATTTTTTCCACCACACTTACAGATGCTCCATACAGCTCTAATGTTGCCCAATTACTTTCTTACCTAAATGGCTTTCGGATTGGATTTACCACATTATGCTCCAATAAATGGCGTTGAGCAATAAGCCTACTAACGTCAGATACTTCCAGTTAACGATTATTCTTAACTGCGTGAAATAGGCTTATATTGCTAGTAACGGCTATCTCATGTTCCGCCTTATGCCTTTATTTTTTTTACAGTATTGTTTTTTCCATGATTATATTTTTTTCTTGCTCTAATCCACCTTTCTACACTGAGTTACATCAATGTTACACCTGGCGCCCCGTCGTTTAGGGGGCTGTCAACAATCTTCAAGATTGCGCGAGGCCTACCTGGCAATATCTTTGTTACACAATTTATAGCTTCACAGTATGTTTTTGAGATAACTCAAATGTAGATCTTGTTCGGACGTCATCTCTCCTATACTTGAGGAGTATTTCTATGCAGCAACTGATTATGTCTCTTCATTTCACTTCGCTCATTTATCATGCAGCCTTAGCATATAGATTTATATTGGAGTTCCATTATATATAATATTTTATATAAAACCACATGTTATAAATTTTATTGTAACATTTGGGTTTCAAAGTACCAATTACCGGTAACTGTACTGCCCTTCTGGTGCATTCCGTTCTTTGGAAGGAGATTTAAATGTGATGAATTGGGATGGAGGTTTCGGCTATATTTCTAACAGAAGAAACTACTCCTGAAAAACATTAAGATGCCACCACCCTCTGAAAGTTAAACTATCGCTAAATAACTGCGAAGAGGCTGTGGATGCGTCTGTGCTATCCATAGGATCGTTCTTAATTTCGGAAATTGAAGTGTATTGAGCACTACTTCTTCGCATGCGAAACATCGCATTTACTCATAATCTATCCTCTTTAAGCACTTTCTTTCCTTCATATTTATTTCCTCGTTTCTTCAGATTATCACGTGTATTACTATATCCTATTTGTTCATTATAGATTTAGGATTTATACTCTAAGACAAACTTTATGTGAGTTGTTTAAGTTACATTGCGTTAATTTAAAACAAGAATCTAACAAAGGCTATAGCAGATAATAATAACTTTCGCAAACTCTCTTTGGCGAAGATATGGTATGTATTAGTTCCATGTGGGAATTTAGGAACTAAATGTAAAACAACATATAGCTCAAATTTGGGAATTGATCAGTTCTAGTTTTTGCATCCTTTTTTGTATAGAATGGATTAAATTGCACATATGTGGCACTGTGACTTATATTTATGTTTTAAACATATTTCGTTTTTTTTCCTGGCCCAGCAACCTGATAGGGCTCCATTCTATATACAACTCTCATCAACAGTCTGCTTGCCAGTCGTCGCAGTCTCTGTGTAAGGTGTGGCGTAACCATGAATGAAGTTCGTCTGGCTCATTGTTGCTTTTGTTGGCCTTTTCGTTCTGACCAATTGTTTCCCCTATTTCTTAATATTTTAAAAATAAGTTCCCAGAATGACATAAATTTATTATTCTATATTCTATCATCATTAAATAAACCTAACAGAGATGATTAGATTATTATGAGGGTATTGGATAATTATATAATTAAAATTTCAAGTAAATTTCAAGTTTTACCAAATTTTAAGAGACTACCGCGGCACTATTCTTTCGTCATAATGTAAAAGCAGCAGTGCCCTTGCGTAATTTTGTTGCTGTCTTTTCTTCTCTCTACTTTAAAAATTTTTTGTGTAATGATTTCTAAATATAAAAGTAAGTAGTAGGTTAGTTTAATAACATTGTATTTAATATTTGTTGGAAATTGAAGTCCTTAATTGGAAATGTTCATATGCAAGTGATATGAAAAAATGTTCGTCACAAATGATCGAAATCTAAGTTATAGCTTTTAATCACAAGCCTAATTCCATAGTTACAAATTTATCAAAACCAAAGCCTTAGCTATAAGGTTCCATCTTCAGGTTCAACCACAAAGACAACTTGTAACTTTTGTTTTGCACATGCAACTGCTTGTAAATTGTTGTTTATTAAGTTGTTCGTATACATATATACATCTGTGAAGAGCAGAATGTTAGTTTGCATTTTCTTGAAGTTTAGAAAAATAGCTCCTAACTCATTTCTAAATTCTCAAATGCGCGTACTTTCTAGCTACCGTATTCTTACAGTTTACGTGTTATTTGTGTTGATCTCACTGAACGACCTTTCAGCAGCTGTTTTTTTGTTCACATGTGTTTAGAATTTGGATCCTAAACATAGAGTGCATTTCTGCACTAGCGCGGTCAGTAATCAGTAGACGCCATTCATGAGATCAAATCAAAGCCACTATCTCATAAGTGTCACTTTTTTTAGAATGTACAATAACTATTCAATTACCGTCTATATCTAACAGCTACATCGACAAATTTATTTGTCACATATATGCTTATCATACTATTTGTTACTATAGCTTCCCTTCTTTATTTAGACTGTATTTTAGCTCAATTGCTTACATTTTTATTCCATTAGAGGATTTTCTAATTACTATTAAAATACTATTAAAAGGAAGTATACACACAAGTATACTTTGTTTACATCACTCAATTTAAAGCTATATTGTGCAGCACTTACCATATTTTCTTCTCTTTGCTTGTTATTAACTGTATTTTCTATTTTGTGTTATTAGATTAATACAATCATTATCTCGTGGATCCGAAGATGACAAATAGATATGAAGGCAGAATAATGTCATCTAACCTTATCAAAACAGTGCTAGTATGATGTTCACAATTTCAAGGTTTTTATTTCAGATACTGAAATTAAATTGTAACACAATGAGAGCCGAACAACAAAGTGACATATATATGACAGTCGTTGATTTGAGCTTACGCAATATCAGTTTACTTTTAAAAATATAGTTTATCCGCTATACATCGAGAAAGTTTATGATATGTTCTTTTTGTTGTTTATGAGTTTTTAATAACTCGTATATATAGTTTATCCAACAAATGTGACAAATTATTTAACAGTTAATGGTCAATGTTATGCTAATTATGCAAACGAACTCTAATAGGTATTAGACTTATAAATCTTTTAAGTTGATAGCGAAATAAGCTACTGGAGAAAACACATAATATATACAACAAGAATAAGATCACTAAATGAATTCGAATGTATTTATAAATCTTCCTAACTTTTTGATGTTTTTATGCACCAGCTAATGATCGTCTAGGTAACATTTGCTACACTGTTCAAAACAAGTTAAACCATTTTTAATTGCTTTAAAGCTTAAACATGTCGTTTTTCTCATCAGTCTAACTCTACCCTTAAATTTTCATACGTTTTTTGATCTTCTTTCTTCTCATTCGGTTATAAGTACTATCAGGCTTATCAAATTATTGTATATTCTTCCAGTATCATTCAGTAGGTATCACTTACGCAACTATATTGGTGCAAAGCAAGACTCACATGTAGAAACCAGATCTAATGTTTTAAAGTGTTATTTATAAGTATCGTTATTTAGAATATCACAAATTATTTTCATCATATTATATTTTTTATTATTGATTGTGCTGTTTTCCATTTTTATCTCTTTTCTTTCTGTCTTCGCTTATTCATACATGCACATGAACTAATAAAAAGCCAGCATACATTTATAAATATGTGGAGATAACTTCTTCTCCAAAGAAGGTTGTATTGAAGTTAATAAATGTCCTGTGTGCTAGATATGAGAAACAAGTAAAGCTCCCATCTATGGCAAATAGTCTATGAGAGTACTTTATTTACTATTTTTCATCGATTGATCTCTATTATTTACGAATAGTATAGTTACTCTAAGTGTTTCTGTCATTTATTAGATGATAATTTAGCTAATCAAGCAAAACATTACTTATTATCGCACTGTACTATCAAGCATAACTGCTACAGTGAATAAGATTCCCTTGTTCTTGACCTACAGTTTCATACCTTTATACTTAGTGGATTTTTATTAATATTAATATATTTCAGGCTACTTTACATATACTAAGCTTCTACTGAGATTCCACTAGGTTCCATCGGTGAACGCATATATGGCAATCAGCAGCTGGGTAGTAGAACGAACCAGTAGGTAAGGTAGATGGTTTCCATTGGTAAGAAGGATAAAAGATAATTGAAGACTAGAGATCACTTCACTCCCCACAGAGGAGTATTAATTAAAATATGAGTTTTAATTACGTATTAGTTGAAATAAATTATATGCGTGGCAGGATTTTAAGCCATTTTGTGGAGAACACAAATTTTGTATTTTCTGAAATAAATTCGCTTGTATTTCCAGTGAAATTGTAAACACAAATTTTCACGTTATAACATAATCACTTACAAATATAATTCGTAATTCGAAGAGGATTCTCGAATAATTTGTCACCTAGTTTCATATACAATCATCATGCTATAAGTGGCAGGCGCTCAGCGCACTGACAGTTTCATGCGCCAGTTGCCGCTCGGATTTTGGCAGAGATTTGGCATTTGTTCGAGAAAATGACGGATGCATGACGTTGATTGCAAATTGAAATTCGACGAAGCATTTATTTCTTAAATGTGTTCAAATAGTGAAAAAAAGAACGCCGATATGTGGAGGTTTTTCCAATTAATCAATTTTAAACATTTGATTGGAATGCATTTTTGTTGTTGATCATTTTGAATGACCAACTTTTAATAATATTAAAGAAGTATATTATTAATACAATATTCAAATATATATTTTCGCCAGTGAACAATCACAGTACAACGACCTGATCGAAGAGCAGTCATCAAATGATTTTTCATCACTTTTCGAATGGCAGATATTTGTAAGTAAACGGAATTTTGAAATCTTGGTAGATACAAGCCCTAGCTGTTTATTCACGACAGTTCCCATTGATACCTCGTTGATTCTGATGTCCAGAACTATCTTCCTCGGCCGTTGATGGTGATAGTACTTATACGGTTTTGTGTGAATTTTATCCACGCAATCCCATCAAGGGATTTAGTTAACCTTAATATTTTACTGGACATATCTGATGTTATGCTTTCCAAAGACGTGTAAAAATCTTAAACATCCAGCATATATCATATTGTTTATATTAAGTTGAATAACAGTTAAGTTAATAACAAATTTTTTTTGCAAAAATTGTAGTTAGAGAGAAATAGAAGTTAACTCACAATTGTAATTTTAGATCCAAATAGGCGATGAGTCGCCTTCTGCTCCGACTAGCGTTTTTGGCGCTTGTAGTCGCTTCATGGGCTCAGGTAAGTATGGTCTATATAAAAAACATTTATGAATTATTATTAGGTTTAGGGTTTTATGTTACAGTTAGTAATAATTTATGTAACAAAATGTGATCACGCTGTAATGATAATAAATAAAAACGGGCACACTCACCAGTAAACAAGAAGTTTCAGCATGGGTTAATTCCCACCTAAACAAAGTGTTTTATTTAAGCTATATGAAGATAAAAAGCCATGAGAGTTTAGCTTATTTCATTCAATATATCTAAGAGCATTCCTTGAAGTTCTTGTTTTTGTGATTTTTTCACTCCTGAATTTTATTAATTGTTAGCATTCTGCATCATTTTGAACATAGAAAGATACTTGATGAGTTAATCATATAATTTAACCAAAATTATTAAAGGTAGCTTAGATTATTGATTTGACTATAGAGTTAAAATACAATAATCAATGAGTATGACTTTGGGGAGGAAGTGTTATTTATGCATATATATACCATTCTGATCGAAATGCGATAACTCTACATCTGTGTCCACAACTGAATTTCTCTTATTTGTTGTTGTAAATGAGCATATAATTCAGTATTTCCAGGAGCTTATATCCACTCACACGGTGGAAACCTTGGCCGATGACCTGCAGATACAGGAATGGATGCGTGAACTGCGTCGGGTAAAGCGAGCACCAACAAGAAGTGAGTTTGCATTCACTTAAATAGATGGCTACAACTTAGCAAAGAGATGTTCAATCTGTCATGTCTCAACAACATATAATTGTAATTAAAAGCTTGGTACAGTGCAGAGATTACGGTACATGTTTTTATTTTTTATACTATATAGAGCGAGTTATGAAAGAACATTGCAAGTGCTCAGGAAATAGTATATTTTAGTTGTGATGATTACTAAGTGGTATTATGGGCTATTAAATAGTGTCGTAGTATACCATAGCCCAATGAATAATTTGTAATAATTATGTAATTTGTCACTTTTATCAGCACATCTCAATTGTATTCTAATTTCATCTTCCTTCTACTGTTTGCACTATTATTGTCATATTTCGCTAAATCTCTCCAAAGTACTGAAACGAAAGGAAAACTAAGCCACTGTTTTCTCTGCAGGTTATATCAAACAGTGTTGCACACTAAGAAACTCGATGAAGAGGAAACTACCAGGTGATTGACTCTGAACTCCTCTGAATTTTGCCTCTAATGGAGGGTAGCACGGTGTGCTGAAATTTGAACTTAAGATTTAATCTTGAGAATTCGCCTTTTATAAAATATTGAATAGTAATAAATGCCGAATAACATACTGCTTATTAAACTACTTTCAAGTAGATATTACGTATTTCATCTGTCATTCATTGTATGAAAAGCACGTATAATTATTTAGGCACAAGAAAATGATTTAAGAATGTCCGGCATGAAATTTTGGTTTTGGCTTCTATTTTCGCTAAATATAATTTTGGATCATGTCATGGGTGCTCTTCCTATTAATGTATGTTTTATTAATATAAGTTATTAAGATAAGTGATTATAAATTGATAGTAAATTCTATCGCGAACATGGCGAGCATATTTAAATTAGTTACATTCCTGGGACTTTTAAACCTAGACAATAATCCTTTCAAAATTCATATATTCCAATTAAATTTAAGACGTGCAGCCGGTCATCGTAGTCTTACCAGGATTTGATCCTTCTAAGGCTTCACCGTACTTCTTTGATCTTCACTATCCGGAGCCGCTTAGACGGCACAGAGCTAAACGTGCCAAATTCTGCCCAATTCTCGGTACTCTTGTCCAAATCTAGCCTCTAATGCAAGCGAAACCTGTGGCATGTTGGCGTTTCATATCTTGGTAACTGAGTTTCTTGGTGTTTATTAGACTTGCGAGACTCAGAGCCTCATGCTATTGTTTCAGATTTACTTAATACATTTTATATTCCAATGCTAAACGCAATAAAATATTAGAGATTGATATTTCCTCGAAACTAATAAGAAATGTATTATTTATGTATTAGATGACGACCATATAATGTGCTCGATCACAGCACAATTTATAGGCTATTTAGCGCAGTTACCAAGATACATCGAAAGCAATTCTTTTCTTTAGCGCCCACCTTCTGTAACACATTTCAATGTTTCTCATTAAACAATCTTGCTTCTTCTCTATTACTTATGTTTTTTCCTGCTTTTTATCACTCATTTTTCTGTTATTCTTTTAAAGACGTTCTGAATAATCGTTTCTATACTAAGCAAGATATGTAAGCTGTTCACAGTAGAGGCTTTAGTGCGTATAGACAGGACTGATCAATATTTGCAGTAGTGTAGTCTGTAGTTTAGTGGGTAGTGTGGTCTAGGAGGCCCGGGCACACGATGTGAGCGCATCGTAGTGTCATCATCGGCGATCGAGGACGACGAGCAAGATTCAGATGACACTCAACGACTCTCCACTGTCGTGCTGGGTGCTAATTCGACTGGGCGATGCGTACTTTCGGCAGATCGAGCTTCTCATTTCTGTGGAATGGAAGAGGAAGGTTCGCTAGCCAGTGGTTTAACTCTACCAAAGTGATACATAATAACCTTAGACTGTTTGAATAAATACCTAAGTGTTGTGTAGTGATATCACTTAGCTAATAGTAGTGCTATGAGTGTAAGTGTAGTTTGTTGGTCATTTAATACATTAATATCTGAATTTATTTATGTAAGGATCCAGGTTATCTGTCGTATTTGTTCAGTAACTTTCTAGGAATCTTTTAAAGTTTGTGATATAAGAAGTAATGGGATAGACGAGGGGTAAAGATTTCACTGTTGCTGGAGAAGGATATGGGAAGTGGAAGCTAGTTTTGTGAGCTTATGTTAATATTTGTTCCTTGCACGTTATTTTGTTGTTCTGTATCGATTGGTCGTCTTATAATATCCACAGTGGAGATGAACTCACCATGCATATATCCTAGACCTTTCTATGTCTTCATAGAAGACTGATGGACGCTGCTTGATTTTATAGGAAATGGCATGTCGTTTCTGCATTTTGAAAAATTCGCATTTCCTAACCCGCATGCAGCTTATCGAACAATTAATACATCAGTACATTTTTCCAGCTGAAATTTAAATTGTATTGGCTTAACAGGGATGGCACCTGAAAATGTAATCTTAAGGTTAAATAAAGTATTTTTTTTAGTGTCAGCACCACCTATTCCACCACCTGATGCAGGCAAATGCATTATATCAAAGGTAAGCCTATTTAAATAAGGCAGAAACAATAAGTTAATATTCCGTAGTTTCTTCGTGATTAATTGTTCGGTTTAATAGATTTCGATATATTAGATCACTGGTTTATATGCATTTATTAATTTTTTACGCTATATTGTTTATGGTAATTTTGTGATGTATAGCTCATCATGATTGATTTTAAGTATTTTAAACAACGATGTGTACAGTACACCTTTTTATCTATCTGAATTCAATAAGTCTTTGTAAATTATTGCATAAAATCTTGATTTTAATTTCTGGGATAGTTTCTTGATTGATACATTTTGCTTTCTTTGATAGGCTTCCGGTCGTGAAATTTGCTATCCTCGGTATGAAGAACTCGATACTACTTGTACAGATGTCACTGGGAAAACTACTCATGGTCTCGTTGCACCACCCGTCGTTCTTCATGCCACGTATGTTTAAAACAAAGTGGAAAATATTGCATATTTATATGGTAGTTAATTGTTTTTATGGAACTAAACACAAATAATTTTAAAATATTCTAGAAATTATCTAGAGGATGAAAACTATCTAGAATAATTTTAAAAGGTGCTGCAGATGTGATTTTACTGAAATAACAACATCCACTAATTTTGGATGTCCTAATTCTGTAGAATGCTGAATTATGATTGATATCAGGAATAATTTATTTAACCAATACTATAATAGTTTCATTTCGAAATATTACGGAAGTCAAAGTTGGAATAATATGTTTTTTAAAACATCATAGATGATCAGTAATTTAGAGTACGTGCTATGGCGTTTGTTCCTCCGGACAATCTGCGTCGGCTCATAATACAGTACTATAGACAGCAAGGTAGATATATGCCGAAGAACGCGACTTTCTCACCAAGGTAAAAAAGTTTGTAATATTTGCAGAATATTTTAGCAAAAATATAGTTTGATATTATAATGTTGTAATGAATGCGGAGAGCAAACATGAACATACAAGTTAGGTTATTAGACATATATGTGTTAGACTGTAGAAGAAAAAAATAAAACGATTGTGGAGAAAGAATATAATTTTGGTTTGATAGGTCATTTCTTTTCGTGAAGTATCATTGTGACTTCGGTTACGAAATGATTGACGAAATTGATACATTATTCTGTCATGAAAAACAATGGATCAACACTCTACCAGTATGCCGTGGAAAAGGTAGGAAGACTGTTATTCACACTTTGAAACATGGAACAATGTTACTGCATGCTTTTAATCAATTCTCCTCAATGTGGAAAAATCGTTGTTCATTGATACTGGTCCAAAATGTAGTTTAAATCATTATTCTCATCTAATGTTCGTTAAGGACTCTGCGAACATAACAATGGTGGCTGCAGTCATTCGTGTCTTTCATTTAATGATGAAAAGGTTGAGTGCAAGTGCCCTCGTGGAATGGTATTGGATATCGATCAGAAGACTTGTATTAGTTAGTTTATAAGGATGTAACTACTAGATGAAATGTTTTGAATGGTTTTAGATATTTAAATTATTTTTAGAGCCTATCCCAAAGACTTTATGCCGTACTTTGGCTGGATGTTCCTGCTCATCGATCGATGATAATCAGTACTCATGTACATGCCCTAAAGGATCTAAATGTCTTTGTAAGTTAAAGCAAGTATTTAGATTAATGTAATAAAATACGTACGAAAATATGCGAATATATCTAATAATGTTTGTTGCTGACAAATCAGTTAAAAGAGTAGTTTTTGGTTTTATTTAATGGGTAATACAATGTGTTATTTTTTCTATAAAGACGTCCAACCAATAGTTTTTATATTTACCATTAAATATCGATATATCATGTTATTTTTAGTATTGAAAGGACCTCCCAAAATATATGTGGAGCCAGTCGGTCCCTACGAGGTCTCGCCGGGTGGAAATATAAATATCACATGCGCAGCAGTGGCTTATCCGTTCCCTGAAATTTATTGGCAGAGGTAAATTATTTATTTCAATTAACTTTCAGAAAACTAGCTTACAAATTGTTGCATCTTGCCCAATTTTTCTTTTAAGAGGTAATGATGAGATACAGAATGTCCCAAGCAAAGCAGGCACAGTTAAAAGCGAACAGATTCTCATAATCAAAGAGTTATATAAGAATGCTGAGTTTACTTGCCATGCTAATAACTCTGTTGGCAAAGTGGAGAGAACTGTTAAGGTCACAATAACTGGTAAGTAATTTTTTAATATTCGAAGCAATATTTTCCACTTTTATCAGTTTCTATTAGTTGGTGATTAAGCGTATTGTGACAGAGGTTTTTGTTTTTCTAGGATATTCCATAGTATCGATAGTTATTTTTTGAATAAGATTTTCTATATATTTAGTGTTTTAGGCCCTGGCTCAGCTCCTGTTCTGCGCGGGGCAAAATCTGGACGTACTTCAACAAGTGTGCGCTGGGATCCGCCCCACATTATCAACCGACCAATCACGGGTTATACTGTATATTACACGAATAACGGAAATCAACCAATCAAGAACTGGAAACGAATTGATGTAAAGGGTAGGCAGGAATAATAACAAATAGAAAACTTTATAGTCTATTTTAAATAAAACACTCAAACTATCACAATTTAATGTTAATATGTCAATTATTGAGTCCTCTTTACCGAAATGATAACTGTAACGACTAACTCGTTTTGACATTGTAGTTTGCACACCATGATCTACCTAAGGGAGATCATCGGTGGAAATTGTTAAATTAACACGAGACAACACAAATAAAATCAGTTTGAACATATTCGAGCACAACAATAACTAATCGAAACAAACAACAAAGGTCTTTTCATTCAATTACTCGAAAGAACAACAACAACACAATCCATATCTTCAAAAAGCAAGATCATAAATCATAAACTTCATCTGTTTTCTCTAAAATCGCTTTATTTCTTCTTTTTACGTACTTCTATTCATTTTACCACGTTTGCTGCACAATAGCTGTATCAAAACGATTTTATATACTAAGTAATTCTAGAGCCCAACCGTGATGTTGAGATTCAAAACCTGCGCCCAAGTACACAATACTTTATTCGACTCAGAGCTAATGACCAAATGGGACCAGGGCGACTCGGAAATCCGGTTTCTGTCACTACCTTAAAACCAGGTATTTGTAAATAGATTTACTAATTTCGTTAATAAGCTTTTAATCATATTATGCCCTCCTAGTTTGGCGTGCATATTTCATGCATATCGTTTATCAACTGTATTATTAAATTGATTTCAAGGAACAATAATATTAGTAAATTATTTTAGCCTCACGACCGCTAGTAACTATCGAGCAAGGCGAAGAGCTAAGAGTTTCTCCACTGGCTCCATTCGAACTTAGCTGCAAGATCACGCGCGCAGATCCAGTCCCAACTATATCGTGGCAACACAAGTAGGCTTTTATGTGGTCGATTTATAACTAGAATGGAACCTAAAAATTCAACGCAAATAATGATAAGGATTAACAGTTTAAAAAATATATATTTTATATTATTTTGCACTATTACAAACCTAATATGACATGGCTCTGCCCAATATATTTTACTATGGTTGCTTGGTGAACTATCGAAGGTGGATGTGGATTCAAGTACAAAATTCATATTAGTGGTAGGAAATCCTTTATAGAGGATGTTTTTCATTAACGTATTTTTAAAAAGCGATATTACTAAATCATAAACAGTAATAATCAGTGAAACTAACGTTAAAGGCAAGAGATAGATAGTCTCATATAGGAACAATGTGATTATGACAGCTCATTTATGATTCATATGTAATAGTATTTATTGTTTAGGGCAATTCTCCCTAACTTGATAAATAGATTATTATTATTTAAAATAGGAGGTAGTGGAGATCATTGCTATAGCACTTAGAAATGCATTTTAGAGGACGTCCACTAAATAATGGTGAAAAAGGTACATTTATGAAAATGCAGCATGGAGGAGTAATTGAAAATACTGTGTATTCTTGTGTGGCAGAAAATGAAGCAGGAAAAAGCACTAAAAGGATTAATATTACTGTTACTGGTCGGTTTCTATGTTTTTTTTGTACTTAAGTCCCAATTTCTAACTTGAATGTACATTAATCATTATTTTATCAGTTACGAGAAATACTCATATTCCAGTAACTACGTTTGTATATTACACATAGAGTTTGATTTTTAAATAAATAATAGCTTGTAGATGGTGAAAATTTGTACAGTAACATTTAAGTTTTGAATGTTATGATTGTCTCAGGTCCCACTGCACCAGAGAGGATACGATATCAAGTTGATGGTGATAAGGTAATGGTTATGCCTTATTTTTTATTGTTTTTCCATCAAATTTATTATAAATTCCAGCTAACTTAAATTAAGTAATATCACTATAATCTTACTAGTATTTTCTGTGTCTCGTGGCTTCTTAGATTTCATAATGCACATAATAAAACTATGTTGAAACTAAATATTTGTAAAATAGATGCTGTTGTTATCTAGGCAATGTAAATATTGAAAGAATATATTTGAAATTTAAAACGAAAAAGAGATGCACGAAATAAGATAACTATTATTCATTATGCAGGTAAATTTACAATGGGAACCGCCAAGAATTACAAATGGTCCAATGGTTGGATATGAAATTCTCTATACAACAGATCCGAATCTGCCTGAGGAACAGTGGCAGGTGGACTAAGGATTTATTACCTTTTTAATCTATGCTTTATATAGTTAGAGCAAACTGTTATTTACGCCTACTTCTAACTAATCCTCTGTTTCATTGCAATTATAAAGATGAATATATTGTTCACATTTGTGCATCGTCACGTTTTTCTAAGAATCTTTCTTTTCAAACTGACTGCATAATCACGAATTGCCATTCATGATGGTTCAGCTAAAATTCAGTTATTTCGCTCGTGTCTAAACATAAAGGGGTTCTTCTTCTATCTACTACAGATTTATTTCTATTGTCATCTTAAATTTTAGTGTAGCATTGGCTTTAGCGTCTCTCTTTTTTATTTATACACTTTTTAGTACTTCACTGCTGTTTATTTTAGTTGCTTAGATAAGTACATTTTACATCTAATTTAATTTATAACATAAAACAGCCTACTAAATATGTTTATATTTTCTTGATATACTGCATTGTTCTGTTTCTTTTTACCTATTTTGAAGGACATATTTTTATTCCTGAATTCATGCTAACTTTTTCCATTTGCAAATTCTACCTATTTTTCATACTTCCATCGCTTAATATCACTATGGATCTTCGTTAAATTAGCTAATTTTGAAATAAACTATCCTCTGTAACATATTAGCGATTACTTATTCTGCGTGATCATTAACAAAAAGTAGTTTATAGACAGCGATACATTTTTTAGAACAAAATGTTAGTTTTATAAATAGTAAGTGGATCAAGAACAGCTTTTCTAAATGAAGTAACTAAACTACAGTATAATATAGAACTTGTTAAAAGATTTCTATAAAGTTTTTAACTTAGATTAATACGGTTGATGATCCGACTACTCGTTCCGCCGTTATACCACAACTAAGAGAAGAGACTCCCTACACCTTCAAGATTAGAGGGAAAAACAGACTAGGACCGGGACTCCCGAGCGCACCATTTAGTGCTACAACCTGGCTGGGAGGTATAATTCGTTATAATAAATTAAGGAATTTCAAATGCTGCTTAATTTGAATCTGTATTAAAGATGAAGGATTTAATAAAAGAATGTAAGTTTAAATATGCAATAAGAAAGAACAAAATATATATGTCAGTAAGGTTGAAAAATTAAAGTTTCATTCGGATATGGACCAAACATAACTTTCTTAACTAATAGCCATAGTTTTAGTCTTTTTATAACAGGATAAACTTACAGATTATATGTTTAAAAATTAATTTAATGGTATTCAGCTCGACCTCCACAAGTTAGTGTAACTCCAGCAGAACATATTGAGAAAGAACCGAGCAATGATGAGCTTTCAATTGAATGTGAGGCAAGTGGAGTACCAAAACCAAAAATTATCTGGCTATGGAGTGGACAACTTGTTGAGGATGGGAAGGTAAGAAAATATAGGAGTAAAAATTCTCTTATAATTAGAGCTCATTGCACATTTGTAAAGTACAGAGAAGGAACATCTCGATGTGATTATTGTCGAATTTTTAATTGATTTTAAAATCAATTTAGAACTTTTCAAACAGTTCTTGAGTTAGATACATTTATATGCTAATTTAATGACTATTATTAAATCAATAAGCTTACATGTTACATAAATATCCCACTTACTTTAAATTCTTCTATCTGAAAAGTGTAAAAACTGATCTCTTAGCATTGTAGGGTTATTCTGGTTTTGTGTTTTTTGCTTGTAAACTTATTTCCTACAGCCTAATATTTGTTATTTTTTTATGAACATAACATATATTTTTTAAAAGTTATTTAAACTTATATGGGTTTAATTAATCAAAATCATCTTATTTAAAATCGTTGCGACAAATAATCTTACAGATAAGATTTCTTTTATTTTCTCTACGTACTTTCTTACATTGAGCTTATGATTCAAAAATGTTATCTATGTTTTAATAAGTTGAATTTCGATGCTGTCAGGATGAATTTCGCGTCTATGATATCACTCCGATTGACGCTCAAGACAGATCTCGGAGTAAATTAATTGCCCAGAGTACTACAAGAACTGGTTCAGCTACATGTCAGGTTAATTCTTAATTCTTTTTGTTAATATAGTTTAATTCTAATTATTTTGAGAAGAACATGGGATTCGCATGTTTAAGGGTTGAATTAATTGAAATTAATAAAATTGCTTAAGAAAATATGTTGCGAATCATTAATTTTGGACAAGATTAACAATTACTTAAATCATACAAAGTAATAAACTATTCATTTTCAAGAAGGCGATTTTCTTCCTTTACACATAGGTGTGGGACCCAAAATTTTCGAGTTTTAACAAAGACAATCCAAACGAATAATTATCCTTAGATTCTGCTCTTTATTGGTCTATAGAATTTGACTATTTCTTATTTTTCCAACTTTAGTTATTAAAAGTTTTGAATGCAAAAAAAAGAACTAGATGAAGAAACTAAACACATTTTTATATATTTTTTCTTCACATCATACGACTCAAAAAAAAACAATAGGTGGCGTATTTGGGTTCAAATAGTCAGTGAGTGATCGAGAACTAGAATTTCTGATCGGAAACTGTCTCAGTTTTAGTGAATCTAGGTAACAGGGGTTGAGAATCTACAGTAAGAAGTGGTACGGTGGGATAAGTGGAAATTGCTAGAGGCCGTAGGAGCACAAGGAGTTGTTGCTCACAACTTTATTCCGTAGTTCGCAAGACAACGAAGAATCAGCGAGGATGTGATTGCTGGAGGACAGGGGTAGGAATAGACGACCCAGTTTGTGTTGACCACCTCTAGCTCAATGAATTTCTCTGGTCTATCAGCTGGTGTCTCACGATTGATCTCCACTGAGGTGGCAAAAATAGTAACATAAGGCTAGAACATAAACAATTGCAAAAGAAGGCTAATGTCCATGATTTGCAGGACAATATGGTTTTTTCACGCTGATGCGAAATGAACCGTATTCGAAGACTGTATTCACAGTTTAGAATCTTTTGTTTATTCCAAATTTATGGTCTACATATGCAGCCTAGCAAAACATTTAATGAAGTACAAGCTTAATTAGCGTTAGCAAGAATTTTAAAATTAATTGAACTATCAGGCTGTGAATTCCGAAGGTTCTGATGAAAAGCGATCTGAGGTGAAGATCAAAGGACCAGGAAGTGCTCCAATACATATACAACCAATTCCTACGCATACAGGCTTTGATGTTACGTGGCAGCCGCCTAAACGTCCAAATGGGAAGATTAAGGTATCATTCAAAGTGTCTATGATCTTAATTTTTAAATTGATTGATAATTTCTAAACTATGGATTGTGGAGAGTTTTCATCTAATAATCATATTTAGAATTATATTGTCTACTATACTAAGAACCCGGATAGTCCTCTTTCTGAATGGGAATCAAAAATTGTTGACGGGGATGTCAAGTAGGTTTACTTATAATCACACTTTTATTTTGCTCGATCAACCGTAATATTTGATAAGAAAGACAAAGTGTTTTAGTTTTTGAGAATTATTCACACCAAACATTTTAAAGGTTAACATAAGACAATTTTTCAAAGACAGTGTTCTCTTAGTATATTCATCGTATGTTTAACAAAAACACTATCTAGTTAAAGTTTTATGCTTTAGGAACCTTACGGTAGTCGTTAGTGATGAAGATACTCCTTATGTAGTAAAAGTACAAGCGGCAACCAATGATGGTCCAGGAATTATCTCTGAGGCATATGAGGTTACCACAGGCAGAAGACGTGAGTTAGAAAGATGCTAATAATAACATAAGAAATATAGATAACAAACCATGACTTGGAGTTAATATATTAGGTGTATTCAGAAGTTTTAGTCTTTTTTCCAAAAGTTTCACTTTATTTCCATAATATACAAATTATAATTCAATCTTCAAAACATTCTCCCTCGCTTTCTATGATCTTCTACCATTTATCGGGTAACTTTCGAATTTCTTCTCGAAAAAATAACATCAGCTTGGAGGTAATAAAATCGTCGATCCATTTTCTCACCTCAGCCACATCTCAAAAGCGCTGTCCAGCTAAACAGTTCTGCATCAACTGGAATAAATAGCAATTCAATGGAGCCAAATCCGGTGAATTCATCGCGTGCGGGAGAACTTCCCAGCCTAAGTTCAAAATAGTTTGCTGAGTACTAAGAGCAACGTGAGGCCTAGCGTTGTCATGCAGCAAAATGACCTTCCGACTTCCTTGTCCAGAAAATGGTAGTTTTTGTTCAATTGCATTGAACAAATCAGTCAGTTGCCGACCGTAGCGTTCGGCAGTAACCGTCTCACCTAGTTGAAGGAGTTCATAAAACAGCACACCCTTCGTATCCCACCAGATGCAGAAGGACTTTTGGCGTGGATATTATTGATTGTCCGGGGTCTACCCATGAATGTGTGTATTTAGGATTGTCGTACATAATCCATTTTTCGTCACCAGTAACAATTTTCCACAAAAAGTTCTTCTTGCGTTGCCTGGTAAGCAACGAGATGCATATGTTGAGCCGGCGGCCAATGCTGTTTTCAGAGAGTTCATGAGATACCCATTTTCCGAGCATCCAAAGTTTCCCCATATCTTGCAATCTTCTGGAGACTGTTGCTTTATGAACTCCTAGTTGTTCCGCGAGTCCCTTTCGTGTCTGACGGATTTGCATCTAATAATGATTTCAAAGCATCAGTCTTCACCGTTCGTGGCATCCCAGAGCGTTGTCGGTCATTGACATCAAATTCACCAGTTTTAAAACGTCGAATCCGATATCTGCAAGTACTGTGAGATACAACACCCTCACCTAGTACAGAACATATTGATTTGCATGCTTCAGCAGCATTCTTCCCTTGCTGGAACTCGTAGAGAATACAGTGTCGAATATGCAGTTTTTGGTGGCTCATCTTGTTCGAATTATTTTTTGAAGTTAAGTTTACCATTAAATCGTGACTTATGGCTTTTCACAAAATACAAATCCAACACTACAAAAACGCAGAAGAGCTGGAATTTATTCCATCTTCAAATATTTATACCCAAGCATCAAAATAAAAGACTAAAATTTCTGCATATATCTAATAGAATTATATTGCGGTTTAGTAAAGAAAACTAATATCTAGAAGTTCCTTTGGCTGTTCGTCTTGTAATAACCGACCCAGTGATCGAAAAACCACCTGAGGAAACTGAAGTTGAACCTTCACAACCCATTCACTTCAGGTTAGATTTCGGCTAACTTATTCAAGTCATACTGCGACAACTTAGATTTTTCAAAAATATTACTGGAATACTTGTATATTCACGTTTGCTAATATTTAAAAATGTATCCCACTTATATTAGTTTTACTTTTCTTGATTTTTATTTCCAGCTCATCCGCCAATGTAATGTTCCGTTTTTTTCTAAAACACTTTTGTTAAGAAAAGGAATCAGAATATGCAAAACGACACAATTATAAGATTAATAGTATAAAGGAAAAATAAGTTATTGTGTGTGTAGCAAATATTCAGTTGGGTGATCCTCATTTAAGATGTGTGGCGGATGGAAGGCCTATGCCAAGCGTGTCCTACAGTTGGTTGCCGATAAATACTACGGAGAGTGGAGATGTAGGTTTACCACACTATTTACATATTCCAAATATCAAATGAAGTAGTGCCAAGGAAGAATTCATTAGAACTGAAGTTAATTAATTAAGTTGTATGTATGTAATTTGAATACATTGAAAAACAGACCATCAAGAAATTCATTACATGTATTTTTAGAACCCATAAGTAGACAAAATTATTTTAAAAATTCAAATTTGTATCGTGTAAGATTTATAACTCATCTTTTTTCTCAAAATATGGGCAAAAATATTGCTGGTGGCGAGTCTGAGTTGTCTCTTTATTGTTCATAAGACTTTCATCAGGTAGCCTAGATCCATTAAAATCACAGTCAATTTTTGCTCTAAGTAAAGTAAAGATATTTTCTCACGAGAATTTTCAAAAATGACTTTTCAAAGTGCAAGATGAATTGAGTAAACTCAGTGTTCGAGGAAATTAAGTGTTTTCCTTACTAAAAGTTTTTTCCACGGACATTTAATACATGCACTAGAAATATTCTTAAGAACTTGTACTATTTGCCATGGATACTTAATATATCTATGAGAATGTGGTATTTCAAACTAAATTTATAAGTATATAATTTAAAAAATAATTTTGCTTATGAGATGTTATTATTTAATAGTGTGGTGTATAAGTTTATTTTACTAATTTCCAAAAGATTCAGCAAAAATATGTTACTGTAGATTGACAGTTAATGCTTGTTTATTTTGCGCTTTAAAATTCTACACGTATATCGAAATGCTAACTAGAAAAATTAGTGATGAAATTTAGAATTATCCATGCTTTTTTGTTTTCGGGTGAAAAAACTAAATTTTTTATAAAACTGCAGGAACCAGTACCTATTCCAATCAACGCTGACTTGAACCATGAACATCGATACAACTCAATACAGGTATTTTTAATAAAATAAAACAAAGGTGTAAAATAGAAATTGACACGATCAGACGATGGTAATTAAATATAAATAAGTAGGATGAATTCTTTATCTTAGTCTCATCTTGGTGTGTTATGAATTTGTTTCATTAGACCTTGATGCTCTTAAGATAAAAGGAAAGTATTTTAATACTCGTAATATTATAATATATTATTTTCTCTTATAGGTGTATTCAACGACATCGACGAAAAGAATACTTCTTTGTCAAGCTAGAAACCCAGACGGAACAGTAGAGGACAAACATATTTTTATCGTAAATAGTAAGTCAAATCCACTGTAAACAACGAATATCATCTAAACAGTCTATAGTGGTACGTTTTGAACATGTAGCCTTCGACTGAACTTCTGCTATAGGTCAAAAGAATCTAGGGTGTTCGGGATTTAAAAATTTAAGCTCAGAGTTTCTGGAACATTTAAAAGTCTGGATTTTACAGACTAAGAACTGATTTTTTTCGGTAGATTTCTTAGTGTAAAATTCGATGGTTAATTAATTATTATTAGAGACGGAGTGTGCTATCTTTGTTTTTAATGAGAGAACTGCAAAAGTAATTGTTTGAGTTGCACAGTTCCTAATTAAAAACTTTATAAGAGTCTCTAATGTGTCCACATGAATTGTTTGTGAAATACTGAAATGTAGGTCATCCATGAGAGGGAAAATATTTCTGAAATGTCATTGTCTAGAGGTTCATTTGCAAAAGAGAAAATTGCATCTCTATATTTTCAGCATATTGGCTTTGAAAAGAGTCCATATTTACATATATCATTTAATAGAACTAAATTTCCCACTTACCTAGTTGATATGTAATATTTGAATTCAAAATCTTAGTCTTATTTTAACACGTTCCTGCATATTTTCCTATAATTTTTATTCAATATGGGTTTTAATGTTTTCTTCATATTAATAATTGTTTTTTTTCTCGACTTTTAATTATTTCCCTATTATTTTTAAAGTAAACAACATGTACTTCGAATATTTTTAGCCATAAAAATTTTATTCCAGAACCAGGAAGCCCCCCCCGCAACATAATTACCATAGTAGATCCGGATAATCGAGTTACCATTACTTGGGAGCCACCCAAGTACCCTAATGGTGATATCAGTGTGAGTCTATCAAGAAAATTGCTAAGAAAAAGTTTCCATTTATTAAATAATATTGGATTATTTTGATTCTCAACATTAGGTTTAGTGCTTAAAAGTTGGGTGAAATTCTACAATGAACAGACTTTAGTATAATTAAGTGATAAACATATATAGGTTGAACTATTTATAGAAGTACAATGTGTATCTTACGGGTGATCCTTCGAAACCGGTGGATCAGTGGCAGCTGTTTACGGCGTCAGATCCTGAAGTTCTTAGAATAGAATTTCAAAGAGGAGAACTCGAGCCTGACACTCCCTATTATTTAAAGATTGCCGCCGTTAATCCAGCTGGAGAAGGAGTTCATTCAGATCCGACACACTTCGATACTGTTAGCGGAGGTTCGAGGGATTTGTCGTAAACTAATTAAGCCTATAGACAAATTCATGATATATCTTTACTAAAATTACGTGAAACATAAATAAAATGGAATTTGTCACTTTTTCTGCATAAAATAGGTAATTTAGCACCAGTCGACGCTCCTAAGGATATTCTCCCATCTGTTGATGAAGATAACTCAATAGATATTACATGGTCAGGCCCTAGTGAACCTAATGGACCCATTAAGGTATGTATATTTTAGAAGTATTTATTAACTAAGAAACGTCGGCACCCTATGTTGTGTGTCAAGATCTCGTCATTCTTTTACAGTATTATGAGGGGTTGGGTCTAAATTCACGGCGGTCCACCAAATCGATGTTTTCCATACGACAGGGTGCAAAGAGAGTTTTAATTGGAGCCTGTAATTAAATTAAGATAATAGACATAGCAACTATACGTCCTACTCAAAGCCTTTTTGCGCTATGTTCCTTTCTAATAACATGTTTAGTGGATTGACAGTATTTTAAATCCTACTATCTGGAGTTATTATTACTGGATTTTTTCCTATCTAGGAACCTGTATAATTGTAAAGATAGACAGCTGTCAGATCTAAAGATTTGTTGGGTATCCGATAGGAGGAATATTCCTTCGACGTAATATTACGTGCTGGACCTCTTCAAGGTATTATACGACTTTTGCATGACGGCTGTTCAACACCACACACAACTCATACTAAAGCCAGAACATGATCTATTCATGTTATGATGGTAATACAGTTCTAGAACAAGAAAATGTTCTTTTGCTGCAACTGTACGGTGAAACGGAAATATTGCCTGTGGCATAACATGTGCTGAATTATGAATTCTACTCTCGATTTATGAGTATTATCTTGTCAATGATGAGTATTCGATTTTCGCAGTGTAAACTATAAAAAATTTTCCATTAAAGTAAAATTGGCAAATGCGATAAAATTAATTCTAGACGTCGAACATTTAAATTGCTTCATTCACCTCATTTCTGGCTACTTTCTAGTATATTTTTCAATTAAGAAATTTAGGGATTAATGGATCACAAGTAGATATTTTGCATGCGTACACATTATATTGTGATTAAATTTTCTAAAAAATTGTATTTTATACGTTTTAGAGTTTTCATTTTAGTTTTTTACCTTCAAACGCCTTAGCAGATAAGAAAATGCAAGATTTTAATTTGAAACGAACAAAAAAAGTGTTATGCAATGAAAGATCTGTATATAGCTATAAAAATAGTTTAAAATACGACTTTAAAGCACAGAAATATTCTATCAGGTGGGCCGTATTTGGCGGATGTACTTTTAAATAAAATTATGGTAGCAATTAGTGAAATATGCTGTTTGAAGTAGTTAGAGATGTGGGATTTTTGTCTGCTGCTAGTAGAAATTTCAGTCTTCCTAATAATGAGATCTACCACAGCAGAATCTACTTCTCTCACTTAACTTACAATATTCCGATTTTGAACTGAGATATGCGCCTGAAACCAAAATTATACAGGTCTTCAAATATATGTATATATAATGCAACTATTTGCAAAAATTCGTCATAGTACTGTATATGTTCTCCAGTGGGTTATGTAAATTTGGCGTAGGCTTCGACACTATTTCAGTTGAAGAAGTAATATTTGTAAGATTATTCATTTTTATATTTGCTCCAACTATTTGACCAGTTTAACCAAGTTCATTTTAAGCGACTTAACTTTCTATATTTTTCAAGGCGTATACTATATATATTGCTCCTGAAGACGGTACTGCTGATGATGATTACAAAAACTGGCAACGAATCGAAGTGCCTACGTCTGATGATCATGGAACCGTTAGCCTTGATAAAGATCAGTACGACATAAAACCTAATACTCTCTATAAGGTGTGTTACTTAACATTTTAAGAATTATGAAGGACATAGTGCCATCAAATAGCTTATAGAACAAATAGGTATATAAAATTTGCAGGTTCGAATCTCTGCAACGAACGATTTATCTGAAGGTCCACCTTCTGAGTCTATCACTTTAGAGACGGGAAGTGGAGGTAAAGACTTTGATTACGTCTCTAACAGAGATATGCATTAATTTTTAGGTTAGAAAGATGTTTTAGATATCTATGATTACAGAAACTCCACCAGTGATCACTCTAACTCCTCCCAACAATACCGTATCTGTAGAACCGAAGGGATCAGTTACCATTGTTTGTACTGCTACAGGAATTCCACAACCTTATGTGAAGTGGATTTTAGAAAATGGAGAGGAAATAAACGGAAAAAATCTACAGCTTAGTAATCTGGTGAAGGTTAGGCAAACTGATGATTTTATTTATTATATGACTTAGAATGTTTCATATATAACAATAAAAATATAAATAGGTCCATTTAGGATACTTCCGCTACTTGCTTAGCTGAGAACAAAGCTGGTAAAACCCAAGAAGTAGTTCAGATTAAAATCAGTGGTAAGCATATAATATTTTGATGTTTTATACGTAACCCTGGGAGAATTATTATTTTAACCATTTAGACTTGTGAAGAATATACTAAAATTATGAGTAATAATAGTTAATGCCACATATAGGCCCAGGATCTCCACCCAATGAAATTGTGCTTCTTCCAATGCCTAACCAGGTTGTAAATGTGGAATGGACAACTCCAGACGAAGTCAATGGCAAAATTACCTCTTATATTATTCACTATGGAGAAGTTACGGAAGGTAAACTTTAAATACTAAAGAAAATGTAGTTTTATTAGTTCTCGACATAACACTATCGAAAAACAATTACATTCGAAATTCGAGAAATCCGTACTTTTAAATATTTTTCTGTGCTTATTTAAAGTTATAAAGAAATTTAGGTAGCTGGGATATACGTTTTGGATGTATGAGCATAATGTATGCATTGTTTTATAAATAAAGCTTTAGGTGAAAAAGAACCTGGCGAATGGAAGACCAGTGAAGTTGGTGGAGCCGATGTGAATTACCAGTTACCGAAATTAAATCCGAAGTCGAGTTATGTTGTAGTTGTGCAAGCAGTCAGCGACCGTGGACCAGGAATTAAATCAGAACCACAAGTTATCAGAACACTACCACTGGGTGGGTCTTCCTGCTACGAATTATTTCATTTTGTAAACGTCATCCAAATTGGAATAATGCTTAATAGTGTAAATTATTACCTAAGTTTCCATTATGATATTTGAAGGGAAGGACTAGGATATTTTATCATCCTAACAGTAAAATATATACCGTAGGATTTGAAGTGTGGATTTCGCAAGGTGTTGTAGAACTAAAACAACCATATTATATAATACTGATAACAAATTTATAACCTCTAGTTTTAAAGGAATTTTAAAAAAGTGATGCTTCCAACAAAGCAGAACAAAACCACGTCTTTACACAAATGTTATCTTAATTTCTTTAGCAGATATTTAACAATTTGTCTAAATAGGCAGCTTTCAGCTCCTGCTAAGGTGGAAGAGCCTAATATCACCGTTTTTGATAACAATTCAGTTACAATTGAATTTAATGCTCCATATGATCCCGAAAATGCAACAAAGCATATCAAGGTATACATGCATAGAACTATTCAGAAACTTAAATGCTCATCAGTATTCTTTATAAAATACAAAAGTTTACATTATTATAAGCACAATCTTAAATATCAATTTAAACTTAATATGAGAGTGAGATAATAATTTATGATAGGTGGTTATATTTTCTTATGATAGTATGCCTAATATTTTCAGCGGTTATACTTTAGTGATTTCAATTAAGAAAGGCTTATATATTTTTTTTTAATTGCATAAGAATTTTTCTTGATTTCAAACATCTATTGAAACAGGACTTCATCATTCAATATACCTCGGAGGATCCACCTACCGAAGAAACTGAGTGGAAAGAGTTAAAATTCACTGATCCTGATGATTCTGATGGCTTTGCAGTAAGTTATTACAGATATTCTAGTGAACTATAGTTATAAACGTAATCTGAAAATCAGATTATGTTGAGTTTTAATGATAATTTGCAGATCTTTTGGTTAAATTCCTTCTGAAATGATTACGTGGTGCGGGAATATTTCAGACTGTGCCAATTGATGGCGAGAACTTTAATCCTGACACAAAATATTATGTGAAAATTATTCCCAGAGGAGAAATAGATGGTCCTCCTAGCGAACTGACGGTGTTTACGACTGGTGATGGAGGTATATATTCGTTCCATTATTAGTCACTTCCAACTCTTTATATATATGCATATATTATCTACCACAAATGACGATATCACGAGGTCAATTACTTGCGGACAAATGACAAGTCGGAACGTAATTGCTCCGTCACCGATATTTTTCTTCAAATTAGGTAATTGAGGGAAAAACAGAGAAAACAGAATCACTATTGAATTTCTGATCCAGTACATATTGATTTAACCAGTTATTCTCAAAAATATTTGTCCTCGAGGTTTATATCGCTCTTGTTATGAATAAAAGAAATCATTCTCCAAAATCAATTTTTAGTGTTTTTTTTTGTCACGTAAAAAATGGTCCTATTGCCATCTGGCGGAGTAAAACATAAAAACCAGACCACCTACCTATTCACAATATTTTAATAAACAGAAATAAAAATTTCTCTACTAGCAAGAGCATTAATAGTCATCGCCAATAGACTATTTATTCCAATACACAACACTAGTGAGAGGATCCAGATTTTAGACCAAATTTATAGAATTCATAACTGATTAACTTAATACGTACTAAATTATAAATTCAATGTTGATTCGGCTTTCTTGTTTTCAGTTTTACACTTTGAAGACAAATATCGACGGTGGGACAGTTATGTGCTCACTTGTATTATTAGCACCCAATAAGTGTTCCTGCTGCTGCACTCAAAGCAGTCGTCAGACATTGCCTATTATAGTAATTGCTCCTTCAAAGCCCGAAGTTAATGTCGATGCACCCAACAATGAAATCCGAGTTCCGGCAGGAACCGACTATACCATAACCTGTAGTTCTACTGGATTCCCACAGCCCAATATCAGATGGGTGGATAGAGAGGGCAACGTATGTTATTTTAAAACTAAAAAAATTTTAACTTAGAACGATCTGTTTTTTAATGTATAACTGATGTAATAAGCGGAGAGAATTAAGTGCCGATTTTATTCATACTACATTTAATAAAATGCTTAGTTCTTAGAAACAAAATGTATTATTTGCAAGCTATGATACATGAATGTTCTAGAGTAGGTAAAATATCCAGTTTAAGTTAATCAGATGTTCAGGTGATAAATTATATACTTAATAGTAATAAAAAATTACCGTGATAACAATTTCGAAAGATTTCCCTTACCAAATAAAACCTAATTTATTGTTTTGGAAGTTTATTTGCTAAAGCTGCTTCAAATTCAAAGTAACTAGTTCGCGAGTTCTTACTTACGTCTACGAAGCCTAATTAAAAAACCACTATTCCGAGCTGGACCTGAAGATGCAACTATTCATTTTGATTCACCTTATAGATTTGATTGGATTTGTGATCACACAATATTACACTACGGAAAAATAATTATGATAAGGCCTATTTAATTTAGTTGAACTAGAAATATTAAAATTTCTGAGAAATTTTGAGATGATACTGACCATTTACCAGCTAGTAAGCGTGGTTTTATTTACGTAATACACCATGCTTTGTATGGTCATTACCGTACTTGGTTTTAAACAATCTCTATTTAGCAACTCTCCGATGGACCACTTCTAAAAGTGATTGATATCCGCAAAACTTTAAAGGCCAAGTGTCTTGCAGAAAACAAAGGAGGTATAAAAGAAATCGATTTTACGGTTTACGTGGCAGGTTTGTTGCTTATAAATGCCATTATATTATCAAAATCAAACATGAGAGTCTAAATTGTACGAATAGAACTAGTTTTGTACGATACTGATATACTAGTGGATGATTGCTTAATTATTTTTATGCCATTTTAAACTTTAATTAAATTTTATCTCCATAATTTTATTAGTCTAGAAAATACTACAGAGAGATTCATTACAGGGCCCGGTACAGCTCCTGAAAACATAAACTTAGAGGCAGAAAGACCAGTTACCATAACTGTTCAGTGGGACCCGCCTACTATTACTAATGGTAACATCACCAAGTACATAATCTACTATACACCTTTAGATGATCAGGTTTGTTGAGAATTTGAAATGATTCATTAGTTAACGATTTTTTATCATTCTGTTTGATAAATATTCCAGATTCAAGTTCAGCTTTGTATGTCATTTCAGGATCCTGCTCACCAAATTGGTCAGGTGCAAACGAGGCCTATCAATGAGTGGATGACGTATCATGATACACCCGATGAAAAGGAAGGACCTCGCAAAGCAGATTTGACAGATTTTGTAGAAACAGATACTGCATACGCTGTCGTGGTTCAGGCTATCAATGACGATGGACCGGGACCATACTCTAATCAGTATACTATTAGGACTATGTCCAGAGGTAAAATTACCAATATAAGAAATATACATTTAAATTCAAAGATTTATTAATACATCAGTGCACAAAATAATTAATTATAGTATTGAATCTTATTAAGCACGAGAGGGTCCTCCTACCGATCTGAGAGTTGAGCCCGACGGTCAACGTTCAGCAGTTATTGAATGGAAAGAACCAAAGACATCTGATTTAGGACCGGTTGAATATGAAATTTATTACGTACCTGGTGATAAAAGCGTGCATGTGGACGACAGCGTGTTGAGTGATTGGTGAGTGTACTTATTATTTGTTAATTCAAAAACAGAATAAATTTTAAGCACTTAAATCTTAGCATTTTCGGACCCAGTAATATTGCTGATCTTATGATTTTTTTACTTTTTATTTATTATTTTAAGGGTGAAAATCGTCATTGACGATCCCACCAAACTTTCACACAAAATTCAAAATCTGCTTCTTCCTGATACTGATTACGTCTTCAAAATAAGGGCCATTTATCCAGATGGACCGAGTGTTTTTTCTGAACCATGCATCATGAAAACACTGCCTGATGGTTAGTTTATAAATAACACGTAACTTAATTTTTTTGGTACTTCACTTTATTTATTACTCCTACATTATTTATTTTCACATAACCTTCGCAGCAAAACAACATGTAACAATAAAATATAACTGCTTAATATTGTATAAAGTGACGAATTTAATCACAATATGAAAACTTCACTTGCCTTTGGTGAAGCTTTAAAACTATAGAATAATTTTAATCTAGTTTATGCACACTTTACTTAGATTGAAACTGACATACCGTATCCTGTATATCTCTTTCTATCGGGTATTCTTTTGGAAATGCAGAAATTAAACGGCAAAGGTTTTGTACAGCACAAAATTTAAGAAGAGCTTTCGATTTCTCTATGAATGATTAACGAAGAAGTAGAATCAAAATATAATACGGTTGAGAATTTTTTAAATTATCAAGTAGATGATTTCTTTATTTTGAAACCATATAAATAATTGAGAAGATGATCGGATATTGCAATTTAATTATGCTACGTTTCTAAGCGATTTGTTAGGCTTAGATTTTCTAAGGTACAGTTTCTCGAATTTTTTTTTAACAGAAGTGTGCTTCATTAATTACTAAGGAATTATGCATCACGGGGGGTTGTTTGTGGTGAAATAGGTGTTAAGTGGTCCGGAGTCTGCTTCCTATAAATTCCTGCAACATCTGTCACTATCTGATTATTGCATTCAACTTTTTTTTTGTAGAGTTATTTCACGTGTAGTTGCGAATTTACTATGCATTATATACAGTAAAAAAATCAGAAAGCCACTTAACTAATTCATTCACTTTTTAAGATCAATATGCAAATACAATTAATATAAATTTTAGGTAATGCCCCATATATTCAAATATCTACGGGAGACAACGGAGTTGAGGGGAGTTCAACTATTGACTTACTTCCTGGCTCGCAGATCACAGTATCTTGTAATGCAACTGGACTACCGCTTCCATCTGTAAAATGGATTCGTGCTGGAACCTATGAAATAGATCCCAGTACGGTAAGATACTAATATTTTGCTAAAGGAAAAATTATGCGTATGGGTACTAATAGAATAGATAGATCTAAATATAATATCAATATAAAAATGTTTTTAAAGATTGGCAATAGTACCTTTATCGTTTCATTTCTCTTGAATTTTTTTTATAAAGCTTTACAATTTGCTCTTAATTCAGGTTAATGCTGCGGGCTCCCATGCACAATTCTCATTAAAAGTTGCAAATATCACTGAGGAAACAACATTCAATTGTGTTGCTCAAAATCCACTCGGTCATGCGAATTGGACTATTAATGTAAACCTTATCGATGGTTTGTGTAAAAATTACTTATTGTTTTATTCTCTAGGCAAAATCTTCCTTATGCACCTTTCCTTCTAAACACTTCCATAGAGTTTGAATCAATCAGTACAGTTTTTCTTATAAAAATTAGTTATTAGGAAAGTCTTATTCATTTTTTACAAATCATTGAAAGAACTATTCAATAATAAGCAGTAGTGATAACTACAGGACTCGCGCCCGATTGGAAAGACGATTTCGTTATTTCAAAATCTGATAATGGTGAAATTGCTCTTCAATTTAGTGACAATCTTCCTGACTACTTAAAGCCACCGGTAAGTTCAAGCAATTCAACATTAATTTAGTCTAATATAACAATATTGTGAGATTAACATAAACACAACTATTAGATTTCTACCGATTTAGGAGTTTTCTTAAACTAATTATTCAAGCCTATCTATTTGCTTTATTCAAACATTATGATCCTTTATGCAGTTAACGTATTGCATAGTATTAACACACTACGTCACCAATTTGATTAACAAATATTATATACTAATGATTTTTAACTTCATATCGCTTAGGGCATAAAGTTGTGTTGGAGTTTATCGCTCAGATAATACAACGTAATATTAATATAGAGATTTCATTAGATTTCTTAAAAATAGAATGTTTTTTTGTTAGCTTAATTTAGCATCAACTAATACTTGCTACATAGAAGGAGCCGATTTTGTTGTGAACCATGATCTAAAAACAACTAATTTCTATATCTTCTAAATTATGATATATAAGTTTAAAAAATATAGTTTATATATGTCTGCACTAAATTCATTGATTTTAGAATGACTGGATGATTTACTATACTGATAACCCTGACATTCCTAAAGACAAGTGGAAAAGTATCTTATCAGATGGAACTCCGCTAACTAGAGTTGTAATTCCTGAGATGGAGCCAGGAACATATTATTATTTAGTTGTCGATAATCCACACAAAGGAATACAGACGCCAACTCTACTGGTTATGACTCCTAGTAAGTCGAGCACCATAATTAGTGAATAATATGCCTGGATTTGATGAAAAATCTGGTTTTCAACAGTTTTATAAGTATTTATTAAATATAAATTAATTTGGCATTGAATCGCTTAATAATGTTATGTATATATAATTATTTATCACTCCTTACAATTTCAGAACCACCAAGCGAAATTAGAGTGGGAACAAATATAAACGATGAATCAGTGGTAGATTTTAAACCGGCTATAACGTCTCAGCCGATTAAGTTAAGAGCTAATAGTTTCAACCTCAAACAACTTTAAATTTAGCATGTTTCAATGATCTTTTTTGAACAATTATTACACTTATAGAACTAATTTACTTACTATATTAATTATATCTCTTATTGATTAAAACGTATCTTATGAAATTACTTTCCTGTCTCTATGATATATTGGTATTTTAGAAATATTCAATTAAACTCTGGAAGGTAGACGATACGGGTGTCGTTAAAACGTTCGAGACTGATGCCGATTCGACAAGTGGAGTGGCTCTCGAAGGTTTAGAACGTGACACAGACTACACCGTTCAGGTTTGACGTATCACATTTTACGCTAAATGCAGTATATCCTAATGTAATTTATTGCACTTATATAGTTCGATTAAAAGTTAACATATCATATTAAATTAAGTAACTTTTAAATATAAATAGTGGTTTTAAAATATTCCGCTCTTACCTTTCATCTTATAATGTTAGTTATTCCAACATTTAAAAAAATCCTATAATGCCCTCATCAACTTCCGCATTTGTTCTACAATTTCATATGAATTAAGATAATCAATTAACTATTAATAACTATGTCGTTTTATTTCTAAATGGTACAAATCAAATATTCAGATTGCGGCTGAATTCTATGATGGAGATAATCTTCCGAGTGAACCTGTGACTGTTCATACTCCGCCTGGGGGTTTGTTATTATTTGGAAAAGTGTGGCTTTTGATTTTTAAAAAATTATATAAGTTTAACTTTAACAACAAAATCGAAAATGAGATAAATTTTTGGAATTTGAAGATGTGGCATGTGATTGTGCTCATGCATGTACATTCGAAGAAAGTGAAGACGGAACTTTGACGCCAAAATGTTATTGCCATAATGGATTTCGACTTAGCGCCGACCAAAAATCATGTGAATCTACTGATGAGTGGGTCTCATCGCATAGAATCGTCCAAGTTAGTTGTAACACATCAATGAGAAATATTACTTTCGACTTTATTTTCTTCTACTCAATTGTAGTTATTATCATATTTTTTATTTACAATTGTAGTTATTCATAAGGGCAGGTAATATGTTATTTAAAAATTCCAAATAACACTGAATATACAGGGTGCGCCAAAAGTTCTGTTACAGATGTTAAGTCGCATAATTTAATGATAGAAACAGCATTCGACACGAAAACTTATCCAGACATACATAACATACCCAACAATAATTTAGTTTAATTGGTGTTCAAAGTTTCCTCCTTTTGCGGTCACACAAGCTCGTAGACGCGTCTCGAAGTTACCCACGACGGGCCGCAGCTCCTCTTGGCTAATTTCGTCCCAAGATTTGACTAAGGGCACCTTATGAGAGTCCAAATTGTTATAGGATGTTCTACTCAACTTATTTTCCAAGATTGACCATATTGCAAAGTCCATCGGATTCAAATCAGGCGAGTTTGACGGCCAAATGTCTTTGCCCCAAAAATCTAGAAACTGCTCCCGGCAGAGCTCAACAGTTGTTTTGGCTCCATGAGCGGGTGCCCAGTCCTGTTGAAATGTCCAATTCTGTGATCCGAAGTGTTTTGAGGCCCAGGGAACCACTACCTTCATTAAAATTTTGTTTTGGTAGTATTTAGAATTAATTTTGACATTTTTCTCAACAAATACCAACGGAGTTTTACCTGATGCCGTTATACCGGCCCAAACCATGACAGATGATGGAAAATGACTTCTACTATTTACGGATGCTTTCTCAGACCTCTGGTGGCCACATTGAAGAAGTTGCCTGCTGTTCTGACCATAGCATGTCGAGTTGACAGTGAAAATTTTCTCATCAGTGAAGAGCACGTTCGAGGCGCGGCCCTGCTGAATGATGCTTAGGAGTTTCGTTGCTTTTTCGTAACGGTTGACCTTCATTTTCTCCGTCAACATATGGGCTCGACGGATCTTGTATGGGTAAAACCCCAGTTCATCTTTGACGATTCTCCTCATTGATTTTGGACTGATATTTAGGTCAGAAGCCATCTTCCTCATCGATCTCTTGTTATCTCGGAGGATCTTCTTCTTGACCATTTTACGAATGCGAGAAGTGTTCACGGACCTAGGTCTTCCACTCCTAGGATGGTCCTCTACTGTACCAAGCTCTTGGTATCGTTTGACGGTCCGGTGAACAGTCATTCTTGTGACACAGAGCTTCTTAGCAATCGCGATATGTTTCTCTCCTAGCTCGTTCAAGTGGATGATTGTGGTGCGTAGAGCTTTCGACATTATATAACAGTTCAAAGACGAGAGAATTGAATGAAATTTGAAACACGGTTCAAGGAAGCTTTAAGTAACACATCTGCATTTGCATAGCGAAATGCTACGTCATATATGCTAATTTATCTGCACTTGAAATTTGTAACAGAACTTTTGGCGCACCCTGTATAGTAGAACCTTATAGAAAAATTGGTTTATAGGTGACTCCTCCACCATTATCTATAGAAGCTCAACCAGAAGAACTCTCAACAACTGCATCACATGATCATGCAACACGTCTGGAAGTCACCGTCGAACCAAGCACGATAGAGAAACTTTTTGGACCTGATGCTTCCCCACTTCCTACTAATTCAGAAGGAAAAATAATCATCGTTCAAGAAATAGAATCCACAGCACGACCAACCGATGTTATGGGTCGAGAGATCCCTCTCGTTGTAGGTCCTGATGGTATACCTTTACATACAAATATAGATGGCGAACTAATTGATATAAATGGAAATCCTATAGAAATAGACGAAGATGGTCTTCCCATAGACCCACATGGAAATCGTCCACCACAAAATGATAAAGGGGAATGGATATATCCACTAGTAGATAGAGAGGGTAAGCCGTTACCAATTGATAACAACAATATGCCAATAATCACAGTAGTTGACAAAAAAGGAAATGAAATTACACATGATGAAGAAGGACGCCTGAAAGATATAACCGGGAAAGAAATCGCGACAGATGCAATTGGACGACCACTCGACATTAATGGGAATCCATTTCCTATTGACGAGAACGGAAATTTTGTGATTGAGGAAATAGATGCAGCAGAAGAAAGAGAACCAAAACCATATGAGCCACAAATTCCTTTACTAATAGTAGACGGCGAACCAATCACTACAAGAGACGGCATATACATTGATGACGACGGAAATATTGTTCCCACAAATGAAAAAGGTGAACCACTAGATAATACAGGACAGCCATTACCTAAAAACAAAGAAGGACAGTATGTAAAACCAATAAAGATAGAAACAACACCACGAACAGTTGAAATTTACAAGAATAAAACACACAAATATCCTGTAGTGGGACCTGACGGAACACCTCTGCCAACCGACGACTCAGGAGCACCCCTTGGTTCTGATGGACGACCACTTCCCACCGATGTTAGCGGTAGACCGTTGGGTGAGGATGGTTCACCGCTGCCCACTGATAGTCTAGGTAACTACGTGAACGTGCCGCGTGAAGAGGTGGTTAGCAAAGAGCTGCCGACTGATGAAAGCGGAAATGTCATCTATCCAGTCACGAAGCCGGATGGCTCTCCTCTGCCAACCGATGTCTCCGGCAACTATGTCACCGACGAGGGAACGATTGTTGAGAAGGACGAGGACGGCAAGCCGCTGGGTCCTGACGGACAAGTATTGCCAACCGACGACTCAGGACACTATATCTATCCGGCCATTGGACCAGATGGAAGCCCGTTGCCCACCGATGAGCACAAGCGACCTATATATCCTGTAGTGGGACCTGACGGAACACCTCTGCCAACCGACGACTCAGGAGCACCCCTTGGTTCTGATGGACGACCACTTCCCACCGATGTTAGCGGTAGACCGTTGGGTGAGGATGGTTCACCGCTGCCCACTGATAGTCTAGGTAACTACGTGAACGTGCCGCGTGAAGAGGTGGTTAGCAAAGAGCTGCCGACTGATGAAAGCGGAAATGTCATCTATCCAGTCACGAAGCCGGATGGCTCTCCTCTGCCAACCGATGTCTCCGGCAACTATGTCACCGACGAGGGAACGATTGTTGAGAAGGACGAGGACGGCAAGCCGCTGGGTCTTGACGGACAAGTATTGCCAACCGACGACTCAGGACACTATATCTATCCGGCCATTGGACCAGATGGAAGCCCGTTGCCCACCGATGAGCACAAGCGACCTATATATCCTGTAGTGGGACCTGACGGAACACCTCTGCCAACCGACGACTCAGGAGCACCCCTTGGTTCTGATGGACGACCACTTCCCACCGATGTTAGCGGTAGACCGTTGGGTGAGGATGGTTCACCGCTGCCCACTGATAGTCTAGGTAACTACGTGAACGTGCCGCGTGAAGAGGTGGTTAGCAAAGAGCTGCCGACTGATGAAAGCGGAAATGTCATCTATCCAGTCACGAAGCCGGATGGCTCTCCTCTGCCAACCGATGTCTCCGGCAACTATGTCACCGACGAGGGAACGATTGTTGAGAAGGACGAGGACGGCAAGCCGCTGGGTCCTGACGGACAAGTATTGCCAACCGACGACTCAGGACACTATATCTATCCGGCCATTGGACCAGATGGAAGCCCGTTGCCCACCGATGAGCACAAGCGACCTATATATCCTGTAGTGGGACCTGACGGAACACCTCTGCCAACCGACGACTCAGGAGCACCCCTTGGTTCTGATGGACGACCACTTCCCACCGATGTTAGCGGTAGACCGTTGGGTGAGGATGGTTCACCGCTGCCCACTGATAGTCTAGGTAACTACGTGAACGTGCCGCGTGAAGAGGTGGTTAGCAAAGAGCTGCCGACTGATGAAAGCGGAAATGTCATCTATCCAGTCACGAAGCCGGATGGCTCTCCTCTGCCAACCGATGTCTCCGGCAACTATGTCACCGACGAGGGAACGATTGTTGAGAAGGACGAGGACGGCAAGCCGCTGGGTCCTGACGGACAAGTATTGCCAACCGACGACTCAGGACACTATATCTATCCGGCCATTGGACCAGATGGAAGCCCGTTGCCCACCGATGAGCACAAGCGACCTATATATCCTGTAGTGGGACCTGACGGAACACCTCTGCCAACCGACGACTCAGGAGCACCCCTTGGTTCTGATGGACGACCACTTCCCACCGATGTTAGCGGTAGACCGTTGGGTGAGGATGGTTCACCGCTGCCCACTGATAGTCTAGGTAACTACGTGAACGTGCCGCGTGAAGAGGTGGTTAGCAAAGAGCTGCCGACTGATGAAAGCGGAAATGTCATCTATCCAGTCACGAAGCCGGATGGCTCTCCTCTGCCAACCGATGTCTCCGGCAACTATGTCACCGACGAGGGAACGATTGTTGAGAAGGACGAGGACGGCAAGCCGCTGGGTCCTGACGGACAAGTATTGCCAACCGACGACTCAGGACACTATATCTATCCGGCCATTGGACCAGATGGAAGCCCGTTGCCCACCGATGAGCACAAGCGACCTATATATCCTGTAGTGGGACCTGACGGAACACCTCTGCCAACCGACGACTCAGGAGCACCCCTTGGTTCTGATGGACGACCACTTCCCACCGATGTTAGCGGTAGACCGTTGGGTGAGGATGGTTCACCGCTGCCCACTGATAGTCTAGGTAACTACGTGAACGTGCCGCGTGAAGAGGTGGTTAGCAAAGAGCTGCCGACTGATGAAAGCGGAAATGTCATCTATCCAGTCACGAAGCCGGATGGCTCTCCTCTGCCAACCGATGTCTCCGGCAACTATGTCACCGACGAGGGAACGATTGTTGAGAAGGACGAGGACGGCAAGCCGCTGGGTCCTGACGGACAAGTATTGCCAACCGACGACTCAGGACACTATATCTATCCGGCCATTGGACCAGATGGAAGCCCGTTGCCCACCGATGAGCACAAGCGACCTATATATCCTGTAGTGGGACCTGACGGAACACCTCTGCCAACCGACGACTCAGGAGCACCCCTTGGTTCTGATGGACGACCACTTCCCACCGATGTTAGCGGTAGACCGTTGGGTGAGGATGGTTCACCGCTGCCCACTGATAGTCTAGGTAACTACGTGAACGTGCCGCGTGAAGAGGTGGTTAGCAAAGAGCTGCCGACTGATGAAAGCGGAAATGTCATCTATCCAGTCACGAAGCCGGATGGCTCTCCTCTGCCAACCGATGTCTCCGGCAACTATGTCACCGACGAGGGAACGATTGTTGAGAAGGACGAGGACGGCAAGCCGCTGGGTCCTGACGGACAAGTATTGCCAACCGACGACTCAGGACACTATATCTATCCGGCCATTGGACCAGATGGAAGCCCGTTGCCCACCGATGAGCACAAGCGACCTATATATCCTGTAGTGGGACCTGACGGAACACCTCTGCCAACCGACGACTCAGGAGCACCCCTTGGTTCTGATGGACGACCACTTCCCACCGATGTTAGCGGTAGACCGTTGGGTGAGGATGGTTCACCGCTGCCCACTGATAGTCTAGGTAACTACGTGAACGTGCCGCGTGAAGAGGTGGTTAGCAAAGAGCTGCCGACTGATGAAAGCGGAAATGTCATCTATCCAGTCACGAAGCCGGATGGCTCTCCTCTGCCAACCGATGTCTCCGGCAACTATGTCACCGACGAGGGAACGATTGTTGAGAAGGACGAGGACGGCAAGCCGCTGGGTCCTGACGGACAAGTATTGCCAACCGACGACTCAGGACACTATATCTATCCGGCCATTGGACCAGATGGAAGCCCGTTGCCCACCGATGAGCACAAGCGACCTATATATCCTGTAGTGGGACCTGACGGAACACCTCTGCCAACCGACGACTCAGGAGCACCCCTTGGTTCTGATGGACGACCACTTCCCACCGATGTTAGCGGTAGACCGTTGGGTGAGGATGGTTCACCGCTGCCCACTGATAGTCTAGGTAACTACGTGAACGTGCCGCGTGAAGAGGTGGTTAGCAAAGAGCTGCCGACTGATGAAAGCGGAAATGTCATCTATCCAGTCACGAAGCCGGATGGCTCTCCTCTGCCAACCGATGTCTCCGGCAACTATGTCACCGACGAGGGAACGATTGTTGAGAAGGACGAGGACGGCAAGCCGCTGGGTCCTGACGGACAAGTATTGCCAACCGACGACTCAGGACACTATATCTATCCGGCCATTGGACCAGATGGAAGCCCGTTGCCCACCGATGAGCACAAGCGACCTATATATCCTGTAGTGGGACCTGACGGAACACCTCTGCCAACCGACGACTCAGGAGCACCCCTTGGTTCTGATGGACGACCACTTCCCACCGATGTTAGCGGTAGACCGTTGGGTGAGGATGGTTCACCGCTGCCCACTGATAGTCTAGGTAACTACGTGAACGTGCCGCGTGAAGAGGTGGTTAGCAAAGAGCTGCCGACTGATGAAAGCGGAAATGTCATCTATCCAGTCACGAAGCCGGATGGCTCTCCTCTGCCAACCGATGTCTCCGGCAACTATGTCACCGACGAGGGAACGATTGTTGAGAAGGACGAGGACGGCAAGCCGCTGGGTCCTGACGGACAAGTATTGCCAACCGACGACTCAGGACACTATATCTATCCGGCCATTGGACCAGATGGAAGCCCGTTGCCCACCGATGAGCACAAGCGACCTATATATCCTGTAGTGGGACCTGACGGAACACCTCTGCCAACCGACGACTCAGGAGCACCCCTTGGTTCTGATGGACGACCACTTCCCACCGATGTTAGCGGTAGACCGTTGGGTGAGGATGGTTCACCGCTGCCCACTGATAGTCTAGGTAACTACGTGAACGTGCCGCGTGAAGAGGTGGTTAGCAAAGAGCTGCCGACTGATGAAAGCGGAAATGTCATCTATCCAGTCACGAAGCCGGATGGCTCTCCTCTGCCAACCGATGTCTCCGGCAACTATGTCACCGACGAGGGAACGATTGTTGAGAAGGACGAGGACGGCAAGCCGCTGGGTCCTGACGGACAAGTATTGCCAACCGACGACTCAGGACACTATATCTATCCGGCCATTGGACCAGATGGAAGCCCGTTGCCCACCGATGAGCACAAGCGACCTATATATCCTGTAGTGGGACCTGACGGAACACCTCTGCCAACCGACGACTCAGGAGCACCCCTTGGTTCTGATGGACGACCACTTCCCACCGATGTTAGCGGTAGACCGTTGGGTGAGGATGGTTCACCGCTGCCCACTGATAGTCTAGGTAACTACGTGAACGTGCCGCGTGAAGAGGTGGTTAGCAAAGAGCTGCCGACTGATGAAAGCGGAAATGTCATCTATCCAGTCACGAAGCCGGATGGCTCTCCTCTGCCAACCGATGTCTCCGGCAACTATGTCACCGACGAGGGAACGATTGTTGAGAAGGACGAGGACGGCAAGCCGCTGGGTCCTGACGGACAAGTATTGCCAACCGACGACTCAGGACACTATATCTATCCGGCCATTGGACCAGATGGAAGCCCGTTGCCCACCGATGAGCACAAGCGACCTATATATCCTGTAGTGGGACCTGACGGAACACCTCTGCCAACCGACGACTCAGGAGCACCCCTTGGTTCTGATGGACGACCACTTCCCACCGATGTTAGCGGTAGACCGTTGGGTGAGGATGGTTCACCGCTGCCCACTGATAGTCTAGGTAACTACGTGAACGTGCCGCGTGAAGAGGTGGTTAGCAAAGAGCTGCCGACTGATGAAAGCGGAAATGTCATCTATCCAGTCACGAAGCCGGATGGCTCTCCTCTGCCAACCGATGTCTCCGGCAACTATGTCACCGACGAGGGAACGATTGTTGAGAAGGACGAGGACGGCAAGCCGCTGGGTCCTGACGGACAAGTATTGCCAACCGACGACTCAGGACACTATATCTATCCGGCCATTGGACCAGATGGAAGCCCGTTGCCCACCGATGAGCACAAGCGACCTATATATCCTGTAGTGGGACCTGACGGAACACCTCTGCCAACCGACGACTCAGGAGCACCCCTTGGTTCTGATGGACGACCACTTCCCACCGATGTTAGCGGTAGACCGTTGGGTGAGGATGGTTCACCGCTGCCCACTGATAGTCTAGGTAACTACGTGAACGTGCCGCGTGAAGAGGTGGTTAGCAAAGAGCTGCCGACTGATGAAAGCGGAAATGTCATCTATCCAGTCACGAAGCCGGATGGCTCTCCTCTGCCAACCGATGTCTCCGGCAACTATGTCACCGACGAGGGAACGATTGTTGAGAAGGACGAGGACGGCAAGCCGCTGGGTCCTGACGGACAAGTATTGCCAACCGACGACTCAGGACACTATATCTATCCGGCCATTGGACCAGATGGAAGCCCGTTGCCCACCGATGAGCACAAGCGACCTATATATCCTGTAGTGGGACCTGACGGAACACCTCTGCCAACCGACGACTCAGGAGCACCCCTTGGTTCTGATGGACGACCACTTCCCACCGATGTTAGCGGTAGACCGTTGGGTGAGGATGGTTCACCGCTGCCCACTGATAGTCTAGGTAACTACGTGAACGTGCCGCGTGAAGAGGTGGTTAGCAAAGAGCTGCCGACTGATGAAAGCGGAAATGTCATCTATCCAGTCACGAAGCCGGATGGCTCTCCTCTGCCAACCGATGTCTCCGGCAACTATGTCACCGACGAGGGAACGATTGTTGAGAAGGACGAGGACGGCAAGCCGCTGGGTCCTGACGGACAAGTATTGCCAACCGACGACTCAGGACACTATATCTATCCGGCCATTGGACCAGATGGAAGCCCGTTGCCCACCGATGAGCACAAGCGACCTATATATCCTGTAGTGGGACCTGACGGAACACCTCTGCCAACCGACGACTCAGGAGCACCCCTTGGTTCTGATGGACGACCACTTCCCACCGATGTTAGCGGTAGACCGTTGGGTGAGGATGGTTCACCGCTGCCCACTGATAGTCTAGGTAACTACGTGAACGTGCCGCGTGAAGAGGTGGTTAGCAAAGAGCTGCCGACTGATGAAAGCGGAAATGTCATCTATCCAGTCACGAAGCCGGATGGCTCTCCTCTGCCAACCGATGTCTCCGGCAACTATGTCACCGACGAGGGAACGATTGTTGAGAAGGACGAGGACGGCAAGCCGCTGGGTCCTGACGGACAAGTATTGCCAACCGACGACTCAGGACACTATATCTATCCGGCCATTGGACCAGATGGAAGCCCGTTGCCCACCGATGAGCACAAGCGACCTATATATCCTGTAGTGGGACCTGACGGAACACCTCTGCCAACCGACGACTCAGGAGCACCCCTTGGTTCTGATGGACGACCACTTCCCACCGATGTTAGCGGTAGACCGTTGGGTGAGGATGGTTCACCGCTGCCCACTGATAGTCTAGGTAACTACGTGAACGTGCCGCGTGAAGAGGTGGTTAGCAAAGAGCTGCCGACTGATGAAAGCGGAAATGTCATCTATCCAGTCACGAAGCCGGATGGCTCTCCTCTGCCAACCGATGTCTCCGGCAACTATGTCACCGACGAGGGAACGATTGTTGAGAAGGACGAGGACGGCAAGCCGCTGGGTCCTGACGGACAAGTATTGCCAACCGACGACTCAGGACACTATATCTATCCGGCCATTGGACCAGATGGAAGCCCGTTGCCCACCGATGAGCACAAGCGACCTATATATCCTGTAGTGGGACCTGACGGAACACCTCTGCCAACCGACGACTCAGGAGCACCCCTTGGTTCTGATGGACGACCACTTCCCACCGATGTTAGCGGTAGACCGTTGGGTGAGGATGGTTCACCGCTGCCCACTGATAGTCTAGGTAACTACGTGAACGTGCCGCGTGAAGAGGTGGTTAGCAAAGAGCTGCCGACTGATGAAAGCGGAAATGTCATCTATCCAGTCACGAAGCCGGATGGCTCTCCTCTGCCAACCGATGTCTCCGGCAACTATGTCACCGACGAGGGAACGATTGTTGAGAAGGACGAGGACGGCAAGCCGCTGGGTCCTGACGGACAAGTATTGCCAACCGACGACTCAGGACACTATATCTATCCGGCCATTGGACCAGATGGAAGCCCGTTGCCCACCGATGAGCACAAGCGACCTATATATCCTGTAGTGGGACCTGACGGAACACCTCTGCCAACCGACGACTCAGGAGCACCCCTTGGTTCTGATGGACGACCACTTCCCACCGATGTTAGCGGTAGACCGTTGGGTGAGGATGGTTCACCGCTGCCCACTGATAGTCTAGGTAACTACGTGAACGTGCCGCGTGAAGAGGTGGTTAGCAAAGAGCTGCCGACTGATGAAAGCGGAAATGTCATCTATCCAGTCACGAAGCCGGATGGCTCTCCTCTGCCAACCGATGTCTCCGGCAACTATGTCACCGACGAGGGAACGATTGTTGAGAAGGACGAGGACGGCAAGCCGCTGGGTCCTGACGGACAAGTATTGCCAACCGACGACTCAGGACACTATATCTATCCGGCCATTGGACCAGATGGAAGCCCGTTGCCCACCGATGAGCACAAGCGACCTATATATCCTGTAGTGGGACCTGACGGAACACCTCTGCCAACCGACGACTCAGGAGCACCCCTTGGTTCTGATGGACGACCACTTCCCACCGATGTTAGCGGTAGACCGTTGGGTGAGGATGGTTCACCGCTGCCCACTGATAGTCTAGGTAACTACGTGAACGTGCCGCGTGAAGAGGTGGTTAGCAAAGAGCTGCCGACTGATGAAAGCGGAAATGTCATCTATCCAGTCACGAAGCCGGATGGCTCTCCTCTGCCAACCGATGTCTCCGGCAACTATGTCACCGACGAGGGAACGATTGTTGAGAAGGACGAGGACGGCAAGCCGCTGGGTCCTGACGGACAAGTATTGCCAACCGACGACTCAGGACACTATATCTATCCGGCCATTGGACCAGATGGAAGCCCGTTGCCCACCGATGAGCACAAGCGACCTATATATCCTGTAGTGGGACCTGACGGAACACCTCTGCCAACCGACGACTCAGGAGCACCCCTTGGTTCTGATGGACGACCACTTCCCACCGATGTTAGCGGTAGACCGTTGGGTGAGGATGGTTCACCGCTGCCCACTGATAGTCTAGGTAACTACGTGAACGTGCCGCGTGAAGAGGTGGTTAGCAAAGAGCTGCCGACTGATGAAAGCGGAAATGTCATCTATCCAGTCACGAAGCCGGATGGCTCTCCTCTGCCAACCGATGTCTCCGGCAACTATGTCACCGACGAGGGAACGATTGTTGAGAAGGACGAGGACGGCAAGCCGCTGGGTCCTGACGGACAAGTATTGCCAACCGACGACTCAGGACACTATATCTATCCGGCCATTGGACCAGATGGAAGCCCGTTGCCCACCGATGAGCACAAGCGACCTATATATCCTGTAGTGGGACCTGACGGAACACCTCTGCCAACCGACGACTCAGGAGCACCCCTTGGTTCTGATGGACGACCACTTCCCACCGATGTTAGCGGTAGACCGTTGGGTGAGGATGGTTCACCGCTGCCCACTGATAGTCTAGGTAACTACGTGAACGTGCCGCGTGAAGAGGTGGTTAGCAAAGAGCTGCCGACTGATGAAAGCGGAAATGTCATCTATCCAGTCACGAAGCCGGATGGCTCTCCTCTGCCAACCGATGTCTCCGGCAACTATGTCACCGACGAGGGAACGATTGTTGAGAAGGACGAGGACGGCAAGCCGCTGGGTCCTGACGGACAAGTATTGCCAACCGACGACTCAGGACACTATATCTATCCGGCCATTGGACCAGATGGAAGCCCGTTGCCCACCGATGAGCACAAGCGACCTATATATCCTGTAGTGGGACCTGACGGAACACCTCTGCCAACCGACGACTCAGGAGCACCCCTTGGTTCTGATGGACGACCACTTCCCACCGATGTTAGCGGTAGACCGTTGGGTGAGGATGGTTCACCGCTGCCCACTGATAGTCTAGGTAACTACGTGAACGTGCCGCGTGAAGAGGTGGTTAGCAAAGAGCTGCCGACTGATGAAAGCGGAAATGTCATCTATCCAGTCACGAAGCCGGATGGCTCTCCTCTGCCAACCGATGTCTCCGGCAACTATGTCACCGACGAGGGAACGATTGTTGAGAAGGACGAGGACGGCAAGCCGCTGGGTCCTGACGGACAAGTATTGCCAACCGACGACTCAGGACACTATATCTATCCGGCCATTGGACCAGATGGAAGCCCGTTGCCCACCGATGAGCACAAGCGACCTATATATCCTGTAGTGGGACCTGACGGAACACCTCTGCCAACCGACGACTCAGGAGCACCCCTTGGTTCTGATGGACGACCACTTCCCACCGATGTTAGCGGTAGACCGTTGGGTGAGGATGGTTCACCGCTGCCCACTGATAGTCTAGGTAACTACGTGAACGTGCCGCGTGAAGAGGTGGTTAGCAAAGAGCTGCCGACTGATGAAAGCGGAAATGTCATCTATCCAGTCACGAAGCCGGATGGCTCTCCTCTGCCAACCGATGTCTCCGGCAACTATGTCACCGACGAGGGAACGATTGTTGAGAAGGACGAGGACGGCAAGCCGCTGGGTCCTGACGGACAAGTATTGCCAACCGACGACTCAGGACACTATATCTATCCGGCCATTGGACCAGATGGAAGCCCGTTGCCCACCGATGAGCACAAGCGACCTATATATCCTGTAGTGGGACCTGACGGAACACCTCTGCCAACCGACGACTCAGGAGCACCCCTTGGTTCTGATGGACGACCACTTCCCACCGATGTTAGCGGTAGACCGTTGGGTGAGGATGGTTCACCGCTGCCCACTGATAGTCTAGGTAACTACGTGAACGTGCCGCGTGAAGAGGTGGTTAGCAAAGAGCTGCCGACTGATGAAAGCGGAAATGTCATCTATCCAGTCACGAAGCCGGATGGCTCTCCTCTGCCAACCGATGTCTCCGGCAACTATGTCACCGACGAGGGAACGATTGTTGAGAAGGACGAGGACGGCAAGCCGCTGGGTCCTGACGGACAAGTATTGCCAACCGACGACTCAGGACACTATATCTATCCGGCCATTGGACCAGATGGAAGCCCGTTGCCCACCGATGAGCACAAGCGACCTATATATCCTGTAGTGGGACCTGACGGAACACCTCTGCCAACCGACGACTCAGGAGCACCCCTTGGTTCTGATGGACGACCACTTCCCACCGATGTTAGCGGTATACCGTTGGGTGAGGATGGTTCACCGCTGCCCACTGATAGTCTAGGTAACTACGTGAACGTGCCGCGTGAAGAGGTGGTTAGCAAAGAGCTGCCGACTGATGAAAGCGGAAATGTCATCTATCCAGTCACGAAGCCGGATGGCTCTCCTCTGCCAACCGATGTCTCCGGCAACTATGTCACCGACGAGGGAACGATTGTTGAGAAGGACGAGGACGGCAAGCCGCTGGGTCCTGACGGACAAGTATTGCCAACCGACGACTCAGGACACTATATCTATCCGGCCATTGGACCAGATGGAAGCCCGTTGCCCACCGATGAGCACAAGCGACCTATATATCCTGTAGTGGGACCTGACGGAACACCTCTGCCAACCGACGACTCAGGAGCACCCCTTGGTTCTGATGGACGACCACTTCCCACCGATGTTAGCGGTAGACCGTTGGGTGAGGATGGTTCACCGCTGCCCACTGATAGTCTAGGTAACTACGTGAACGTGCCGCGTGAAGAGGTGGTTAGCAAAGAGCTGCCGACTGATGAAAGCGGAAATGTCATCTATCCAGTCACGAAGCCGGATGGCTCTCCTCTGCCAACCGATGTCTCCGGCAACTATGTCACCGACGAGGGAACGATTGTTGAGAAGGACGAGGACGGCAAGCCGCTGGGTCCTGACGGACAAGTATTGCCAACCGACGACTCAGGACACTATATCTATCCGGCCATTGGACCAGATGGAAGCCCGTTGCCCACCGATGAGCACAAGCGACCTATATATCCTGTAGTGGGACCTGACGGAACACCTCTGCCAACCGACGACTCAGGAGCACCCCTTGGTTCTGATGGACGACCACTTCCCACCGATGTTAGCGGTAGACCGTTGGGTGAGGATGGTTCACCGCTGCCCACTGATAGTCTAGGTAACTACGTGAACGTGCCGCGTGAAGAGGTGGTTAGCAAAGAGCTGCCGACTGATGAAAGCGGAAATGTCATCTATCCAGTCACGAAGCCGGATGGCTCTCCTCTGCCAACCGATGTCTCCGGCAACTATGTCACCGACGAGGGAACGATTGTTGAGAAGGACGAGGACGGCAAGCCGCTGGGTCCTGACGGACAAGTATTGCCAACCGACGACTCAGGACACTATATCTATCCGGCCATTGGACCAGATGGAAGCCCGTTGCCCACCGATGAGCACAAGCGACCTATATATCCTGTAGTGGGACCTGACGGAACACCTCTGCCAACCGACGACTCAGGAGCACCCCTTGGTTCTGATGGACGACCACTTCCCACCGATGTTAGCGGTAGACCGTTGGGTGAGGATGGTTCACCGCTGCCCACTGATAGTCTAGGTAACTACGTGAACGTGCCGCGTGAAGAGGTGGTTAGCAAAGAGCTGCCGACTGATGAAAGCGGAAATGTCATCTATCCAGTCACGAAGCCGGATGGCTCTCCTCTGCCAACCGATGTCTCCGGCAACTATGTCACCGACGAGGGAACGATTGTTGAGAAGGACGAGGACGGCAAGCCGCTGGGTCCTGACGGACAAGTATTGCCAACCGACGACTCAGGACACTATATCTATCCGGCCATTGGACCAGATGGAAGCCCGTTGCCCACCGATGAGCACAAGCGACCTATATATCCTGTAGTGGGACCTGACGGAACACCTCTGCCAACCGACGACTCAGGAGCACCCCTTGGTTCTGATGGACGACCACTTCCCACCGATGTTAGCGGTAGACCGTTGGGTGAGGATGGTTCACCGCTGCCCACTGATAGTCTAGGTAACTACGTGAACGTGCCGCGTGAAGAGGTGGTTAGCAAAGAGCTGCCGACTGATGAAAGCGGAAATGTCATCTATCCAGTCACGAAGCCGGATGGCTCTCCTCTGCCAACCGATGTCTCCGGCAACTATGTCACCGACGAGGGAACGATTGTTGAGAAGGACGAGGACGGCAAGCCGCTGGGTCCTGACGGACAAGTATTGCCAACCGACGACTCAGGACACTATATCTATCCGGCCATTGGACCAGATGGAAGCCCGTTGCCCACCGATGAGCACAAGCGACCTATATATCCTGTAGTGGGACCTGACGGAACACCTCTGCCAACCGACGACTCAGGAGCACCCCTTGGTTCTGATGGACGACCACTTCCCACCGATGTTAGCGGTAGACCGTTGGGTGAGGATGGTTCACCGCTGCCCACTGATAGTCTAGGTAACTACGTGAACGTGCCGCGTGAAGAGGTGGTTAGCAAAGAGCTGCCGACTGATGAAAGCGGAAATGTCATCTATCCAGTCACGAAGCCGGATGGCTCTCCTCTGCCAACCGATGTCTCCGGCAACTATGTCACCGACGAGGGAACGATTGTTGAGAAGGACGAGGACGGCAAGCCGCTGGGTCCTGACGGACAAGTATTGCCAACCGACGACTCAGGACACTATATCTATCCGGCCATTGGACCAGATGGAAGCCCGTTGCCCACCGATGAGCACAAGCGACCTATATATCCTGTAGTGGGACCTGACGGAACACCTCTGCCAACCGACGACTCAGGAGCACCCCTTGGTTCTGATGGACGACCACTTCCCACCGATGTTAGCGGTAGACCGTTGGGTGAGGATGGTTCACCGCTGCCCACTGATAGTCTAGGTAACTACGTGAACGTGCCGCGTGAAGAGGTGGTTAGCAAAGAGCTGCCGACTGATGAAAGCGGAAATGTCATCTATCCAGTCACGAAGCCGGATGGCTCTCCTCTGCCAACCGATGTCTCCGGCAACTATGTCACCGACGAGGGAACGATTGTTGAGAAGGACGAGGACGGCAAGCCGCTGGGTCCTGACGGACAAGTATTGCCAACCGACGACTCAGGACACTATATCTATCCGGCCATTGGACCAGATGGAAGCCCGTTGCCCACCGATGAGCACAAGCGACCTATATATCCTGTAGTGGGACCTGACGGAACACCTCTGCCAACCGACGACTCAGGAGCACCCCTTGGTTCTGATGGACGACCACTTCCCACCGATGTTAGCGGTAGACCGTTGGGTGAGGATGGTTCACCGCTGCCCACTGATAGTCTAGGTAACTACGTGAACGTGCCGCGTGAAGAGGTGGTTAGCAAAGAGCTGCCGACTGATGAAAGCGGAAATGTCATCTATCCAGTCACGAAGCCGGATGGCTCTCCTCTGCCAACCGATGTCTCCGGCAACTATGTCACCGACGAGGGAACGATTGTTGAGAAGGACGAGGACGGCAAGCCGCTGGGTCCTGACGGACAAGTATTGCCAACCGACGACTCAGGACACTATATCTATCCGGCCATTGGACCAGATGGAAGCCCGTTGCCCACCGATGAGCACAAGCGACCTATATATCCTGTAGTGGGACCTGACGGAACACCTCTGCCAACCGACGACTCAGGAGCACCCCTTGGTTCTGATGGACGACCACTTCCCACCGATGTTAGCGGTAGACCGTTGGGTGAGGATGGTTCACCGCTGCCCACTGATAGTCTAGGTAACTACGTGAACGTGCCGCGTGAAGAGGTGGTTAGCAAAGAGCTGCCGACTGATGAAAGCGGAAATGTCATCTATCCAGTCACGAAGCCGGATGGCTCTCCTCTGCCAACCGATGTCTCCGGCAACTATGTCACCGACGAGGGAACGATTGTTGAGAAGGACGAGGACGGCAAGCCGCTGGGTCCTGACGGACAAGTATTGCCAACCGACGACTCAGGACACTATATCTATCCGGCCATTGGACCAGATGGAAGCCCGTTGCCCACCGATGAGCACAAGCGACCTATATATCCTGTAGTGGGACCTGACGGAACACCTCTGCCAACCGACGACTCAGGAGCACCCCTTGGTTCTGATGGACGACCACTTCCCACCGATGTTAGCGGTAGACCGTTGGGTGAGGATGGTTCACCGCTGCCCACTGATAGTCTAGGTAACTACGTGAACGTGCCGCGTGAAGAGGTGGTTAGCAAAGAGCTGCCGACTGATGAAAGCGGAAATGTCATCTATCCAGTCACGAAGCCGGATGGCTCTCCTCTGCCAACCGATGTCTCCGGCAACTATGTCACCGACGAGGGAACGATTGTTGAGAAGGACGAGGACGGCAAGCCGCTGGGTCCTGACGGACAAGTATTGCCAACCGACGACTCAGGACACTATATCTATCCGGCCATTGGACCAGATGGAAGCCCGTTGCCCACCGATGAGCACAAGCGACCTATATATCCTGTAGTGGGACCTGACGGAACACCTCTGCCAACCGACGACTCAGGAGCACCCCTTGGTTCTGATGGACGACCACTTCCCACCGATGTTAGCGGTAGACCGTTGGGTGAGGATGGTTCACCGCTGCCCACTGATAGTCTAGGTAACTACGTGAACGTGCCGCGTGAAGAGGTGGTTAGCAAAGAGCTGCCGACTGATGAAAGCGGAAATGTCATCTATCCAGTCACGAAGCCGGATGGCTCTCCTCTGCCAACCGATGTCTCCGGCAACTATGTCACCGACGAGGGAACGATTGTTGAGAAGGACGAGGACGGCAAGCCGCTGGGTCCTGACGGACAAGTATTGCCAACCGACGACTCAGGACACTATATCTATCCGGCCATTGGACCAGATGGAAGCCCGTTGCCCACCGATGAGCACAAGCGACCTATATATCCTGTAGTGGGACCTGACGGAACACCTCTGCCAACCGACGACTCAGGAGCACCCCTTGGTTCTGATGGACGACCACTTCCCACCGATGTTAGCGGTAGACCGTTGGGTGAGGATGGTTCACCGCTGCCCACTGATAGTCTAGGTAACTACGTGAACGTGCCGCGTGAAGAGGTGGTTAGCAAAGAGCTGCCGACTGATGAAAGCGGAAATGTCATCTATCCAGTCACGAAGCCGGATGGCTCTCCTCTGCCAACCGATGTCTCCGGCAACTATGTCACCGACGAGGGAACGATTGTTGAGAAGGACGAGGACGGCAAGCCGCTGGGTCCTGACGGACAAGTATTGCCAACCGACGACTCAGGACACTATATCTATCCGGCCATTGGACCAGATGGAAGCCCGTTGCCCACCGATGAGCACAAGCGACCTATATATCCTGTAGTGGGACCTGACGGAACACCTCTGCCAACCGACGACTCAGGAGCACCCCTTGGTTCTGATGGACGACCACTTCCCACCGATGTTAGCGGTAGACCGTTGGGTGAGGATGGTTCACCGCTGCCCACTGATAGTCTAGGTAACTACGTGAACGTGCCGCGTGAAGAGGTGGTTAGCAAAGAGCTGCCGACTGATGAAAGCGGAAATGTCATCTATCCAGTCACGAAGCCGGATGGCTCTCCTCTGCCAACCGATGTCTCCGGCAACTATGTCACCGACGAGGGAACGATTGTTGAGAAGGACGAGGACGGCAAGCCGCTGGGTCCTGACGGACAAGTATTGCCAACCGACGACTCAGGACACTATATCTATCCGGCCATTGGACCAGATGGAAGCCCGTTGCCCACCGATGAGCACAAGCGACCTATATATCCTGTAGTGGGACCTGACGGAACACCTCTGCCAACCGACGACTCAGGAGCACCCCTTGGTTCTGATGGACGACCACTTCCCACCGATGTTAGCGGTAGACCGTTGGGTGAGGATGGTTCACCGCTGCCCACTGATAGTCTAGGTAACTACGTGAACGTGCCGCGTGAAGAGGTGGTTAGCAAAGAGCTGCCGACTGATGAAAGCGGAAATGTCATCTATCCAGTCACGAAGCCGGATGGCTCTCCTCTGCCAACCGATGTCTCCGGCAACTATGTCACCGACGAGGGAACGATTGTTGAGAAGGACGAGGACGGCAAGCCGCTGGGTCCTGACGGACAAGTATTGCCAACCGACGACTCAGGACACTATATCTATCCGGCCATTGGACCAGATGGAAGCCCGTTGCCCACCGATGAGCACAAGCGACCTATATATCCTGTAGTGGGACCTGACGGAACACCTCTGCCAACCGACGACTCAGGAGCACCCCTTGGTTCTGATGGACGACCACTTCCCACCGATGTTAGCGGTAGACCGTTGGGTGAGGATGGTTCACCGCTGCCCACTGATAGTCTAGGTAACTACGTGAACGTGCCGCGTGAAGAGGTGGTTAGCAAAGAGCTGCCGACTGATGAAAGCGGAAATGTCATCTATCCAGTCACGAAGCCGGATGGCTCTCCTCTGCCAACCGATGTCTCCGGCAACTATGTCACCGACGAGGGAACGATTGTTGAGAAGGACGAGGACGGCAAGCCGCTGGGTCCTGACGGACAAGTATTGCCAACCGACGACTCAGGACACTATATCTATCCGGCCATTGGACCAGATGGAAGCCCGTTGCCCACCGATGAGCACAAGCGACCTATATATCCTGTAGTGGGACCTGACGGAACACCTCTGCCAACCGACGACTCAGGAGCACCCCTTGGTTCTGATGGACGACCACTTCCCACCGATGTTAGCGGTAGACCGTTGGGTGAGGATGGTTCACCGCTGCCCACTGATAGTCTAGGTAACTACGTGAACGTGCCGCGTGAAGAGGTGGTTAGCAAAGAGCTGCCGACTGATGAAAGCGGAAATGTCATCTATCCAGTCACGAAGCCGGATGGCTCTCCTCTGCCAACCGATGTCTCCGGCAACTATGTCACCGACGAGGGAACGATTGTTGAGAAGGACGAGGACGGCAAGCCGCTGGGTCCTGACGGACAAGTATTGCCAACCGACGACTCAGGACACTATATCTATCCGGCCATTGGACCAGATGGAAGCCCGTTGCCCACCGACGAGCACAAGCGACCTATATATCCTGTAGTGGGACCTGACGGAACACCTCTGCCAACCGACGACTCAGGAGCACCCCTTGGTTCTGATGGACGACCACTTCCCACCGATGTTAGCGGTAGACCGTTGGGTGAGGATGGTTCACCGCTGCCCACTGATAGTCTAGGTAACTACGTGAACGTGCCGCGTGAAGAGGTGGTTAGCAAAGAGCTGCCGACTGATGAAAGCGGAAATGTCATCTATCCAGTCACGAAGCCGGATGGCTCTCCTCTGCCAACCGATGTCTCCGGCAACTATGTCACCGACGAGGGAACGATTGTTGAGAAGGACGAGGACGGCAAGCCGCTGGGTCCTGACGGACAAGTATTGCCAACCGACGACTCAGGACACTATATCTATCCGGCCATTGGACCAGATGGAAGCCCGTTGCCCACCGATGAGCACAAGCGACCTATATATCCTGTAGTGGGACCTGACGGAACACCTCTGCCAACCGACGACTCAGGAGCACCCCTTGGTTCTGATGGACGACCACTTCCCACCGATGTTAGCGGTAAACCGCTGGGTGAGGATGGTTCACCGCTGCCCACTGATAGTCTAGGTAACTATGTCAGCATTCCATCTGAGACTACTGTTAGCGAAGAGCTGCCGACTGATGAAAGCGGAAATTTCATCTATCCAGTCACGAAGCCAGATGGCTCTCCTCTGCCAACCGATGTCTCCGGCAACTATGTCACCGACGAGGGAACGATTGTTGAGAAGGACGAGGACGGCAAGCCGCTGGGTCCTGACGGACAAGTATTGCCAACCGACGACTCAGGACACTATATCTATCCGGCAATTGGACCAGATGGAAGCCCGTTGCCCACCGATGAGCACAAGCGACCCATATATCCTGTAGTGGGACCTGACGGAACACCTCTGCCAACTGACGGTTTTGGAAATTTCATTGGTTTGGACGGTTATCCCGTTCCTACTAACTCACTTGGGGTTCCAATTTCTGTTGATGGATGGCCCTTACCAGTTAATAGTGAGGGGGAATATGTTGCAGGGGACAGTTCAAATCGGTGTGCTCCTGATAAACCTCGTACTGATACTGTGTTGTTTATTGTTGAAAGTTCGCACGCCAGCTCAGAATTTTTGGATCCAATTAAAGTTATGTTGAAATCTCTAGTTAGATCTCTTGCAAATCATACCATGCCAAAATTCGGCAAAATTATTTATGGTGCCACGACTGAGGTGACCATCGATATTGGAAACTATAGGGACGTAGAAGAGCTTGTAAATTCATTTGATGAGATTAGGGAAATTGGAGGTGCACCAGATAGCAAATTGGCGTTAAAAACAGCATATCAACTTCTTATGGAGCAAGAGCGCGGGTCAACTGTGGTTTTGCATCTACATATTACTCCTCTCGGGTCAGTATTCACCTAAGAGTTTCAAAATATCTTCTCATTAAAGATTCATGGCCCAAATTAAAATAGGTGTCTTTATAGTTTCTTGGCCACTTTGAGCTATTTACACTACATTGGCGGTTTCTAAAAAACTTTGATTTTCAGGAATGATGAGCTGAGATTCATCGATACAATTCAGAAAAAAAAGAATACGAAAGTCGAGAATCTGGATGAAGCTTATTGGGCTCAGCAGAATCCTGAACAAAACGGATTCCAGCGATTCATTTGTGTTCTTCCCCCTGGTAAATGATTTTCTATATTCTTTTTACAATATTCTAATGCTAGTAACCTCGAAATTATGAAGATGAGAACAGTCCTAACGCTTTTGTTTGCTTAAAATTAATTAACATATAGCGCAAATATCACAGATGCGTCGAAAAGCGGAGTATTGCAAATAATTGATTTTTTTTTTGTTGATAAATTTAGTTCTTTTTTAAACATTTAATTATGCCAATTTTTAAAAATGTTAATGCATTTTCTTCTTTATATGGTTGATTATTTCAGCCAGGATAAAGCTTTCGTACTTATCTTCATTTTAAAATGGTTTTATATGCAGGTAATTAGGCTAGTGCTTGCTATTAGTTATTTATTTATTACAATATTATATTTGTTTTGTCGCATTTTCTGATTGGGATATTGGATGGATGGATTTTCTCTTGTGACCTATTTTATTGCTTAATTTATGTAGTTATAGGGGACAGTATATGATGAAGTATAAAATTTACAAACCAGAAGTTTTTAAATATTTAGAGGCCTTTTTTTAAATACATGTGTTAAGCAACTACATTTGCATCAAATATCAGTTATACTTGCTCCAAGTGCTACGCTAACAGTAGATAAATTACGTAGGCGTAGAGTTTTAAATATGAGGTGTTTTATTTTATAATGATTATTGTTAAAGTGATACCATATGACTGTAGTGATTTAAATTTGAGCCATATTAAGACGTATAAAATAAATTATTGAATAGAAGTTATGTTCACGCTAAATATTATTTATTGTGGAATTTAATTTTTTTATTGAATCTCATTATCTCTGCGAAGCATATTTATTGCCAAGGCTTACTATGTATTTGAGTTATAAACTGGGATACTTCATTACGGCGCGTGATAATTGTTTGTTGAACCTCTGAGTAATTAGTAAGTAATTTTTTACTTAATTCTATAAAATGGAATGAAGTTGGTTTCGCAGTTAAAATTTGAGAAATATCCTGACCATTCCTTATATGAATTTTTATAACGTTTATTTTCTAAAATTATCTATTTCTATTCAAAAATTCTAGTAGATTGAAATAACGCTAAACATACACACGTTTTTGTTCTTTAAGGTGAATACCACCCATTACTTCGTATATTATTGTAATACACACACGTGTAAGAAATTTAATCAGAGTTGTTTTGTTGAAACAGCCATCCATCCAGACATTTCATTTATTTCGTATGCTGTTTTGGAATTTTGAATATGTCCATATTGATTTTTTTACATATGATTGGTTTCGCAATTAAATGTACCTAGTTCTCTACGGACATGTAATTCATTGCCTCAAAAAATTCTTCCCTAATCAATATCGGTATTATTAGTATTTCTTGTCGCGTTTAAGTGGCACCATTTATTCCCCGATAACTAGAAATCCCTAAATTAGTCGAAATCTTGGTAGACGTATTCATTTAGTTATTAGGCAGTCTTTGATTGTAAAAGCACCATTAAAAAAATTTCGTTTTTATTTTATTCAAAATTTAAGAGTGTAAATATCGTGATTATAGAGAGAAATGTAAATAGAGACTAGGATAGTTGTAATGTTAAAACAAGGGAAAAAGTAGAGATTAAGTAAGACACAATAAAGGAGTTGCCTAATGACAATTATAGCATATTAGATAGTATAGTAATTAAAGAATAGATCAGGTTTTCAGTATAATAGCTAATAATTAATAGGAACACAAGAGTATTGTATATACAGAGCGGACAAAAAGACCGATTTTAAAGGTTTTCTAACTTCTATCAAACTTAACAAAGATTGTTGTTTAAGGGCATTCCTCACAGTTTGGAAATCTAGCTTTTCGAGCGTATAAACACCATTAGCATATGTCCGTTACATGTGGAAAGTACGATTATCGATTTTTGGAAGACACCAATTCCCGTGTTTTTCGTAGGAATTTGGTCTCAGTTATCTCGCTTTCCTACCTCTCCACTAGCTGAAAATGTTTTTCTTGGAAAGATCTAGGTACAACTAAGAATAACCACGATATTCAAGGATATGATGCTTCTAACATGCGCCGTCAGCAAAACCAAAGTCTAGAACAATGGTAAATTTGACCTACCACAGAAGCGTTCTACATAAGAGCATCCCCATTCCCAACTGCAGATCCGCACATCCAAGTAGATTCACTACCGCATAGGATTCTGCTTCATCCTACGTAGGCAGATCAAACCACGGAATAGCTTCAAAACAACATTCTGGCTTTAGTACAGTGGCGCTCAGAATGACTAGTAACAAATTGCGTCGAGGGCACAAAAGAACACTAAGTGAACTATCGATTGTAACTCGCTTCTGAATGATCTACTTTGTATTCTAATTAAAACTTCATTTTCAGCATCAAATTGCGGTTCTTCCCTGCATAGTTTCCTTAGTTCAATGCAAAGTGTTTGGTGAGAAAAGAATATCTCAACTTCAAGGGATTATTATGACAATATAAGTGGACCACAAAAGGCGTCAATCATTTAGTAATATCGTCACTATTCTATAGTCCATTTTTTATTGATGAATTGAAGTACTTTTTACTTCCATGCTCTGTTAGGAGTCACCAAAGTAGGGTCCAGCAAAGGGCAGGATTATTTAGCGCTGAATTTTGGGAAAGCTATGACCTATAAACCAACGACTGATATATTTTGTTACCTATCGCTTTTGTATTGATCCGAAAAGTCCTGTGATGGCCTTGTGGTGTAGGTCATACGAAGTGGGATTTGCTGCGCAGGATCGGTTCCATTCGAGAACCGAAAGGCGTCTCCATTTCTTTCTCCTTCTTCTTGCCAAACTCGTCCGATCGAATGCGCCGCAATAATTGCCATCCAAAATAGCGGATTGTGAGTGAGGATAGTTGACCAAACATGGCGAAGTGTTTCAGTTAAGAGGTAAAGAAATTCCCTCGCATAGGAAGAGTCTCTCTGTGACGAGTGCAAAACGATAGCCTAAGAGCATAGAAATAGAGCAATTTAATCGGTCAACACACAAAACTCACTCGGTCCAATTTTATGCAAAAATAAATATAAAAATTGGTATAACACTAATTCTTTAAGTAGGAAAACAGTTGAAATCGTGGCTTAGTGGTAGTCGGCGAGGCGTAGGTGCGGTGGTCGAGGTGTCGATCCCCTCCGGTTCCATTTTGATCTTCTCGTATTGAGTAATAGCTAATCATTTATTGTGCGTATGTGCACTCCCGGCTGAGGTACGGAACAGGCTTAGGTGGGGTTTCGGCTATTCGCGAAACAAACTGCACACCACCGAGCAAATGTAAGTTTCGATGCACTTGGACGGTAAGTTTGGAAGACTCCGAGCAATGTAAGTTCAATGGTGAGTTTTCCTTGCGGGTTTTCCTTACAATTTTTCGGGTCTTTCTTGAGCCGAGGGTTTCGCCTCAGTGCTCTTCCCCAAACTCCTCTTTGGGAGGAGAGTGGGATAATTTTGGACGCTTATGAAGCGTTTAGCACTTAGGTGCTGAAGTGCTTCAGGAGCTTATTGGCACCTAGGTGCCTTTTGACCCTAATGGGTCACGCTGAAAAACCTTGGAAAGACGGATCTATGCCCAATTTTTTTACTCTGGGTCTCCTATCTCTCGACAGCAAAAACTAAACCAGCGAAAGGTACGGAAACCGAAAAGTGTTTATGTTTTTGAATTTTCTAGTTTCTTCGGGCTTCAAAAGCCCTTCGAAAGCCACTCACAACGAGTAGCTGGACACGACCAGAAATACCTTCCGGACAGGGAAGGTAGGATATGGTCTTTTGGAGGGAATACTACCCTATACCATTTAATGGTTGGGGTAGTATCCTTCCTAATTTTGGAGACCTTAGCCTAGAGGTAGCTAAGGTTCTATCTATATATAAATAAATATAACTGATTAGTGTTCTTTAGAATGTTGAAAAATTTTGCATGACCTCCCCTTATATTCTAATTATTGGCACTTGGGTGCCAAAAAAGCTGCTGAAGCAGTTCAGCACCTAAGTGCCGAACGCTTCAGAAGCGTCCAAAATTATCCCACTCTCCTCCCAAAGAGGAGGTTGGGGAAGAGCACTGAGGCAAAGCCCCGGCTCAAGAAAGCCTTGAAAAATAGAGAGAAAAACTCACCAATAAACTTATATTGTTCGGAGTCTTCTAAACCTACCGTCCAAGTGCATCGAAACTTACATTGCTCGGTGGTGTGCAGTTTGTTCCGCGAATAGCCGAAACCCCACCTAAGCCTGTTCCGTACCTCAGCCGGGAGTGCACATACGCACAATAAATGATTAGCTATTAGTCAATACGAGAAGATCAAAACGGAACCCGCGGGGATCGACACCTCGACCCCCGCACCTAAGCATCGCCGACTACCACTAAGCCACGATTTCAACTGTTTTCCTACTTAAAGAATTAGTGTTATATGAATTTTTATATATTTTTGTAGAAAAACAGCCAAAGTCAGCCGTTTGTGTTGGGCGAATAAACTGCTTTGTTTCTATGCTCTTAGGCGGCTATCGTTTTGCACTCGTCACAGAGAGACTCTTCCTATGCGAGGGAATTTCTTTACCTCTTAACTGAAACACTTCGCCATGTTTGGTCAACTATCCTCACTCACAAACAGCTATTTTGGATGGCAATTGTTGCGGCGCATTCGATCGGACGAGTTTGGCAAGAAGAAGGAGAAAGAAATGGAGACGCCTTTCGGTTCTCGAATGGAACCGATCCTGCGCAGCAAATCCCACTTCGTATGACCTACACCACAAGGCCATCACAGGACTTTTCGGATCAATACAAAAGCGATAGGTAACAAAATATATCAGTCGTTGGTTTATAGGTCATAGCTTTCCCAAAATTCAGCGCTAAATAATCCTGCCCTTTGCTGGACCCTACTTTGGTGACTCCTAACAGAGCATGGAAGTAAAAAGTACTTCAATTCATCAATAAAAAATGGACTATAGAATAGTGACGATATTACTAAATGATTGACGCCTTTTGTGGTCCACTTATATTCCCTATAATAATCCCTTGAAGTTGAGATATTCTTTTCTCACCAAACACTTTGCATTGAACTAAGGAAATTATGCAGGGAAGAACCGCAATTTGATGCTGAAATCGAATCTCTAATTAGAATACAAAGTAGATCATTCAGAAGCGAGTTACAATCGATAGTTCACTTAGTGTTCTTTTGTGCCCTCGACGCAATTTGTTACTAGTCATTCTGAGCGCCACTGTAGGTTGTTGTGACGAAATGACTTGTACACCTATGATACGAAAACATTATAGAACAATAACATAACAGTAATTTTCTCGTTAAAACATTGAAACGCAATCCTTGCTAGTAGAAAAATGGAAGATTAAAAACTTGTTGAACGATATAAACTAAAGAGTTCCACAAAAGACCAAAAATTATATTTTCCGCGTTCTACATATGCCAATAAAGTTTATATATCTTTAAAGATAGATTTTCAAATCTTTGGAAGCATTTTTAAACAATACATTTTATTCAGAACAAACGAAGATAAGAATCAATTTAAACAATTCATTACTTCTCAGTCCTATCTATGCAAACATCAACAATTTGGGTTTGGAGAAAGTTACAACTAAATCGGTCAGAATAGCCGAAAAACATAGTGAACAAAAAAATTCTATTACACTTCAGATAGACTTCTTTTTAATTTTAAGAGGTTATCAAACAATTGCCAACAATAGTTACAACTACAGCAACATAAACATATATATTGCAGTTGACAAAACACGCAAATTAGAAGAAACAGCTCCTCCTACACGATATCCCGTGGTCACACAAGATGGCTCTCCTCTGCCAACCGATGTCTCCGGCAACTATGTCACCGACGAGGGAACGATTGTTGAGAAGGACGAGGATGGCAAGCCGCTGGGTCCTGACGGACAAGTATTGCCAACCGACGACTCAGGACACTATATCTATCCGGCCATTGGACCAGATGGAAGCCCGTTGCCCACCGATGAGCACAAGCGACCTATATATCCTGTAGTGGGACCTGACGGAACACCTCTGCCAACCGACGACTCAGGAGCACCCCTTGGTTCTGATGGACGACCACTTCCCACCGATGTTAGCGGTAAACCGCTGGGTGAGGATGGTTCACCGCTGCCCACTGATAGTCTAGGTAACTATGTCAGCATTCCATCTGAGACTACTGTTAGCGAAGAGCTGCCGACTGATGAAAGCGGAAATTTCATCTATCCAGTCACGAAGCCAGATGGCTCTCCTCTGCCAACCGATGTCTCCGGCAACTATGTCACCGACGAGGGAACGATTGTTGAGAAGGACGAGGACGGCAAGCCGCTGGGTCCTGACGGACAAGTATTGCCAACCGACGACTCAGGACACTATATCTATCCGGCAATTGGACCAGATGGAAGCCCGTTGCCCACCGATGAGCACAAGCGACCCATATATCCTGTAGTGGGACCTGACGGAACACCTCTGCCAACTGACGGTTTTGGAAATTTCATTGGTTTGGACGGTTATCCCGTTCCTACTAACTCACTTGGGGTTCCAATTTCTGTTGATGGATGGCCCTTACCAGTTAATAGTGAGGGGGAATATGTTGCAGGGGACAGTTCAAATCGGTGTGCTCCTGATAAACCTCGTACTGATACTGTGTTGTTTATTGTTGAAAGTTCGCACGCCAGCTCAGAATTTTTGGATCCAATTAAAGTTATGTTGAAATCTCTAGTTAGATCTCTTGCAAATCATACCATGCCAAAATTCGGCAAAATTATTTATGGTGCCACGACTGAGGTGACCATCGATATTGGAAACTATAGGGACGTAGAAGAGCTTGTAAATTCATTTGATGAGATTAGGGAAATTGGAGGTGCACCAGATAGCAAATTGGCGTTAAAAACAGCATATCAACTTCTTATGGAGCAAGAGCGCGGGTCAACTGTGGTTTTGCATCTACATATTACTCCTCTCGGGTCAGTATTCACCTAAGAGTTTCAAAATATCTTCTCATTAAAGATTCATGGCCCAAATTAAAATAGGTGTCTTTATAGTTTCTTGGCCACTTTGAGCTATTTACACTACATTGGCGGTTTCTAAAAAACTTTGATTTTCAGGAATGATGAGCTGAGATTCATCGATACAATTCAGAAAAAAAAGAATACGAAAGTCGAGAATCTGGATGAAGCTTATTGGGCTCAGCAGAATCCTGAACAAAACGGATTCCAGCGATTCATTTGTGTTCTTCCCCCTGGTAAATGATTTTCTATATTCTTTTTACAATATTCTAATGCTAGTAACCTCGAAATTATGAAGATGAGAACAGTCCTAACGCTTTTGTTTGCTTAAAATTAATTAACATATAGCGCAAATATCACAGATGCGTCGAAAAGCGGAGTATTGCAAATAATTGATTTTATTAGAAACTCATTATTCATTCGTAATTAACTACAATTTTTAATACGTTTAATGTTAGCACCACATTCACTTCTTCACAATGAAAATGTGATTTTGCGCGTAATAGGAATTGTTGACAACTTGAAAAACAAAAGTAAACCAACGACGTAAAACAAAACAAAACATTTAAAAAAAAGGACGATAAATCAATATAAATAAAAAAACACCTATTAGTTTATTTCGAGAACTAATTTCAAAAAAAAATAAACGATAAACAATCGCTGGTATAAATATTTCCCTCTAAATATCCCCTATAATTAAACAGTTCCTCAATATAATAAAAAATAGACAAGAAAACACCAATACAATTTCCAGCTATGGGTCCTGACGGACAAGTGTTGCCAACCGACGACTCAGGACACTATATCTATCCGGCCATTGGACCAGATGGAAGCCCGTTGCCCACCGATGAGCACAAGCGACCCATATATCCTGTAGTGGGACCTGACGGAACACCTCTGCCAACCGACGACTCAGGAGCACCCCTTGGTTCTGATGGACGACCACTTCCCACCGATGTTAGCGGTAAACCGCTGGGTGAGGATGGTTCACCGCTGCCCACTGATAGTCTAGGTAACTACGTGAACGTGCCGCGTGAAGAGGTGGTTAGCAAAGAGCTGCCGACTGATGAAAGCGGAAATGTCATCTATCCAGTCACGAAGCCAGATGGCTCTCCTCTGCCAACCGATGTCTCCGGCAACTATGTCACCGACGAGGGAACGATTGTTGAGAAGGACGAGGACGGCAAGCCGCTGGGTCCTGACGGACAAGTGTTGCCAACCGACGACTCAGGACACTATATCTATCCGGCAATTGGACCAGATGGAAGCCTGTTGCCCACCAATGATTCAGGAACATTACGTCATGGAGTTGTTTTGAATTGTAAAATTCGATCAGCACTCTTGGACGCTGTCTTTGCTATAGATGTGAGAAATATGACTAGCGATGATTTTCATAGTGCTCTTGTTGGAGTCTCTTCTTTTGCTGATGAGGTTGACATGGCTCCAGATGTCACACGTTTGTCTGTAATTATTTTTGGAAGAAATGTTATGGTTCCTTTACCACTAGGTGGATATCAAGAGAAAGAGCATTTTAAATCTATTTTATTGAATTTAAAAGTGCCTTTATCCGATTTAACTGATGGACGAATAGCTGTTTCACTTGCCGCAAATCAGCAGTTTATCACATTCCCAAGACCTCTTGCTTCAAAGATTGTTGTTATACTCACGTTACATGGAGAAGGGTTAGTTTTTTTTTAAAGTCATATTTTTACGTACAATTTTATTTATAGTGATAAGATGCTAGTTTTAAAATGGTAAAAGCAATGCTCTGCAGTTAAATTCAAAGTGTTATTCTTTTTAATTTCATTGAAATTTCTTGAAAGAAAAGTTCTGAGTACTTTAATATTATTTATGCTAAATATTTAGTTTGCTATAGCCATTTATAATGAGTAGTTTAAAAGAATAAGTAGTAGGTTGTGACATTCTCCTCATTTTGCTGATTTTTTGTATTTATTATATTAATAAATATATGATAACTACAATATTAACAAAGGTTTCATAAGTTTCGAAAGTTCCTCACCGAAGTTATGCATAAAAGTAAATTATATCCAAACTCAGAGCCTTAGGTATTATTTGACAAAGATTTCATGTCTCTTTAGGAAATTTTTCATCATTTTATATAGGTATATTCTAGAAAATATGGGGACAATGCATTAAGGAAATACTAAAACAGCTCATGTTACAATCTCTGCTGTAAGTATACAGCGTCTTCAAATAATAAACAGTGATTGTTAGTAGGCGCGAAAGTTATCAATGACTTTTATAGCTTAAATCGTAAATAATTTAGCAACTATGTTTTACACAACTAAACATATATACCAGTTCGTTTTTTCTCGAGTATCCCGGCAAATAGATAATACAACTGAATAAATACCTAGTTTTTTTAAAACATAATTACTTTACACTTAATAAAATGATTCGAATATCGATTCTCTAGTAATTTGAACAACAAACGTTACTTTATTTAATTTTACAGATAACTAAAAAAAATAGCAAATATTTTAGTATCTAATATTTTATAAATATTAGCACATTAATAACTTAAAAAATAACTCCATATAGAAATTCAAATTACATTTAAATTCGCACATATGCTTAAATTATTTTAATATGCATTTTCTAGCAATCTGCCAAAAGGAACCAACCCATTCTACTATACCATCACCTCAGAAAATCAAGACGAAAGCCACGAGAAAGCAATAAATCTTAAACAAATTACTGGATCCAAATTAGCAAGACAAATAGAAAAAAAATGTGAAGAAGGCAAATTCCAAATTATTCCATCAAAGGATGCAATCATTCATGATTTCCCTACAACAACTGAAACTAAAGCAAAAAATATACTAATTGTGGGACGTGACGGAACACCTCTGCCAACCGACGACTCAGGAGCACCCCTTGGTTCTGATGGACGACCACTTCCCACCGATGTTAGCGGTAAACCGCTGGGTGAGGATGGTTCACCGCTGCCCACTGATAGTCTAGGTAACTACGTGAACGTGCCGCGTGAAGAGGTGGTTAGCAAAGAGCTGCCGACTGATGAAAGCGGAAATGTCATCTATCCAGTCACGAAGCCAGATGGCTCTCCTCTGCCAACCGATGTCTCCGGCAACTATGTCACCGACGAGGGAACGATTGTTGAGAAGGACGAGGACGGCAAGCCGCTGGGTCCTGACGGACAAGTGTTGCCAACCGACGACTCAGGACACTATATCTATCCGGCCATTGGACCAGATGGAAGCCCGTTGCCCACCGATGAGCACAAGCGACCCATATATCCTGTAGTGGGACCTGACGGAACACCTCTGCCAACCGACGACTCAGGAGCACCCCTTGGTTCTGATGGACGACCACTTCCCACCGATGTTAGCGGTAAACCGCTGGGTGAGGATGGTTCACCGCTGCCCACTGATAGTCTAGGTAACTATGTCAGCGTTCCACCTGAGACTGCCGTTAGCAAAGAGCTGCCGACTGATGAAAGCGGAAATGTCATCTATCCAGTCACGAAGCCGGATGGCTCTCCTCTGCCAACCGATGTCTCCGGCAACTATGTCACCGACGAGGGAACGATTGTTGAGAAGGACGAGGACGGCAAGCCGCTGGGTCCTGACGGACAAGTGTTGCCAACCGACGACTCAGGACACTATATCTATCCGGCCATTGGACCAGATGGAAGCCCGTTGCCCACCGATGAGCACAAGCGACCCATATATCCTGTAGTGGGACCTGACGGAACACCTCTGCCAACCGACGACTCAGGAGCACCCCTTGGTTCTGATGGACGACCACTTCCCACCGATGTTAGCGGTAAACCGCTGGGTGAGGATGGTTCACCGCTGCCCACTGATAGTCTAGGTAACTACGTGAACGTGCCGCGTGAAGAGGTGGTTAGCAAAGAGCTGCCGACTGATGAAAGCGGAAATGTCATCTATCCAGTCACGAAGCCAGATGGCTCTCCTCTGCCAACCGATGTCTCCGGCAACTATGTCACCGACGAGGGAACGATTGTTGAGAAGGACGAGGACGGCAAGCCGCTGGGTCCTGACGGACAAGTGTTGCCAACCGACGACTCAGGACACTATATCTATCCGGCCATTGGACCAGATGGAAGCCCGTTGCCCACCGATGAGCACAAGCGACCCATATATCCTGTAGTGGGACCTGACGGAACACCTCTGCCAACCGACGACTCAGGAGCACCCCTTGGTTCTGATGGACGACCACTTCCCACCGATGTTAGCGGTAAACCGCTGGGTGAGGATGGTTCACCGCTGCCCACTGATAGTCTAGGTAACTATGTCAGCGTTCCACCTGAGACTGCCGTTAGCAAAGAGCTGCCGACTGATGAAAGCGGAAATGTCATCTATCCAGTCACGAAGCCGGATGGCTCTCCTCTGCCAACCGATGTCTCCGGCAACTATGTCACCGACGAGGGAACGATTGTTGAGAAGGACGAGGACGGCAAGCCGCTGGGTCCTGACGGACAAGTGTTGCCAACCGACGACTCAGGACACTATATCTATCCGGCCATTGGACCAGATGGAAGCCCGTTGCCCACCGATGAGCACAAGCGACCCATATATCCTGTAGTGGGACCTGACGGAACACCTCTGCCAACCGACGACTCAGGAGCACCCCTTGGTTCTGATGGACGACCACTTCCCACCGATGTTAGCGGTAAACCGCTGGGTGAGGATGGTTCACCGCTGCCCACTGATAGTCTAGGTAACTACGTGAACGTGCCGCATGAAGAGGTGGTTAGCAAAGAGCTGCCGACTGATGAAAGCGGAAATGTCATCTATCCAGTCACGAAGCCGGATGGCTCTCCTCTGCCAACCGATGTCTCCGGCAACTATGTCACCGACGAGGGAACGATTGTTGAGAAGGACGAGGACGGCAAGCCGCTGGGTCCTGACGGACAAGTGTTGCCAACCGACGACTCAGGACACTATATCTATCCGGCCATTGGACCAGATGGAAGCCCGTTGCCCACCGATGAGCACAAGCGACCCATATATCCTGTAGTGGGACCTGACGGAACACCTCTGCCAACCGACGACTCAGGAGCACCCCTTGGTTCTGATGGACGACCACTTCCCACCGATGTTAGCGGTAAACCGCTGGGTGAGGATGGTTCACCGCTGCCCACTGATAGTCTAGGTAACTACGTGAACGTGCCGCGTGAAGAGGTGGTTAGCAAAGAGCTGCCGACTGATGAAAGCGGAAATGTCATCTATCCAGTCACGAAGCCGGATGGCTCTCCTCTGCCAACCGATGTCTCCGGCAACTATGTCACCGACGAGGGAACGATTGTTGAGAAGGACGAGGACGGCAAGCCGCTGGGTCCTGACGGACAAGTGTTGCCAACCGACGACTCAGGACACTATATCTATCCGGCCATTGGACCAGATGGAAGCCCGTTGCCCACCGATGAGCACAAGCGACCCATATATCCTGTAGTGGGACCTGACGGAACACCTCTGCCAACCGACGACTCAGGAGCACCCCTTGGTTCTGATGGACGACCACTTCCCACCGATGTTAGCGGTAAACCGCTGGGTGAGGATGGTTCACCGCTGCCCACTGATAGTCTAGGTAACTACGTGAACGTGCCGCGTGAAGAGGTGGTTAGCAAAGAGCTGCCGACTGATGAAAGCGGAAATGTCATCTATCCAGTCACGAAGCCAGATGGCTCTCCTCTGCCAACCGATGTCTCCGGCAACTATGTCACCGACGAGGGAACGATTGTTGAGAAGGACGAGGACGGCAAGCCGCTGGGTCCTGACGGACAAGTGTTGCCAACCGACGACTCAGGACACTATATCTATCCGGCCATTGGACCAGATGGAAGCCCGTTGCCCACCGATGAGCACAAGCGACCCATATATCCTGTAGTGGGACCTGACGGAACACCTCTGCCAACCGACGACTCAGGAGCACCCCTTGGTTCTGATGGACGACCACTTCCCACCGATGTTAGCGGTAAACCGCTGGGTGAGGATGGTTCACCGCTGCCCACTGATAGTCTAGGTAACTACGTGAACGTGCCGCATGAAGAGGTGGTTAGCAAAGAGCTGCCGACTGATGAAAGCGGAAATGTCATCTATCCAGTCACGAAGCCGGATGGCTCTCCTCTGCCAACCGATGTCTCAGGCAACTATGTCACCGACGAGGGAACGATTGTTGAGAAGGACGAGGACGGCAAGCCGCTGGGTCCTGACGGACAAGTGTTGCCAACCGACGACTCAGGACACTATATCTATCCGGCCATTGGACCAGATGGAAGCCCGTTGCCCACCGATGAGCACAAGCGACCCATATATCCTGTAGTGGGACCTGACGGAACACCTCTGCCAACCGACGACTCAGGAGCACCCCTTGGTTCTGATGGACGACCACTTCCCACCGATGTTAGCGGTAAACCGCTGGGTGAGGATGGTTCACCGCTGCCCACTGATAGTCTAGGTAACTATGTCAGCGTTCCACCTGAGACTGCCGTTAGCAAAGAGCTGCCGACTGATGAAAGCGGAAATGTCATCTATCCAGTCACGAAGCCGGATGGCTCTCCTCTGCCAACCGATGTCTCCGGCAACTATGTCACCGACGAGGGAACGATTGTTGAGAAGGACGAGGACGGCAAGCCGCTGGGTCCTGACGGACAAGTGTTGCCAACCGACGACTCAGGACACTATATCTATCCGGCCATTGGACCAGATGGAAGCCCGTTGCCCACCGATGAGCACAAGCGACCCATATATCCTGTAGTGGGACCTGACGGAACACCTCTGCCAACCGACGACTCAGGAGCACCCCTTGGTTCTGATGGACGACCACTTCCCACCGATGTTAGCGGTAAACCGCTGGGTGAGGATGGTTCACCGCTGCCCACTGATAGTCTAGGTAACTATGTCAGCGTTCCACCTGAGACTGCCGTTAGCAAAGAGCTGCCGACTGATGAAAGCGGAAATGTCATCTATCCAGTCACGAAGCCGGATGGCTCTCCTCTGCCAACCGATGTCTCCGGCAACTATGTCACCGACGAGGGAACGATTGTTGAGAAGGACGAGGACGGCAAGCCGCTGGGTCCTGACGGACAAGTGTTGCCAACCGACGACTCAGGACACTATATCTATCCGGCCATTGGACCAGATGGAAGCCCGTTGCCCACCGATGAGCACAAGCGACCCATATATCCTGTAGTGGGACCTGACGGAACACCTCTGCCAACCGACGACTCAGGAGCACCCCTTGGTTCTGATGGACGACCACTTCCCACCGATGTTAGCGGTAAACCGCTGGGTGAGGATGGTTCACCGCTGCCCACTGATAGTCTAGGTAACTACGTGAACGTGCCGCGTGAAGAGGTGGTTAGCAAAGAGCTGCCGACTGATGAAAGCGGAAATGTCATCTATCCAGTCACGAAGCCGGATGGCTCTCCTCTGCCAACCGATGTCTCCGGCAACTATGTCACCGACGAGGGAACGATTGTTGAGAAGGACGAGGACGGCAAGCCGCTGGGTCCTGACGGACAAGTGTTGCCAACCGACGACTCAGGACACTATATCTATCCGGCCATTGGACCAGATGGAAGCCCGTTGCCCACCGATGAGCACAAGCGACCCATATATCCTGTAGTGGGACCTGACGGAACACCTCTGCCAACCGACGACTCAGGAGCACCCCTTGGTTCTGATGGACGACCACTTCCCACCGATGTTAGCGGTAAACCGCTGGGTGAGGATGGTTCACCGCTGCCCACTGATAGTCTAGGTAACTATGTCAGCGTTCCACCTGAGACTGCCGTTAGCAAAGAGCTGCCGACTGATGAAAGCGGAAATGTCATCTATCCAGTCACGAAGCCGGATGGCTCTCCTCTGCCAACCGATGTCTCCGGCAACTATGTCACCGACGAGGGAACGATTGTTGAGAAGGACGAGGACGGCAAGCCGCTGGGTCCTGACGGACAAGTGTTGCCAACCGACGACTCAGGACACTATATCTATCCGGCCATTGGACCAGATGGAAGCCCGTTGCCCACCGATGAGCACAAGCGACCCATATATCCTGTAGTGGGACCTGACGGAACACCTCTGCCAACCGACGACTCAGGAGCACCCCTTGGTTCTGATGGACGACCACTTCCCACCGATGTTAGCGGTAAACCGCTGGGTGAGGATGGTTCACCGCTGCCCACTGATAGTCTAGGTAACTATGTCAGCGTTCCACCTGAGACTGCCGTTAGCAAAGAGCTGCCGACTGATGAAAGCGGAAATGTCATCTATCCAGTCACGAAGCCGGATGGCTCTCCTCTGCCAACCGATGTCTCCGGCAACTATGTCACCGACGAGGGAACGATTGTTGAGAAGGACGAGGACGGCAAGCCGCTGGGTCCTGACGGACAAGTGTTGCCAACCGACGACTCAGGACACTATATCTATCCGGCCATTGGACCAGATGGAAGCCCGTTGCCCACCGATGAGCACAAGCGACCCATATATCCTGTAGTGGGACCTGACGGAACACCTCTGCCAACCGACGACTCAGGAGCACCCCTTGGTTCTGATGGACGACCACTTCCCACCGATGTTAGCGGTAAACCGCTGGGTGAGGATGGTTCACCGCTGCCCACTGATAGTCTAGGTAACTACGTGAACGTGCCGCGTGAAGAGGTGGTTAGCAAAGAGCTGCCGACTGATGAAAGCGGAAATGTCATCTATCCAGTCACGAAGCCAGATGGCTCTCCTCTGCCAACCGATGTCTCCGGCAACTATGTCACCGACGAGGGAACGATTGTTGAGAAGGACGAGGACGGCAAGCCGCTGGGTCCTGACGGACAAGTGTTGCCAACCGACGACTCAGGACACTATATCTATCCGGCCATTGGACCAGATGGAAGCCCGTTGCCCACCGATGAGCACAAGCGACCCATATATCCTGTAGTGGGACCTGACGGAACACCTCTGCCAACCGACGACTCAGGAGCACCCCTTGGTTCTGATGGACGACCACTTCCCACCGATGTTAGCGGTAAACCGCTGGGTGAGGATGGTTCACCGCTGCCCACTGATAGTCTAGGTAACTACGTGAACGTGCCGCGTGAAGAGGTGGTTAGCAAAGAGCTGCCGACTGATGAAAGCGGAAATGTCATCTATCCAGTCACGAAGCCAGATGGCTCTCCTCTGCCAACCGATGTCTCCGGCAACTATGTCACCGACGAGGGAACGATTGTTGAGAAGGACGAGGACGGCAAGCCGCTGGGTCCTGACGGACAAGTGTTGCCAACCGACGACTCAGGACACTATATCTATCCGGCCATTGGACCAGATGGAAGCCCGTTGCCCACCGATGAGCACAAGCGACCCATATATCCTGTAGTGGGACCTGACGGAACACCTCTGCCAACCGACGACTCAGGAGCACCCCTTGGTTCTGATGGACGACCACTTCCCACCGATGTTAGCGGTAAACCGCTGGGTGAGGATGGTTCACCGCTGCCCACTGATAGTCTAGGTAACTACGTGAACGTGCCGCGTGAAGAGGTGGTTAGCAAAGAGCTGCCGACTGATGAAAGCGGAAATGTCATCTATCCAGTCACGAAGCCAGATGGCTCTCCTCTGCCAACCGATGTCTCCGGCAACTATGTCACCGACGAAGGAACGATTGTTGAGAAGGACGAGGACGGCAAGCCGCTGGGTCCTGACGGACAAGTGTTGCCAACCGACGACTCAGGACACTATATCTATCCGGCCATTGGACCAGATGGAAGCCCGTTGCCCACCGATGAGCACAAGCGACCCATATATCCTGTAGTGGGACCTGACGGAACACCTCTGCCAACCGACGACTCAGGAGCACCCCTTGGTTCTGATGGACGACCACTTCCCACCGATGTTAGCGGTAAACCGCTGGGTGAGGATGGTTCACCGCTGCCCACTGATAGTCTAGGTAACTATGTCAGCGTTCCACCTGAGACTGCCGTTAGCAAAGAGCTGCCGACTGATGAAAGCGGAAATGTCATCTATCCAGTCACGAAGCCGGATGGCTCTCCTCTGCCAACCGATGTCTCCGGCAACTATGTCACCGACGAGGGAACGATTGTTGAGAAGGACGAGGACGGCAAGCCGCTGGGTCCTGACGGACAAGTGTTGCCAACCGACGACTCAGGACACTATATCTATCCGGCCATTGGACCAGATGGAAGCCCGTTGCCCACCGATGAGCACAAGCGACCCATATATCCTGTAGTGGGACCTGACGGAACACCTCTGCCAACCGACGACTCAGGAGCACCCCTTGGTTCTGATGGACGACCACTTCCCACCGATGTTAGCGGTAAACCGCTGGGTGAGGATGGTTCACCGCTGCCCACTGATAGTCTAGGTAACTATGTCAGCGTTCCACCTGAGACTGCCGTTAGCAAAGAGCTGCCGACTGATGAAAGCGGAAATGTCATCTATCCAGTCACGAAGCCGGATGGCTCTCCTCTGCCAACCGATGTCTCCGGCAACTATGTCACCGACGAGGGAACGATTGTTGAGAAGGACGAGGACGGCAAGCCGCTGGGTCCTGACGGACAAGTGTTGCCAACCGACGACTCAGGACACTATATCTATCCGGCCATTGGACCAGATGGAAGCCCGTTGCCCACCGATGAGCACAAGCGACCCATATATCCTGTAGTGGGACCTGACGGAACACCTCTGCCAACCGACGACTCAGGAGCACCCCTTGGTTCTGATGGACGACCACTTCCCACCGATGTTAGCGGTAAACCGCTGGGTGAGGATGGTTCACCGCTGCCCACTGATAGTCTAGGTAACTACGTGAACGTGCCGCGTGAAGAGGTGGTTAGCAAAGAGCTGCCGACTGATGAAAGCGGAAATGTCATCTATCCAGTCACGAAGCCGGATGGCTCTCCTCTGCCAACCGATGTCTCCGGCAACTATGTCACCGACGAGGGAACGATTGTTGAGAAGGACGAGGACGGCAAGCCGCTGGGTCCTGACGGACAAGTGTTGCCAACCGACGACTCAGGACACTATATCTATCCGGCCATTGGACCAGATGGAAGCCCGTTGCCCACCGATGAGCACAAGCGACCCATATATCCTGTAGTGGGACCTGACGGAACACCTCTGCCAACCGACGACTCAGGAGCACCCCTTGGTTCTGATGGACGACCACTTCCCACCGATGTTAGCGGTAAACCGCTGGGTGAGGATGGTTCACCGCTGCCCACTGATAGTCTAGGTAACTACGTGAACGTGCCGCGTGAAGAGGTGGTTAGCAAAGAGCTGCCGACTGATGAAAGCGGAAATGTCATCTATCCAGTCACGAAGCCGGATGGCTCTCCTCTGCCAACCGATGTCTCCGGCAACTATGTCACCGACGAGGGAACGATTGTTGAGAAGGACGAGGACGGCAAGCCGCTGGGTCCTGACGGACAAGTGTTGCCAACCGACGACTCAGGACACTATATCTATCCGGCCATTGGACCAGATGGAAGCCCGTTGCCCACCGATGAGCACAAGCGACCCATATATCCTGTAGTGGGACCTGACGGAACACCTCTGCCAACCGACGACTCAGGAGCACCCCTTGGTTCTGATGGACGACCACTTCCCACCGATGTTAGCGGTAAACCGCTGGGTGAGGATGGTTCACCGCTGCCCACTGATAGTCTAGGTAACTACGTGAACGTGCCGCGTGAAGAGGTGGTTAGCAAAGAGCTGCCGACTGATGAAAGCGGAAATGTCATCTATCCAGTCACGAAGCCGGATGGCTCTCCTCTGCCAACCGATGTCTCCGGCAACTATGTCACCGACGAGGGAACGATTGTTGAGAAGGACGAGGACGGCAAGCCGCTGGGTCCTGACGGACAAGTGTTGCCAACCGACGACTCAGGACACTATATCTATCCGGCCATTGGACCAGATGGAAGCCCGTTGCCCACCGATGAGCACAAGCGACCCATATATCCTGTAGTGGGACCTGACGGAACACCTCTGCCAACCGACGACTCAGGAGCACCCCTTGGTTCTGATGGACGACCACTTCCCACCGATGTTAGCGGTAAACCGCTGGGTGAGGATGGTTCACCGCTGCCCACTGATAGTCTAGGTAACTACGTGAACGTGCCGCGTGAAGAGGTGGTTAGCAAAGAGCTGCCGACTGATGAAAGCGGAAATGTCATCTATCCAGTCACGAAGCCGGATGGCTCTCCTCTGCCAACCGATGTCTCCGGCAACTATGTCACCGACGAGGGAACGATTGTTGAGAAGGACGAGGACGGCAAGCCGCTGGGTCCTGACGGACAAGTGTTGCCAACCGACGACTCAGGACACTATATCTATCCGGCCATTGGACCAGATGGAAGCCCGTTGCCCACCGATGAGCACAAGCGACCCATATATCCTGTAGTGGGACCTGACGGAACACCTCTGCCAACCGACGACTCAGGAGCACCCCTTGGTTCTGATGGACGACCACTTCCCACCGATGTTAGCGGTAAACCGCTGGGTGAGGATGGTTCACCGCTGCCCACTGATAGTCTAGGTAACTACGTGAACGTGCCGCGTGAAGAGGTGGTTAGCAAAGAGCTGCCGACTGATGAAAGCGGAAATGTCATCTATCCAGTCACGAAGCCAGATGGCTCTCCTCTGCCAACCGATGTCTCCGGCAACTATGTCACCGACGAGGGAACGATTGTTGAGAAGGACGAGGACGGCAAGCCGCTGGGTCCTGACGGACAAGTGTTGCCAACCGACGACTCAGGACACTATATCTATCCGGCCATTGGACCAGATGGAAGCCCGTTGCCCACCGATGAGCACAAGCGACCCATATATCCTGTAGTGGGACCTGACGGAACACCTCTGCCAACCGACGACTCAGGAGCACCCCTTGGTTCTGATGGACGACCACTTCCCACCGATGTTAGCGGTAAACCGCTGGGTGAGGATGGTTCACCGCTGCCCACTGATAGTCTAGGTAACTACGTGAACGTGCCGCGTGAAGAGGTGGTTAGCAAAGAGCTGCCGACTGATGAAAGCGGAAATGTCATCTATCCAGTCACGAAGCCAGATGGCTCTCCTCTGCCAACCGATGTCTCCGGCAACTATGTCACCGACGAGGGAACGATTGTTGAGAAGGACGAGGACGGCAAGCCGCTGGGTCCTGACGGACAAGTGTTGCCAACCGACGACTCAGGACACTATATCTATCCGGCCATTGGACCAGATGGAAGCCCGTTGCCCACCGATGAGCACAAGCGACCCATATATCCTGTAGTGGGACCTGACGGAACACCTCTGCCAACCGACGACTCAGGAGCACCCCTTGGTTCTGATGGACGACCACTTCCCACCGATGTTAGCGGTAAACCGCTGGGTGAGGATGGTTCACCGCTGCCCACTGATAGTCTAGGTAACTACGTGAACGTGCCGCGTGAAGAGGTGGTTAGCAAAGAGCTGCCGACTGATGAAAGCGGAAATGTCATCTATCCAGTCACGAAGCCAGATGGCTCTCCTCTGCCAACCGATGTCTCCGGCAACTATGTCACCGACGAGGGAACGATTGTTGAGAAGGACGAGGACGGCAAGCCGCTGGGTCCTGACGGACAAGTGTTGCCAACCGACGACTCAGGACACTATATCTATCCGGCCATTGGACCAGATGGAAGCCCGTTGCCCACCGATGAGCACAAGCGACCCATATATCCTGTAGTGGGACCTGACGGAACACCTCTGCCAACCGACGACTCAGGAGCACCCCTTGGTTCTGATGGACGACCACTTCCCACCGATGTTAGCGGTAAACCGCTGGGTGAGGATGGTTCACCGCTGCCCACTGATAGTCTAGGTAACTATGTCAGCGTTCCACCTGAGACTGCCGTTAGCAAAGAGCTGCCGACTGATGAAAGCGGAAATGTCATCTATCCAGTCACGAAGCCGGATGGCTCTCCTCTGCCAACCGATGTCTCCGGCAACTATGTCACCGACGAGGGAACGATTGTTGAGAAGGACGAGGACGGCAAGCCGCTGGGTCCTGACGGACAAGTGTTGCCAACCGACGACTCAGGACACTATATCTATCCGGCCATTGGACCAGATGGAAGCCCGTTGCCCACCGATGAGCACAAGCGACCCATATATCCTGTAGTGGGACCTGACGGAACACCTCTGCCAACCGACGACTCAGGAGCACCCCTTGGTTCTGATGGACGACCACTTCCCACCGATGTTAGCGGTAAACCGCTGGGTGAGGATGGTTCACCGCTGCCCACTGATAGTCTAGGTAACTACGTGAACGTGCCGCGTGAAGAGGTGGTTAGCAAAGAGCTGCCGACTGATGAAAGCGGAAATGTCATCTATCCAGTCACGAAGCCAGATGGCTCTCCTCTGCCAACCGATGTCTCCGGCAACTATGTCACCGACGAGGGAACGATTGTTGAGAAGGACGAGGACGGCAAGCCGCTGGGTCCTGACGGACAAGTGTTGCCAACCGACGACTCAGGACACTATATCTATCCGGCCATTGGACCAGATGGAAGCCCGTTGCCCACCGATGAGCACAAGCGACCCATATATCCTGTAGTGGGACCTGACGGAACACCTCTGCCAACCGACGACTCAGGAGCACCCCTTGGTTCTGATGGACGACCACTTCCCACCGATGTTAGCGGTAAACCGCTGGGTGAGGATGGTTCACCGCTGCCCACTGATAGTCTAGGTAACTACGTGAACGTGCCGCGTGAAGAGGTGGTTAGCAAAGAGCTGCCGACTGATGAAAGCGGAAATGTCATCTATCCAGTCACGAAGCCAGATGGCTCTCCTCTGCCAACCGATGTCTCCGGCAACTATGTCACCGACGAGGGAACGATTGTTGAGAAGGACGAGGACGGCAAGCCGCTGGGTCCTGACGGACAAGTGTTGCCAACCGACGACTCAGGACACTATATCTATCCGGCCATTGGACCAGATGGAAGCCCGTTGCCCACCGATGAGCACAAGCGACCCATATATCCTGTAGTGGGACCTGACGGAACACCTCTGCCAACCGACGACTCAGGAGCACCCCTTGGTTCTGATGGACGACCACTTCCCACCGATGTTAGCGGTAAACCGCTGGGTGAGGATGGTTCACCGCTGCCCACTGATAGTCTAGGTAACTACGTGAACGTGCCGCGTGAAGAGGTGGTTAGCAAAGAGCTGCCGACTGATGAAAGCGGAAATGTCATCTATCCAGTCACGAAGCCGGATGGCTCTCCTCTGCCAACCGATGTCTCCGGCAACTATGTCACCGACGAGGGAACGATTGTTGAGAAGGACGAGGACGGCAAGCCGCTGGGTCCTGACGGACAAGTGTTGCCAACCGACGACTCAGGACACTATATCTATCCGGCCATTGGACCAGATGGAAGCCCGTTGCCCACCGATGAGCACAAGCGACCCATATATCCTGTAGTGGGACCTGACGGAACACCTCTGCCAACCGACGACTCAGGAGCACCCCTTGGTTCTGATGGACGACCACTTCCCACCGATGTTAGCGGTAAACCGCTGGGTGAGGATGGTTCACCGCTGCCCACTGATAGTCTAGGTAACTATGTCAGCGTTCCACCTGAGACTGCCGTTAGCAAAGAGCTGCCGACTGATGAAAGCGGAAATGTCATCTATCCAGTCACGAAGCCGGATGGCTCTCCTCTGCCAACCGATGTCTCCGGCAACTATGTCACCGACGAGGGAACGATTGTTGAGAAGGACGAGGACGGCAAGCCGCTGGGTCCTGACGGACAAGTGTTGCCAACCGACGACTCAGGACACTATATCTATCCAGCCATTGGACCAGATGGAAGCCCGTTGCCCACTGAAAGTTTTATAGCGATTAGAAGACCTTCTCGTTATTGTTTGGTGTCTTCTCAAATTGATGTTATCGTTGTTATCGATACGTCGAATAGTGTTAAAGTCCTTGATTACAGAGTTATGAAAGAATTACTGAAAAGTTTTCTTTCGGAATATTTCAATTTAATTAAAGGAAGTGTTCGTGTTGGTGTGATCAAGTATGGGGAATCGGTGGAAGTTCCTATTTCGCTCGGGGATTACGATAGTAGTTTCCAACTTCTTAGTCGAATTAGTGAAACGCGAAGGATGAAGGGTGTCGCTCATCTGGGTGCTGCTCTTCGAGAAACTGCTGGGGAATATGCGATATCCGGCAGTGATAGTGTTCCCAAAATTGTGGTTGTTTTCAAAAACGGAAAATCTGTGTTAGTGCTTTACATATCATGCTTACTTGTTATTTCTTTTTTGCCAGCTGTTCAATTCAATTATTAGTTTTTCTTATATTTTCACTTTTTTAGTGACGATATTCGTGGTCCTGCGAACGTTCTTGTAGAAGATATGGGTGCCCATATTTTCGTTGTTGAATCAGGCGATGATGATAGTGCTGAACAAAATGTTCAGTTAACTAGTAATGATCGAGTTATTCGTATTAATCATTGGAGGGGAACTGATTCGGAAATACTAGGACCTATCGCTGATAAGATTTGTCAGGTACATTAATATTTAATATTTATTTGCTTATAATGGTTCTTATCCGTATTCCTAGTAAAATAATTGAACAAATATTTTTGTGCATGTTTTTATTGTTTTGCAGTTGTTTGCTGTGATATGTTTGGTGTATATAATGTTATGATAGAAATTTAGTTAGTTCCCAATGTATATCCAACAAATGGGCTTAGCCGGCCAACGGGAAAAATCACTTCACCGCGGCATCGTACGACTCCTATTCGTTCATGTACTAAAATTGACTATGAGGTATGCTGTTTCAATTATTATACATATCTGAAAACTTAGTTTTTTTTCCCCATTTCTAATATTTTTTATTTTTTCTTCAACGATTTCTTCATTGAATACTTATTTAAAAATAGATTATTTGAATTATGTTATCATCAGGCCGATGTTATTGTAATGCTTGATTCATCGGAGAATTTCGGTCCTGGAATCTTTGAAGATATAAAGGAAAGCCTTGCCGAACTTGTTGATGAGGGTTTTGATCTAGCCCCTGATGTTGTCAGAATTGGCTTTGTCATTTATAGGTAATTATGGCACTCTGAACTACATGCTATCCTGGTTTTAAGTAATAATATTAATCTTATGTATTTTCTTCTTTTGAAGTAATTTTTGAAATTCTATTGTTTATCAGTAAAAACAATAGGTTTTAATGTTACATGCTTCATTTTTTATGGAATAATTATAAAGTGAATAAAAAGAATCATATGTAGCTTTCTGGCATTTATATTCTTTATTCACTTAATTATTACTATTTGCATAAAATAGTATTAAATGTGGCTGATTTTAGTGACAAAGTATCTGTGCCTGTTGCTTTGGGTAATTATGAAGACAAAATTGAACTACTAGAGAAAATATCGGAAGCCGAGAAGATTAATGACGGGATGTCTATAGCTTTATACGGACTAAATGCTGTTAGGCAACAGTTCCAGGTAGGTAGATCGTTCACAAATAGCCTGACAAAATATTACGATTTTAGCATAAAGTTCTTATGTATTTTTTGGAAATTATATCCTATACAACTTGTTTTAGCTTCATGGACGCGAAAATGCTACCAGAATCGTAATTATGGTAACTAACGGAAGGAACAGGTGTGATTGTATTCAGAAATTATTTTAAGAGTGTATACATACATATATATGACGAGATCAAATCATCAGAAGCATATAGTCCAAAATCAAAGGAGAGGTCTATCTGTTCTCTAGCTCATAATTTCCTCCAGAATGCCAATTTTTCAAGTATCAAAAACATAAGCTTAACCCACTTTTATTTATATTACTATGCTCAACTATGAGAAAGATCATTTTTTGGTTAATACCTTTACCTCAAGTAAAGTCATAAAACTTAGTTTTGCAAAAACTTTTTATCTTAAAAGATAGGCCATGTTCTTATATACTAGATCGGGAATTAAATGGTAATTTAAAATAAATTTTTATGTTTGTAAAATTCCCTTTCTGAAAGAAGTTATAGACAAAAGTGCAAAGAGGTCCCTTTTGTACTCTTTTACACTCTAGGACCGTGCTGATGCAGTGTAACTGTATATACTGAAATGAAGCAGTAACTCATCACTAATAATTATTACAAAGAATATTGTTCTCTCCGATGATACAACGTGCATTTCTGTTATCGGCTAACTAAAAAATATTACAGAGGTAATGCCGCACCAGCAGCAGAAGATCTTCGTGAGACCTATAATGTTCAACTATTTATTCTTGCTGTGGGATCAAATCAAGATGAACTCTCTACGTTGAGGAGAATTGCTGGTAAGAAATAAAGCATGAGTTTTTCAGTACATTTAATTTAATATGATATACCGGGAGTTAACCTAGGCACCAGTAATCTCAGGCTATCCAATAACTCTTTACTGTTATAATGACTTTTTTGTCTGAGGTTTTTAAATAGAGCAATTAGTGAATTAATATGATTGTGTTACGATATTACCCCTATTTATCCAGGAGAGCAGTATCTTGACCGCGTTTACGAGGTACCGACGGTTTCCATGATGGATACCCAAATCACTGCTATCAATAAACTCCTGTGTGGATACACGACTCCATCCCATGCTATAACTCCTACTGAACCCGCTTTCCACAGAACCACTAAAAGAGATGTCGAATCGATTAAGTAATTTTAAACAAATACAATTAGTCTTTAACAAATTTGACTACTATTTTTTTAAAGGAGTTCTAATCAAAAGTGTTGTTTTTTATTTAAATATACATTTTAGAGAAACTGGGAATTTGATTCTTTTAAAGGCGAATAACATTAGATTTGACTTTTAAAACTTCATCATTTAGGCACACAGGTCTTCCAATGTCTCGTACGACTCGTTCACTTGAACTATCTCCATTATGCGCTGATGGTATTCGCAGACCATATCAAATGAATATTCTTATTGATGTTACCGCTCGATCTTCTGCTAAGGTGGTTTTTTTTTCTTGACTTTTTTATATTTGTTTACTGATTTACTAGATCTGTAGGGAAGGAATATTATTATCTTTCTATAGTTGGAATATATTATACTGTAATATTGGTAATCTAATAAGTTTTAAGTCAATTAAATATTTTAGGAGTTTCGATTTGCCTTAGACCACCTAGTATCCTTCTTCCAAGAGAAATTCTCTCAGAAAGGTCCAATGATGAGGTTAGACGTTCCTCAATTTTATTTCCTATTTTTCGTCTTTTAAGTTATCCTCAAATTAATTCAATATATGTATTGTAAGCATTTATTTCCAGTGAATATGAAAATCTATCAGTTATTGAAAGCAATAGCTATTTGTTTATTTCAGCATTAATATAATAACTGTCAATAGCGAACAAGTGCTTGATGCACATCCTGCATTGCAGACTGCTAATGTCGAAGCAGTGCTGAATAATATTGTGCAAGATAGGCAAGCCTTTAAATTCCTTATTCAAAAGAGTAGTTTGTTAATTTGGCTATTATATATCAAAAGCATAATGATATATGTAAAGAAATTTTAGTGATGACACTCTTTCTGCTAAAATTGGCACTGGAATTGACGCAATAGTCGAGATGTCCAATGAGAATCATATTAAAGGCTCATTTAAAATACTCCTTATCATAAGTGCAGATGGAACCACCAGGTAATTGTTAAGATGGCTTCCACTTAATTTGTGGTATTATTTCATTTCAATCCTTTATTTTATCCTATTTATTGTGCAGATATTGTAGTTAGAAATAATTTTTAGTGATTTTGCTTTACCTTCTGCTGAATTAGCAACGGAAGGTTACGACCACAACATCATCGGCTTATCAATTAGAAAGCCTTCAACTGCTTTGCTGATGAAAATGGCTGGTGGAACAGGAACGAGGTAATTCATTTAGCATTAATGATGAGATATGAGTATATTGTTTCACTATTAATCAATGATCAGCATTATATATATATATAAATTTATATAGTGTAGTTTTTCGAGCATTTTAACATTTACTGTTCTGGCATAAATCAATGACTCACGAAAGCAGTTATTGAAAATGATATTGATTGAAATTATACAGGCAGTAAAAAAAGTATAGAAATTAAGCTGTATCTACATTTTTCAGGGTTATCCATCTAGACTGGACGTCGTCACACGAGTTGTTTAGAAGCTGGCTTGCTTATGCCATCTGTGACTATGTCACTTCAAGTACTAAAAAAAAGTCCTCTCGTATAAGGAAAATTACTACAAAATTAGCAGGAATGACTACACGTATGTAAACGTCGCAAATAACTATAAACCTTATTCTGGTTTAATCAATAACCATTTTGATGGCATTAGCTTTATGAGAAGCAGTCAATAGAAGTAATTAGTTGTGAGGTTTCTTAAAATAGACATTTTAAATGTGAAATATGAGAATGATTTACAAATACTAAATGGTTTGAATTTAGCCTTTGCCCGTAGTTTATCCGTTCCAACGAATGTGGAAGCCGTTGCTCTTTCCCCTACTTCCCTATCTCTTACATGGACGTGCTGCACTAATAACAAATCAGTATGTTGCTTCTTAATACAAAGTAAATTTAAAAAATCAACTAAATATTTTAATAGTTTATAAAATTTTTGATTGTTTTATTTATTTTTATTTTTGAAACTAGAGTCCACTAAGTAATAATGAGCGTATTGTTAACTACGACCATTTCGTATTAAAATATCCTACACTCCATAGTAATGAATTTGTGGATGGTTTACTAGTTTCTGTTTTGATATAGTGTTCTTTTAATTAAAGGCTAAAAAAGTCAATTTCAGAACTATACTATTATTTTCACACATGATGCATCAATACCAAGAAAAAATTGGCAACGTCGTTCTGCCACCTGTAGGGACAGCTTTGGAACTGTCATAAATGTAAGAATTATTCATACATTATTAATCGGTTTATACGTTGCTGTGTTAAAATTATCAAATTAGCAATTCTCAATTTAGGAACTACCATCCAATTCCGAATATACAATCTGTGTGGTGACAGCACAAAGTGTATTAAATAATACAGCTCCTCTCGATGAAAGTAGCTGTGTTCAATTAACTCTTAATAAAGGTGATAAAAGTATTTCAAATATTAGATATTTTCATGTGTTTAAGTTTAAAAAATTAGTATAGGTAGAAAATTTGGTTAATAAGAGGAAAATTTAGAAGTTCCTCAACGTAAGAGTGATTAATGACATTGACACTTTAGTTGGCTGCTTCTAGGTGTATGTAGAAATGAGGTAAGATTCAAAAGAATAAGAATATATTTGTAATCAGCGTGAAATTAGTTTTCTGGATAAGTACTGTTTGGTATGGGGCATTAAGTAGTTGCTGTCAAGTTAGCCATACCCTGTAAGCCATAGTTTTGCATTGATAATAATATTAAAGTGATTCTGGAAACATAGTAATACCTCATAAGGAATATTTTAAGCGTTTTTCCATTTATATTTTGTTCAGTCGTTACTTTCTAGTTTTCTCTCCACTATTGCCCTTGTATATCTGCTTCTATACATTACGTCTCTTTTCCACTTAAAATTTTTCTGGAAAGTTGGCCTATGCAGTTTTTTCATATTCTAGTTTTTAAAATTTTTCTTACATTGAAAAGACCTATCGTCACATGGTGCATAGTAATTTCTCACTTTTTAATAAAGAAAATTTCTTCCCACTTTTGTTATAGAAAAAACGGTGTGACTTAATAAACCGCTAGCTTTTCTTCTGATGCTAATATGATTTAGATGTATTCTTTCTGCGTTTATATCAGAATTACTCTTGGGTTATCTTTTTTTATTTTCGTTGCCTCTGGTATAAGTAACTTAGACTTACCGTATATTAGCCTATTTAGTGTGGAAAAATAGTCTTCTACGTTTAATAAATTAATATTAATTCAGTTTTATCAGTTTTTTAAAAGTTTCCACTTTTGTGAAACGTATAAATTGTTATATGGGAGGGTTTCAGACTCAACTCGTCCATCAGACTATCAGCCCACACAAATAGCACCTTGTAACTGCCTTTGCCAAGATGGTGAAGCAGTTTTGCGAGCATCCTGTGATCTCACCATTGACAATATACGACCTGTCGCCACTCTACCTCCAGCCACCACAGAGGAATGTCTATGCAAGGTATCTTTTTAGATTCATTCTTTTTTGGAACTATTATTTCACTAGCTGTATTCTCCATATTTTATTTCATTTAGCTAAAATCTCACGGTGGTCGATGTCCAAAAGGCTACGTATTCAACGAAGGACAGTGCTATGGTTGGTTTCAGAGTAGTATCTTTGTTTCTAGTCATGCCTATAAATCTTTTAGAAAATCTCATTTGAATTGATACATGTGTAGCGGAAAAGGTAATGCATGCACAAATATGACAGAAAGTAAACAAGTTATGTAGAAACAAGTATTCTCGTTCCACTTTTTAATAATTTGTCGCTTTTAAAAATTAAAGACCATCACAGTATTTTATCTAGTTGAGAGATAATGATAAAATTACTAAACTTAAGCATTTCGACACCATTGATAGCTTAATAATCTGAAAGCAACTACAGCGACAAATCTATTGCGACAATAGAGTGTATTACTGTCTTTTAGACCCCAAGTATGGTTTTGTCATTCATAACATCGCTAGGGATTTATGCCTATTTATTTCTTTGTGCTTTAGATCTACTGGATGATAAAAGTCTAAATAATAGAGTTTTCTTACTAAAAAGCAATTAGTGACCAATAGGTTATTGCTGTTTTTCTATATTTTGGTATTTCCAATAAGTATCTGAATGTAGTACACTTGAGAGATGTAGTAGATAGTATATAAATATAAATAATGCTTCTTTCTTTCAGACATAGATGAATGTCTTAGACAGAATGGTGGCTGTTCTCACGGATGTGTGAATACTCCTGGAGGTCATTACTGCGCTTGTCCTTATGGGATGACAAGAGATCCCTTAAATCCTAATACTTGTATCAATTCGGCAAGCTCGTATGTCTTCCTTCAATATATTTTTTTATCCTGGATGATTGTTATCATGTTTTATAACTTTCTAGCCTCCATCTCAAATTAATCTAAATCTTACTAAACTTTAATTTCATCCTTAATTAAAAGGTGTATTAAATTTCTTTGTATTTCATGTAATAAGTTTAAGATTTGATCGAATTGCCCAGATGTTAGCCCAATATCTTCATTCTAATGCAAAGAATGAAGAAAACAACATGGCAAAGAGCAATGCCAAGCAAGGAAATAAGATTAACTATAAGGTAAACATTCCTCTTTTTTAATACAGTAGACATTGTTATCATTTTAAATCGTGCATTTATTTTAACTAAAATGATTTTAGACCTAATTCTAAGAAATAACATATTAGCATGACATCTCGAAATTCTCCCATATGTAAAATCTATTTAGTTTTATGGCTATCCATTTAAATCAATATCACTTTATATATATATATACATTCGGTTTATATATAAACCTAATGTGTAATAAACTGAAAAATATGAACCAACCAGTAAACACTTAATAATCTTCGCACTACAGGCTACCATTCGATCCGAAGACGACAAGTTAATCACTTTTGAATGGTCTTCAGTTCCGGCCATTGTCCGCCGAGCATTCAAGTGGCTTTTCTAAGAAAATATCTATTTGATATCACAAAGAACCAGAATTTCTCTAAAGCTAAATCTTACTACTGGCAGTAAATACGGTCTTTTCATTCTATAATAATTCTCTAATGAATTCTTTTTCCCTGTTATTATAAGCTATCTTTCAAGCATAACGATCAGTTATCGTTTGAAATTGTAACAATATTTTTCTGTTGGTGCATATAAACTTTTATATCTCGTGAATATTTTCTACTGCCTAAATATAATTTGCGTGCCTTGCCTGTAGTTCCGTGCCATTACCGGTTTGATAAAGATTTTACACTGTTCGAAATATTTTTGGCAATTTGTATGGGGAGTTAGTTCTGTTCCAAGCTCTATTCTCTGTGAATAGAAGATACTAGATTTTATGTACTTAACAAAAATTAGTGTTTGCATTCTCAACACGACAACGTGTAGAACGAGATTCATGCTGATCCTTGACGTATACTGTGACTACTGCTTCAAATCTTTACTGTTAAATATTAAACAGGCTATCAAAAAGGATGCTAAAGAATAACATTATCACTCATCACAAAATCAATTTTACCGCATGACCAAACTGTGCAATGGATTAACAATGAGACAAATAAGGTGTTTGTAAACAACTAGTATTATTTACTCATTCAATGATAATATACTGAGGAACATGACATATTTACTAAATATTCGATAAAATATGTCAGACTACGCTTATTCAGGATTGCATCGCTTGCAGGTGTAAGCACACAAAGTCTCGGCCATGTTAGTGTACTTGGGTTCGTTGCAGAAAGCAGCAAATACCTTGCAGTTTGTGCCTATAAATAAAGCATAAAATAAAAAATATAGTCTTCTAAATGTTTGACTGTTCATTATTAATTACTTTAAAAATGAATTTCCTACGACTCTTTTTTTCGTTTTGCAACTTTTAGTAGGTTGCAAATGATAAAAGTTTTAATATTTTCCTGTTCAATTTTACATATAAAATGCCTACAATATGATGCCAAGTACTGATGTCGTTAATGAATTAAAGACTAAGTAGAATGTTCTAAATTTTCCAGGAAAATATGGAAGGAAACTACTGAAGAACTCTTAAATAAAACTAAACATAAGAAACAATATTTTACGTCCATCTTCAAACAAACCAATTTATGTCAACAATATTCAGCAATTTTACTATAAAAAAGTTTCGAAAATTATGGTGGGAAGTGCTGAACAAGAGTGCATAAATTGGAAATTACCTGATCACAAATATCCGCAAAAGGACACTAACTAACGAGTATAAGATGTCTCGTGAAGTACAGTTGAGAAAAGAAAGCATAAATACAATATTATAATAGATGGTTACTAGTTTCTTTTCCTTCATGCTATATTCGCTGATGAGAAAAGTTCCCCTTAAATAGCACTGATGGATATAATTCTTCCTCTAGAAATCTGTATAGAACACCACGGTGTTCTCGAGTTGCAATAGCAGTCGAAGGGTTTTCGGCTTAGGCTTGATTCGACTTTTGTCTCCATAAGGATTACATTCAAAAGTATAATTGCGCACTATGAGATAATATATCGTATTTACAGCAATTTTCAAATGTTTATTTTATAACTAGGTATCCACTAAAAAATGATAGGGCTAAAATTACGCACTGAACCTTTTCTCTTTATGACTAGGTGGAATTAAAAAGCTATTCATTTTTCGCGTAGCAGGATTACATTAATTATTGATAAACTGTAACTTTCAGTTAAACGACATTTTTTTAATCGAAAAAAAGCAAAAAATCATTTTAAACAAAAATGACTGATAATACTATTAAAACTCAAGAAAATAAATTCAGAAAACTCTAGAGTATTATCATCTCTGAAGGCATTACGTATTACTGCCTCCAAATATTGATATTACGTATGCTAAGAAGTATATGACCTTTTTGAAGTGAGCAAAATGTAACCAGGGTGTGTATGTCACGCACCAGATTTGTCGAAGCAAGTTGAGTTGGGCGGGATTACCAGTTCCTGATCCTCCGCTGTCACTAAGTTAAATACGAAAACCGACAGTAGCCAGTAGATAGCGAACATTACTTGAATAAAATATACCATTGAATAGGGGTTAATTCATAATATTTTGCAGAGGTAAAGTGGTGGATGGTTTAAGATGACAGATTACAGATAGATTACATTGTTCTCCGCAAAAATTCACGTATTAGTCAAACTACTCAGACACAAGTCAATTTAACACCATAAAGTGCTATATATTGAAATATTTGAAGATCTAAGATGTGAATGAATGTAAAACAATCATTAATAGTACTCTAGTAAAATTGGAAGCTATAACAATATGAGCAATTGAAAACCACTAAATACAGCCTATTGCTTGTCACTTTTATATAGCTAAGCCACAGTATAACAATGATGGTTTAGCTGGTCAAATATGCTTTTTTATTCCCGCATTGGACTCCCAGGATAACTAAACAATCCAGATGAGCTCACTCAATTACAGATGCTTTCATTTTTGATGAATGAACTATCCAATGCGTTTATTTGATGTTTCTTTTATTTTAGAACTACGAAGAAATATGAATAAATATCCTACCCAAGTAACGAAGCGAGAGATCCCGAGTTATTTTAACTAATGGAAAATATATTATGCACTGGAAAACGGATAACTGACACTATATTTATAAAAACAACTAACTGTTATGGTCAATATGTAGCTACTGATCTACCGCAGAGCGATTCAGATAAGCCTGACATTTTCTTATTGAGTATGGTAATAATTTTTACGTCGTAAATACTATCGAAAATTTATGTTAGTTTTAAAGATAGCCTAGATCTATAAATTCTGTCTTCCCATCTATTGCTTCATAAACCTTTAATAACAAGTGAGAATACCACTACATCAAAGCGACAATTTTTAATGTCAATATGCGCAATGTAGTTTTGGTAAATAAATGTGATTACTAGATATAAATAAGTAATAAATAACCTTTTTATCCTTTCGCAAGCATGGAATTCCTAATCTTACTGTTCAGATAAATAACAATATAATATGCATCGGGAGATACAGTGGGGTCGCCTAGCGAACAGCTCAGAGTGTTCTGGAGAGCAATCGAGTGCTATTTTTTGCTCTCTCACCCATAACTTCTTTCAAAGTGGGAATTTTGCAAATCTAAAAAGCGAGAATCAGTATTAAATTTGCAATCTTCCACATACCAAGCCTGTTTATATAAAGTATTTCTCATCCTCTTCTCCAATACAATAAATTGTTATTTTAGATTAAAACAAATTCCTTGAATTGAATAGCGATGCTAAGCTCATAATAAGTGATAAATATAAGTGGAAAAGAACAAGTTTGGTACGTGGAAGATCGGAAATTTAATGCTGGCTCTCATTTTTTCTTTAAAATTGCAAAATTCTCACTTTCAAAAAAGTCAAAGGCGAGAGAGCACTAAATAGGACTCGGTTGTGTTCCAGAACAATCTAAGCTGGTCATACAGCGACCCCACCGTAAATGTTCCTAATATTGCATATTTTACAAAATTGTTATTGAAGCTACAACAATAGGCTAGATCAGGTAAATCGTTAGCTTCCATTTAAATTGTTATATTTCTGATGAACTACATCTAATATTGATTCATCACTAAGCAATGTCTTTGAATACGTAACTCATTAGATTGATTCCACACAGACAATTCATTTTCCGTCCTTCAAACATCGCTACCTTCCTTGTGCTTTGTCGTTGGTTCAAAGTTGCACAGATATGCATATTCTAATCAAATTTTGCTAGAATTAGGTATCGTTCTGTAGACGTTTTAATGGACCTCACCACGATAATATGTAAATGTCAAGTGAGGAAAAAAGAAAAAATATTACGAAATAATATAACGCATAATTATAATAGAGAGAAGTTCACAAATTCAAAACAACATATTGATCATTTAACAATTACGTTAACCATTCAAAACATTATTTCATCTAACGCAAACCTAATCGAATGCATTAAAAATATCTTTACTATCTCTACTTTATGTAATAATTTCCTAAATATTTTTTTTTAATTAGAGAAGCTACATTCAATAAATCTGTGTTTAAATGAAACGAGTTTTATATCCAGTCATCACGTAACTCTACGACCAAATTCTAATCTGCGAATCCCTACCAATCGATTTGCAGTAAGACCGGTTACGACAATTTTAGGACTACAGTCTAGTTGACCTCTTGATCTTTTCAGTCAAAAACACCGCATTCGTAGCAACTCTCGGTGCAAAATGATGTTCAATTCGCCATTTATTATCTGGTACTTAAAATCTACGCATAAAGTATAAGTTCAATCGATTTATTTATAAGCAATTGTTAATATTAATAATAGACATATTTTGTCAGAATGCTTCATAGATTTGCTATTAACCTATTCTCTAGTTTTTTTCATCGATCTGAAATCGAGAAATCCTTTGTCTATTTCTAGCAAATACTATGTTTATTTACCGCTTGTTTTTGCACATTGTTTTCCTTTAACGAATATACATTATATGTACTGTTTTTCTACCGACTGAAACTCTATAAACGTATTTTCTTAATATATTTTCGAAGTTTTTAAGGTAAGTTTTGGAGCCACTCTGTATTAAACAATGCTAGGTGATGCAGGACTTGAAAGGTTAGACAGATCATTACTTTATATTTCATACATAATACTGGGAACGAGGATAGTAAAGACAACACTAATGTATTGTTTCAGGACCATTATTCAGTATAGCTTGTTCACTTTCTCGTGTCTATTTCTTCTGAGATATTTTCTAACGAGTAAGAGATCTGTAAATAATGTCCGGGAGAAGAACTGGAAGAAGGATACAGTTTATTTGTATCAACTAGGAAGAACTAAAGTGATGCCTGGAATATCGCCTTATTCAATGAAAGTGGAGACATTCCTTCGGCTTCATAAGATTTCTTACGAAGTTAGTTGGTTGTAAACTGTTAGTATAAGTTAGGTCTTATTATTTTCATTTTACTGCATCTTGGGAAGTTTGGATGCCATAAACTCTCCAAATATGAAAATGGTGCATGATATTAAAAAAGTATAATGACTTTGAAGCAGAGTACGGATGAAATTTCTGTAGGCATAATGAGATAAATGTATTATATACTGATTTTGTCAGTTGAATATTAAAATACTACCTTGTGATAAATCTTATATCGGATCATATGATTTGCCTGCATTATTACTTCAGATGAATTTGACATTCATCAACAGGAGTCCAAGATAGGTATATAGAAATTTTAACATATCTGTATACTTTTAGTTCTGTATTGTTTTCAGAACCGCTTTGTTTTCCTTGATAGATCAAGGTATGGTTATCTTCCTTTCATCGAACTAAATGGAGAAATTATCGATGATTCTCAAATAATAATGGAAAAGCTGAAGAACCACTTTAAAATTGAGGTGTTGTTGTTTTTATATTTATCTCTGGTAGTAATGGAATAAGTTTGAATGCATTAATAGATGTGTCGTTCATTATCGGTACTCAAAGCTTATTTGGCTTAGGCTTAGTAGTTCAAATGAATAATTTGCAATTTATAGTAATGAAAAGACAGAAAATTATAAAAGATTCAAGGTTCTTGTCATGTCAATTTTTACCACCAGGAGTTTTCTGACGCGAAGTCTTCCGGCCTGCACCGTTGCATAGAAAGGATGGTAGAAAACCACATGTTTTTGTGAGTTATGCTTTACAATGGCCATAGTAATTGTGAAATAGGAACAGGAATTTCGATGTAGAAATCCTCACTGTTTTAATGTTGAGGTTATAAGAGCTTTGTGATAAACTAGATTTTTATATCATTTGTGATAAATATTAAAGGAATAAATATACTTATTCCAATTTCTATTAAAACTTTAATCCATATTACGATAAATACTGCAAATGAAACAGCTTAGAATTTCTTAGCATTATAACAATGTGTAAAATTAAATTGGTTGACTGGTTTTCAATTTACAATGTCAACACTTTAAATAGCAATTATACAGCGAAACAAAAATCATAATGAGATTAACGAATTGTTAACCTATTGCAGTGTTGTGAACCGATTCAAAATGGATATGAAGGGTTTTGCTGAATTCATGATCTCCGAGCTAACATCAGTGCCTAAGTTCCTTATTCCCATTTTGGCTCCACTTGTGGTCTTCAGCTTTGGTAAAAAAGTAAGATTTACGAAAACGTAAAAAGTTAAAAGGCCATGTGAAGAATATTACTAACTCTTTTTTAGTGTGTCTTAGTAATACTAATGGAGACAATTTTTATTATCTCATTTTCTTACATATTATCACTAATTTGACTTCGATGGGAATAGCATTTTATTGCACATATTTTAATAGAAAGTGTATGCTACCTCCCTAATTGCATACTACAGTAGTACAATTGTTTTCAGTTCCGCGGTCGTCAAGCTGCAGCCCTTGGTGACTACGAATATTCGGATTTTCAAATGTTATTGAGGAAAGATTTCGATGCACTGAGAGATATACTAGACACAGACAAATTTCTTTTAGGTGATAAGATCACCTCGGTGAGGTTTTAACAACCTTATATTTGCTAAAATTGCATCTAAGTGAGAGATGATTTTGCACTTATAAACGAAGTATTGTTATTTTAGACTGATTGCTCGGTATTTGGGATGTTGGTTCCCCTATACTACATCCCAATTGAGAACTACCCAAAGACGCTTCTAAACGAAGAGTATCCCACTATTATTGCTCTTCTTGAAAATGTCAAACAACAACTCTGGAAGGATGATTTCGAAATGAAGTAGATAATCAAGAGTACACAAATATAAAGGTGAAATTCAAAAAAGGAAAGTAGACAACGAAATACGCATCAATGACAATCAGTAAAATTTGTTCATTTATGAATTACGCACATGACTTAGCGGCGCCACATAACTTTTGTTCCACTTATGGTCTTAATGGAATTTCATGTAAACATCGATTTGTAAAAAAGTCAAATTGTTTCATTTATTTACACGTTTGCAGTACCATTTATTATCATTTGCCTGATACCCGTAAGAAATCTGTGCACGGCACAACTGATAATGACGTTACAAAAAATGAACCAGTGATTGAACTGATAAAAAGTAATTCACATCCTTTTAGATATATAAATGGTTTGTACATGCATTCGATGAAGAATGGGCTGCACTTCTTGAAATAAGTTCCTCATTTAAAGTAATATAAAGCTTTAGAAAAAGGAATAAAAGCTAATTTAGTTTAAAATACTATTTGATACATCTAAATGTTAATCTGCAGGATAATTCAGCGAATCTTAGATTTAACTAAGCCCACAGACATGAAGACAGGTTTCAAATGAAACGTTTCCGTCAAATTCTCCCCTGTTGGAAACGCAATTTTTTTAGATAATTCACATGATAAACAACAATTTGGAATATCTACTAATCTCCTTTTAAATAGGAGATAACTAACTAGGATCTGTTGATATACATAGTAGACAATTCTGAAGTGAAACTAAAAGTTTATGCAAATAATTTGGAAATCTTGATTAATAACAGATATTCTTCAAAAAAAAAACCTGTTTGCCCATAGGTCCTAAGAGAAAAAATGAGAGTATTGCTGATAATTGTGAGGCTTACCAATATAGGACTTGCCTTCAGTTTCTTTCCATAATTATACGAAATATTTTATTTTTTACTTTTTACTTTGTTATTATAATCACAAATTGTATTACAAAAAAACTAAATGCACAGCGAGAAAAGTTAAATTAGAAATATTTTTAACCGCAGGCATACCAGAAGTTGGAGCTGTATTGGATGACCACTCTTAAGTGTAGATTCGAAGCTAGCTGACAAATATATTGCTATTTAAATATTGTTTTGGTAAGAAAAGTGAAAATCAATTTAGAAATATCGAACGTACCAACAAATAAAGGTCGGCATATGAATATGACACGATCCTAGCACTTGTTACAGGTCTTTGCGCACTTTAGCACTAGGTGTGCCCACTTTTCATGGGAACAGAATTGCTTAAGCACATGGCAATATGGACCTAAATTGATTCTTAGTGGGAACAAATGAATCATTACGTAAAAATAACTTTATAATATTTCGCTTTCGTATTTACTTCCATAAAATTGTAAAAAATTTACCTTCATCCATACATTCAAACGCTTCAATAACTGAAGCCATTGCCACAGCAATAATGCAGACAAGAAGAATAGTCTTAAAATATTACCTCTATTTTCTCATCACTATGTTCTTTCTTATTTTACAAAACAAATTTGTTTAAATACTCCAGTTATTTTTAGTTAAATATAAACCAGTTAAAGGAAGAAACTACATATGCATATATATAAATTTAATAACCTGTAGACTAGAGTTGAGCATAATAGCGTTTAACTACTTAGATAGTAGGTCATTAGTTGTCGGTGCAGCTTCTCTTTTATACGAACAGTTAAACAAAGCTCGATTCTTGACATCTGCTGAAATACCACTCCTTGTTTGTTCAGGTGCAGCACGTCTCGCATCATAGCTGTCCTATTCTCATCAACTGTTTCTAAACTATAATATTCTGCCTACAGAATACTGTGTGCACTTGGATTTAGATAATTTTTGTGCAGATAAATTAAATTCGAAGCCTATATGATATTTCACGTGCGAATATACAAATTATGAACGTTTATTTTTTTTATACTAAAACCATACACTAGGAAAACATTTATTGCCTTTATAAAATTGATATGGTGCTTACGTGATATGAAGATAGCGAAAATTTAATTCAAATAGTTTTCGCTAAGTTTCCTATATTAATTAGATCTACTTCCACCCCTGGAAAATTGATAGCGGCCTCTTCTTCGAACTCTTGCGTTGTAACAATTCTTTCAAGAGAAGAACATTGGACTAAGGAGAGGTAATTATAGTCGAGGATGGATGGTGGAAGTAATAATGTGCTGATCTAGAAATACCAGGTCGAAGATAAAGTGCATTTTCGATTAAATAATAGTTTATTATTATTATATTGGTTCTGTTATATTTATATATTTAATTCTAAAATCAATAACACGATAATTAATCACCAACAATAAGCCTACAGATTCAACATTCAAAACATCTGCCATACAATACATTTCATGAAGCACAAAGAACTGCCATTTCATATCATAAATATTCTAGAAACAAATTTAAACTGATAGGAATTTTCTTGTGTTGAATTCTGAGGATTTTTTCGCTTTGGCATATTGAAAAAACTACGTTAAATTTGATCCGATATACTGCCTTACCACTAGGAAACAACGTGCGAATTACTTTCTCAACATCAAATTTATCAAATACAAAAAATCCATCACTAGTTAAACTTACCATACTTTGGATCGTTTTTTTACGAAGAATAACTCTCTGATAACATTTAAAGGTATTAGAGAGATGAAACCAACACTCGTACAAATTCTGATCTTTATATAAAAAGGTCAGCCAAGAAACTGCGTGTCTCTCGAATAAACTGAATTGTCAGAATGGGAATTATGAACGTGAACCAAATTATTGAAGCAAGATGCTTCTCAATAATAAAAGTGCGTTTTTTAATACATGTTTTCCTGGATGTAACACTTAAGACGGGCATCATAGAAGGGGTAAAGTCTACAATTAGGGTAATAAGTATGGACGCTAGTGTAGCAACCGAAATGTCTTTTCTTTTTTTTTTGATAAGCCTATCATATTCATTTCAATTTTATATAAAGCTGTTATCGTTTGTAGATTCTTTCCTAAGCTTAAGTATATTAACAGACTTTATTGTTTATTCCAACAACTAAGTTATTACATATTTTAACTATTTAAATCTATTTTTCATGAATATTTAATGTCGATTTTTGAAAATGAAGTGTTCCAAACAGCTTGAAAAGTTAAGATATTACTGATATATAGCAAAATATAACAATTTAAAATCAGAAGTCAATAAATCTCACCTCAAATTTAGCAATGATTTGCTTTAAACGAGATGGATCCGGGTAATTGAGTATTCCTTCAAACTGAAGAAAAAAATTTAAAGTCCTTATAGGTATACAAATATTTAGAATACATGCGGATATTTAACACTGACTCATACTATAAACTACACATGAAAATATACTAAAATAGGCTGAGAAAAAATACATAGTTCAATAAATCGTGATCTCTTACTATAGCTAGTGGACGACCTTTAAGCCAGGGTGTGATAATGGCCATAAGCCCAAAGGGAGTTTGAGGATGACCAAGAGCAAGCACAGGACCAGTGGATTTGCATGTGGATAAAACTTCACTGGCATATGACAGAATCTGCCCGGTAGAAATTGAAATTAGTTGTAAAGACGGGGTCCTGAAAATAGTTAAAATGCATAAATCGATATTAAATAATATACTGAACTGCTCGCATACAAAATGTATGACTATCACTTATTTAGCTGATCATTTTTAAACAAATGCAAAACAAATTGAACTATTTCTAAACCAATGACAGGATTTTGGTAACCGGTATTAATCTGAATATTTGGCTTTTTAAAAATGCTTAACAATACGATTAAAATACAGCCCAATACTAAGTACATGGAAATACAGCAGCGCCCAGGATTACTGGTAGCAAAATACATCGAGTTCACTATCGATTGTAACTCTCTTCTGAATGGTCTATTTTGTATTCTAGTCACAGATTCGGATTTAGCATCAAATTTCGGTCCTTTCCCATATAGTTTCCTTAGTTCTATGCAAAGTTTACTTTGGATGAGAACGAAAATATTTCAGATCCAAGGTGTTATCATGAGAATACAAGTAGACCACAAAGAGCGTAAAGCAATCAATGGTATGGTTCGTGCCACTCCTAGTGGGTGACTTTCCGAAGGGCTTTTGAAGCCCAAAAAAATAGAAAATTCATAAACATAAAAAGTGAAACACTGAAGTGAAGTGGTGGCTGATAGCATATCACCAGCCTGAGAGACTGTCAGGAATCTTCTTCTATTGTTCCTCAAATATTACCAACAATCGTGTGATGGTCTTGTGGTGTAGGTCATAGGAAGTGCGAAAAGAAGCGCAGGATCGGTTCCGTTCGGGCGCCAAGAGACGTTCGCAAACTCGGCGTATTTCTTGCCAAACTCGTCCGATGGATGTACCCGCAACAATGCTCATTCAAAGTAGCTGGTGGTGTTTGAAGAGAGATGGCCAAAAGAGTCTTTCACTGACAGGTAACGAAATTCCCTCGCAGGCGTTGAGAGACACTTTGTGACGAGTGCAAAGCAATAGCCTAAGAGCGTAGAAATAAAGCAATTTAATCGGTCAACACACAAAACTCACTCGGTCCAATTTTATGCAAAAATAAATATAAAAATTGGTATAACACTAATTCTTTAAGTAGGAAAACAGTTGAAATCGTGGCTTAGTGGTAGTCGGCGAGGCGTAGGTGCGGTGGTCGAGGTGTCGATCCCCTCCGGTTCCATTTTGATCTTCTCGTATTGAGTAATAGCTAATCATTTATTGTGCGTATGTGCACTCCCGGCCGAGGTACGGAACAGGTTTAGGTGGGGTTTCGGCTATTCGCGAAACAAACCGAAGTTGACCGAGCCAGTGGTAAGTTTCGATGCACTTGGACGGTAAGTTTGGAAGACTCCGAGCAATGTAAGTTTATTGGTGAGTTTTTCTCTCTATTTTTCAGGGTTTTCTTGAGCCGAGGCATTGCCTCAGAGCTCTTTTCCCATCTCCCCTTCGGGAGCAGATGTGGAATAATTTTGGACGCTTCTGAAGCGTTTGGCACTCAGGTGCTGAACTGCTTCAGGGGCTTATTGGCACCAAGGTGCCTTTTGACCCTAATGGGTCATGCTGAAAAACCTTGGAAAGGCGAATCTATGCCCAATTTTTTTTCTCTGCGTCTTCTATATCTCGACAGCAAAAACTAAACCAGCGAAAGGTACGGAAACCGAAAAGTGTTTATGTTTTTGAATTTTCTAGTTTCTTCGGGCTTTAAAAGCCCTTCAAAAGCCACTCACAACGAGTGGCTGGACACGACCAGAACTACCTTCCGTTAAGGGGAGGTAGGATATGGTCTTTTGGAGGGAGTTCTACTCTATACCCTTTAAGGGTTGGGGTAGTATCCTTCCTAATTTTGGAGACCTTAGCCTAGAGGTAGCTGAGGTTCTATCTATATATAAATGGATATATCTGATTAGATTACTTTAGAATGTTGAAAAATTTGGCATGACCTCCCCTTACATTCGAATTATTGGCACCTTGGTGCCAATAAGCCCCTGAAGCAGTTCAGCACCTGAGTGCCAAACGCTTCAGAAGCGTCCAAAATTATTCCACATCTGCTCCCGAAGGGGAGATGGGAAAAGAGCTCTGAGGCAATGCCTCGGCTCAAGAAAACCCTGAAAAATAGAGAGAAAAACTCACCAATAAACTTACATTGCTCGGAGTCTTCCAAACTTACCGTCCAAGTGCATCGAAACTTACCACTGGCTCGGTCAACTTCGGTTTGTTTCGCGAATAGCCGAAACCCCACCTAAACCTGTTCCGTACCTCGGCCGGGAGTGCACATACGCACAATAAATGATTAGCTATTACTCAATACGAGAAGATCAAAATGGAACCGGAGGGGATCGACACCTCGACCACCGCACCTACGCCTCGCCGACTACCACTAAGCCACGATTTCAACTGTTTTCCTACTTAAAGAATTAGTGTTATACCAATTTTTATATTTATTTTTGCATAAAATTGGACCGAGTGAGTTTTGTGTGTTGACCGATTAAATTGCTTTATTTCTACGCTCTTAGGCTATTGCTTTGCACTCGTCACAAAGTGTCTCTCAACGCCTGCGAGGGAATTTCGTTACCTGTCAGTGAAAGACTCTTTTGGCCATCTCTCTTCAAACACCACCAGCTACTTTGAATGAGCATTGTTGCGGGTACATCCATCGGACGAGTTTGGCAAGAAATACGCCGAGTTTGCGAACGTCTCTTGGCGCCCGAACGGAACCGATCCTGCGCTTCTTTTCGCACTTCCTATGACCTACACCACAAGACCATCACACGATTGTTGGTAATATTTGAGGAACAATAGAAGAAGATTCCTGACAGTCTCTCAGGCTGGTGATATGCTATCAGCCACCACTTCACTTCAGTGTTTCACTTTTTATGTTTATGAATTTTCTATTTTTTTGGGCTTCAAAAGCCCTTCGGAAAGTCACCCACTAGGAGTGGCACGAACCATACCATTGATTGCTTTACGCTCTTTGTGGTCTACTTGTATTCTCATGATAACACCTTGGATCTGAAATATTTTCGTTCTCATCCAAAGTAAACTTTGCATAGAACTAAGGAAACTATATGGGAAAGGACCGAAATTTGATGCTAAATCCGAATCTGTGACTAGAATACAAAATAGACCATTCAGAAGAGAGTTACAATCGATAGTGAACTCGATGTATTTTGCTACCAGTAATCCTGGGCGCTGCTGTATTTCCATGTACTTATTCAGAATTAATTTTTTTAAAGCCTTTATACTATAACTACTTTAAAGTAATTATAGAGAATAGAAAATACTTACCATTGCGGAAGTTCCACGAATGGATGGTCAGCGGAGAGCCATTCAATATTACAATCCGTGCCAGCTTGACGGATAAGCTGACTCCATTCTATATCTACGTCCTCATTGAATGGGACATGAGATATGTTTTCATTATGTGGCTAATTATTGTATAGGATATTGTTTTAATAATATATAGAACATTCCAATTGATTGATAGCAAAATCTAACTATTAGTCTTGCATATCATAGAAAAGCGCTTAATCCATGAAGTACTTTGCCATCGATACCCAGTTCCTTTCATTTGCTGTCGTAGTTACTTTGAAATGCTCATAGTGACTATTATGTAACGCAGACAAAGCGCACTACCATTAATTAATGGTTGAAATTTCCACAAATATTTGAACAATATCAGCGATAAAAACTACTAGTCTAAAGCCTTAACTCCTCGTTGGATATCCAGATTATTTCTATTAAGCAAATACAAGTCAATTAGTATTATCAAAAGCACAAAAATTAATTCTGTAGCCAATTTTAAGTTACTTATTGATATTAATTTAAAATCTTTTTTAACTTTAAAAAGCTGAATAGCTGAACTAACTTTAAGGGCATAACACGGTCTTCTACCTGGATATTCCTTATCAGGCGGGGGAACTCCTGGGTTTGGACCAGTATGACGTACAATAATGACTCGATTAACATTACTCTCCTTTAAATACCGTATTTTGTATTACAGCGAATAATCAGAACAGGGTAAATCGTATTAATTATTATACAATTTCTCATATTAATATAAAGACGTATAAGTGAATCTCATTTTAATGAGTGAATTTACTATTTTAAATGGTGTTGGATTATCCAAGAATTGATAAAGTGAATGTGCTTGGTTATTGAGACAGCCACTGTGATAGTAAGTTTTCAGTCTCACATAGGATTCAAACTGAACTTCAACTAAATATAAAGTGAGTAAATTCCCAGTTCCTATTGCATTAGAACATTCACCGAATACCAGTTTTCTCCCTGCTCTTTACCTTCATATTTTTCATTACATCATCGAGTTGTTTCTTTGTCTCCAGTAAATGTTCTCCTTGCCAATACCCATCAACGGTTATGATTAGTCTACACTGCGTTTCCCGTAGGAGATCGGATATGTGGTCAGCATCAAAACATGATGGATCCTGAATAGATGATGTATATTAGTGGTCCAGATGTAACATTGTGTAGATGTATGCAGTAAGTCAAAGATTTGTTAAGATCAACAGCTGAAGGTCAACTACCGGAAAAACCAAAAATACGGGGATGTATTTTCACAATCCGACCTAGTTCAACCCAATAATCACACACATAAAGGTAACCTATAGACGATGGAATATCTTTTGGTAGAATGCTTATTGTGATTACACTCATACTAGAAGGCATGAATAAAGGAAGAAAGAAGCACTTACAAAAGTGAAATTCGCAAATGTTGCTTTATGTGAACGAGGAACTCTGTAAATTTCGCGGTTTTAGATAAAACAACACTTAAACAAAGTACTTCGAACCTGAAGACTACACCTGAGCACTTTATTTCTCTCTGATATTTCCTAAATAGTGAAAAACTCCATAGCAACAATTCATACTATATAAACATTCTAAATCTCAATTTAAAAAGATGTAGGCATCTCAGTATTGTTATAATACCGAATAGCAATGGTAGTCTAAAGAACAACTACACTTTGCATATAGCTTATACGTAAACCAAGAACTGAAAGGGGAATAAGTTTCGAGGAAATGAAGAAATCATTTAGGTAACGACACATCTGTAACGAGATATATGTCAATTATAATCTCAAAATGTATTCATGGAATATTTTAAGATACAGCTTGCTTGTTTACATTGCTATCTCATTGTTTGACAGATTTCACTTTAAAAAAACTGACTGATGGGACGAAATCAGTTTAAGAAAAAACAATTTCTCACCATGATTATGGGTATGACTCCTATTCTACTGGATGCCATGATAGAAAAAGGTAATTGAATTATATTAGGAAGAAGAAGGAGTATGCGATCACACTAAAACAACAAATTTACTCTTTAAATTGTTATCTATAATTTGGATATTATACAGTAATTCCGAATTAGAAGTATAGCAAAATTATTAAAGAAAAACTACTCTCCGCTAATTGTGAATAATATTTATTATTATCTAGATAAACTATTGTTAATTAAAGTAGATTCTTTGCTTATATACCTTTAAAAGTTTAGTAATTTCATGACTTATTATAAAATAAATATTGCATAAGCATATACTATATTAACAGATGAACAAATAACTGAGAACTTGAAAATTTCTGTCCTAAGATATCGCTATGAAAATAGAGCAGAACAACAAGTAGTCTATTGCATTTCTTGAAATAACTTTTAAGAGTATCTACAAGAAAAGCCATGTTAATCAAACCAAAAAATATCTAAATTTTTACATGAACGTTGTTTTTCATTAATGTTACCTTTTTGCATAAGTTGCACAAAACATTGCCGATCTTATTTATGAGCACATCCACTGTGTTCCAACTTAATTCGGCACAGTCATGAATTTCGTCATCCCAGTAGTTCCCTTCCCTAAGAAAAATTTCTTTTCAACAGTTTTAAAGGACGCTATTTTTCAACACATTATTTTCATATTCTTTGATGCTATTTTACATATACAAAGCGCGCCAAAGTTCTGATACGAAATGTAAGTGTAAAAAAAGTAGTACATATGACATGTAAATTCGTTATGCTAATACAAATGTGTTGTTTAAAACCTCCTCGTACCATATTTAAAATTGCATTCAATTATCTCGTCTCTGAACTGTTATATAATGTTCAAAGCTCTACGCACCATAATCATCCACTTGCACGAGCTAGGAGAGAAATATATCGCGATTGCTAAGAAGTTCTGGGTCACGAGAATGTCTATTCACCGTACTGTGAAATGATATCAGGAGCTTGGTATAGTAGATAGCCATCTTAGGAGTGGAAGACCCAGGTCCGTGAATACTTTTCACTTTCTAAAAAATGTCAAGAAAAGGATCCTCCGAAATAGCAAGAGATCGATGAGGAAGATGACGTTTGATTTAAATATTACTCCAACATAAATGAGGAGAATCGTCAAACATGAACTGGGGTTCTACCAACATAAGATCCGTCAAATACACATGTTGACGCGAAAATGAAGGCCAATCGTTATGAGAAAACAAGGAAATTTGAAAATATGGTTCGGCAGGGCCGCGCCTCTATCGTGCTTTTCACTGTCAACCCGGCGTGAAATAATCGGAACTGTAGCCAACTTCTTCAAGGTCGACACCAAAGGTCTGAGCAAGTCTCTGTAGATACCAAAAGCCGTTTTCTACCATACGTCATGGTTTGGGACGAAATAAGTGAAGACGAGCTGCGATCCATCGTGAGTAACTTCGAGACGCGTCTATGAGCTTGTGTGACCGCAAAAGGAGGTAATTTTAAACACCAAGTGAACTAAATTATTGTTTGGTATCTTATGTGTGTCTGGATAAGTTTTGCATTGACAGCTGTTTTTATCATGAAATTATGAGACTTGACATCCGTATCAGAACTTTTGGAGCACGTTATAATGTTGCTTCGTGTTATTCAAACAAATTTAAATAATAAGCCTAGTGGAAAAAAATCCTTCCAGCTCTATTAGAATATTTACCAAAAACATTGGTAAGCGAGGAATAATCTACGACGTAACACATCAAAAAATTTGTTGTCTTAGCTTCACATCCATGGAAATTTGGATGTAGACTTTGCACTAAAATCTATCACGCATCAAGAATTTAAAGTGATTTAACCTATACCACGATCTTATTCCCGTCTCAAAGCCAATAGTATTTCAGAGGGAATTATAAAAAAATTAGGTATCAATGTTAGCGTTCCTACTACCAAAAATTTATACCAGACTGAATGGGAATTGTTTTAGTAAGTAAACTCTTATTCCTCAAAAGAATTGGATAATACTTAATGTGTTCATTTTCTCATACATCACTAACTTAATTCAAAGCATCTAAGCGAAATTGTTAAAAATGACAAATTAATAAAATGTTTGAGGTCAGTGATTAAATATAGAGAATGCGTTGAGTTAGATTATATATTATTCAAGAAAATGTTAATCACTTCAATTATTCCTTTTAGAGGTTCTGGTTTTAAAACCATTTGTCCATTACCTTTTGAGCACTATCGCATTAATATAGTTGCATTTGTAATAAAATTTGTGTAGCACTTAGCGTACAGGTGATCGAATCAGCCTCCTTGTTCCATAGAAAAACTTGTACGACACTGTGCATGTGCTGTACAGTGTCTTTTTACTAATCATATCTCAACTTCTACTATCATTGTGACCAAAACTGCAATAAAGTTAACTCATACGCACTGTCCTAGCTGCACGATAGAATACTACTAATATATACACTTAGAAATATGACAACACTGAAATAATACACTTTATCATCAATAATTATATAAACTATTAAAACATTTGTCGAAATAAATAATTACCATATCAGGGCATCTTCATTTTGGTTCGTTGTATTCCGCATATGCCTGTCCACACAGTTGTATGAAATGCTTGTAGTTCTCTAAATAACCTCTTCAAATTTATTGGCTTTTGACGTTGGATGATAATTTCTAAAAATTTCATTAAAAAATAATTTTAAAGTTGTTATTTCAAAGTATATTGATATAAATACTATTGTACACATTTATAATAAGTATTATATCGTCTCAAGTTGATCTAGTAATATTTCGCTAACACTGTGACATAGAAAAAACATTAACCACCATAAATCCTCAGGAATACGACTAAAAATCCACTACTTATAACATATAGAATATGCTTGGCCACGAATAGTAAGCTACGATATTAATGCTTAAAGCCTACTCAACATCCGGACATGAAATTCTATCCATTACTTCATGTTGCACAAATTTTGGAGTCTATTAAAAACTTATGACATCAAAATCAACTTGATTGTAACGTTTTTTGAGAAATGCTTAATCTCTTTAACGGGTAATACATAAAAAATCGCTTATTTCTTAAAGGACACTGTCACCAAAATTTGTTTGCAAACCAGCATTTCGGTAACATTGGATTACTCCAATTTCACCATGATTTTCTCGATGAATAATTGTCCTAGCATTCTAACAAATGCTTAAATTAAACGCACAAAATGTGCACCTTGAGAACTTAATTGCCATATTAATCAAAATAAATGTAAATATAATCGCAGACATTGTAGATCAACGAACTAAATTTCCAGATATCTGAATGTTACACATTGCTAAATGAAATCACACAATTCTTTAGTTACTCTAACTGGTAAATTGAGTTAACAAATGAAAACTTTTCCTAATTTGCGAATTAAAACTCTAATAAAGATGACTGCTATAAAACATAGAAATACTACCTCTATCTTCCCGTTTTCCTGTAATTCTTCCTTCCAAAATACGGCATTCATGTTGATTAACTAGCTTAAACTGAAGATAACCCAAATGAAAACTTATGTGAAATACGAAATTGCTCAAGAGTTTGGTTTTAATAATGAAAGAAATTGAGATTCAGAAATGGGTTTTTTCGTAAAAAAGCATGCACGAGCCTATGAAGTCATATATATTCGGGATTGATATAAATGGCATGCATATATTATAATATCACTTACACAAATAAAGAGGCAATCAGGGCCGATCACATATAACTGGTGCTAATTTGGCAATACGATTCGATTATGAAATTTCTTGGCAAAACGTGTTTAAATTGCTATACGGTATATAGAACAGACCCAAAAAAATGAAAGCAAACGCTTGTGCGCATTCTTAGCCATGATTAATGAATATCGAACTTTGTATTTACTATATATTCGCGTATTTGACATTATAGTAGTACATAGGTTAACACGAACATTACAATTCTAGTGATAAAACCAGAAAAGAAAGTAGTTAATTAATAACAACATATTCGTGCTGCTTTTTTAAAGAAAATATTTGTGAGAGCAATATTTATCTGTAGTTAATGATTATGTGCGATTAATCATTAACTAGAGATGAAAAGTTGTAATAAATAATGTATTTTTCTAGATGATACAAAATATTGAAACATGAAATAGAAAAAATAGCTAGTTCAAACCAAAACTAGGTGTGTATTGCACTATAACTAACTTAAAATTTTACTTTTAGACTGGACTATATGTTATAAACAATTATTAGAAATTTACATATATATGCAGTAGTAAAACTTACAGTATAGTTATTTAAATCGAAACTAATACGATATCTAGAATCGCATAACCTTGACAATATTATAAATCCAATCTACAGGCATTAATTGAAGAACTTCCTGGCGGTCAAAACCTGCAAAAGAGCATAAGTTTCCAGTGATATCGTTTTATCCTATATATTACATTTAAAAATTATTGCGTTTTCTTAATTCTGTAAAATATAATGACTGGCCTAATTCGTAGGAAGCCTACTAATCATTCAATAATTTTGTGATTGACTATATGCTCCTTTTAAAAAAACACCCAGCATTTGAAAACATTTCACTTCGTAAGTCGAAAGGAAACTTTTTAGGATATTCTTGACTTAATAAAGCGTTTTAAGTCATATAGCGATATTAGCATATATTGGTGATCCATATTTTTAATGGACATCATCATCACATAGGTTTAAAATACCTTATATTTTAATTTACAAAATTCCTTTTGCCCAATACCTACCTCTAATAATAAAGTGACGGGCCACTCTTTCGATATCTGTTTGAAGATCATGAGGAATGCACTTACCGCGAAATATTTTTGTAACCTAGAACATATAGTACTCGACATTTCTTATATTAATCTACTTCGGTTCTGACCTCAGATTGAAACAATCGTACTGCTTCCAGGCATACACAAAGGAAACGGCAACACAAGTTCGTAATAAACATCTGAAATAGGTCAGTCATTAATAAATATTCGAAGCAATTTGCATGGTATAACTATTCCTAATACATTATTGAGAAAACTATTTCTATTATGTTTCAGTGGTTGTCTCAACATAATGAACTATTCAAGATAGTAGGAATTAATGTGAAACACTATTAAGTAGAACGAAATTTTTCAACAGTGAAAAAAAACGAAATTTTCATTCTGTCATTCTGTCGTATTATCAAGATAGTTTGTACCTTTTGTTGATGATCTATGCAAATTTTTTTCGAACATAAAATGCTTATTTATGACCGTTTTATAGCTATAGCCCACTTAGGATATGTAAGCATTTCAATTAGAATATCGTGTAGGAAATATGCCTTTTGTGGATCAATGCAGGAAACGAAAGATGACTCGTGGTTTCTTTCACAACGATAGCGAAAAAGGGAAAATTCTGGCTTTTTCTGTTGCCGGATTGAATCGAAAGGAGATTTCAAAGAAAGCCAGTCGTTCTATAATGGTTGTCGCTAATTTTCTGAAAGCTCCTAATAAATATGAGATTAAAAAGAGTGAAGGAAGGCTATCAATGCTGGGGGTAAAGGAAAAAAAAATGAATTAGGAGCGCTGCTTCAGTTTGGACGAAATTAGGAATGTCTACTACCCGACTGTGTCAATAACAACGGTTTGGAGGACACTAAAGGTGAATCCACTTATCAGGTGGAAAAAGATGCGGAAGTTCCCCACTTTGACAGCAGATCACAAAAAAGCTAGAATAGATTTTGCCCATACATACGTGTCGCGGCGTTCGAAATGGGTTGAGGTAATTCTTTCTATTTCAAATGTATACCTGCTTTTTCAGTAAAAGCTTCATTCTCTTCAAGTCCATCTTAAACGATGAAGAGAAGTCTAGTCTTAATGGTCCAGACAGATTTACTTCCTACTGGAGAGATTTGAGAAACGAGGCTTTTCTACGTGAAATTTCGGAGTTTTATGCTATGGACTGTATATTCTATCATTAGAAGCTCTTGTTCAGGAAGACTGCTAAGGGCCACTACTTACTACTTAGCTGAACAGGAGAAAGTTGTATGCACAGTGAGATGTAAGGTTTATTACGACGAAACAAGTATACAATAACAATAAGAAACGCTAAAGTAAAACAACAGAGTAACTGGAGGACGAGGAACTCAACTGACACCCAGAAGAGTCAGCCACGCTACTTGTATATGGCCCTTAGTTACAGGTGTTATGTGAGAACGTAATGGAATGCTCTTTTTGGAATGTGACATCTGCGTCATTTATGTTATCTGTCAGCAGGTAGTAGATTCGACAACTATCAATGACTAGGTGAACAATTAATGTTGAAGATATTTTACTAAAGTAGACAAGTGTCGAATTAATTGAAAGGAAGAATACGAATACGGAAATTCATAAAAGCTCTCGAATTAGTTTTTGTTTCCACTAAAATGAATAGCATAGATTGCCAATAAGTCCTTGAGAATCAACTGCTCCCCTATCACAACAAATTCCCTCAGAAAAATTTCTATTTCAACAAGACAACGCTAACATCCACGTGAGTTGCAACACAAAAGATTGGTTCCAGCGCAGAAACATAACCTTTATGAATTGGCTATTTCAATCAGCAGAACTAAATACCACCGAAGATTTTTTGAGGAATACTAGCCCGTTAAGTCTTCGCCTATAACAGGCCGATCAAACCATCATGAGACACCTATCAACGAGTATAACATAGTGCATTTTCCAGGTGTTAGGTAGAAGAGGTAGTTCTATCGATTATTAGAAGTTATTTGTTATGAATTATTGCTTTGTTTTTACGAGCATTTCCTCCGCCATACAATTATGAAACAGCGAAAAAATAAACTCCCATGTTCTTGAAAAAAATTGTATTGACAATGAGGAAATAAATAGATGATCTTGACAATATGATAGGATATCAGAATAGAAATGTTGTAAAATTTCAGACAGTGGGTTCGAGTTAAAATGATAAATGGGGAATATGTTATAATTATGAAACTCACTGTATACAATGTGTACCAAGAATTTCGATATGGAAATGTGTGCAATTTAGCATATTTATTATATCCACCATGATAATTCGAACATGTTGCTTAGAGCCTAATTAGAATCTATTTAAAATAATATCTGGTTTTGACGTCATCTGACTGCCATATAGTGCCAAGTTTTAGGCACTATTATTACATATAAGTAGAGGAAAATTTTGCGATTGTAGTAAGAATTCTATCCCCAAAGGTATTGTTCATCGAATTGTATATTGTCACAAACTTGATACAGTAAGGGATCGGCCTAGCACCGGAACATTCATGTTTGAGAATACTTCCTATGTTCAAAATATTTTCAAGAATATACTCCTTTCAAGGTAATAAGATATCGATGAACATGTCTTCTGCCTGCAATATTAATCCAATGTCATTGAGGATAACCGTCAAATTTGAACCGTAGTTCTACTCATATATATGACATTTAGAATCTACAGGATGTCCAAAAAATATATTTTGAACATAGGAACGATTTCAAATGACAATTTTAGTTGAGTTTGAAGAGAAAAACTTTTACAGTCGGTCTTTTTTTTTGACACCTTGTATATGTTGACAAAGAAAAAGGCCAATCATCACGAAAAGGCAGAGAAATTTTTATCCATCGTCTGATATACTTACTACTCGAACATGCACTTTATTTATGAAAAGTGTTTAAATGTCCTTTCAGCATATAATTATGTGAATACTAAATAAATTTCCTAGTGTTGTCAATGAAAAATTATACTACATAACATCTGTACTAAAACTTTTGGCGTATACGATAAATCAGTATTCGATACACCATGTCATTAGCCTACTCGGAGTTAAATATGACAAAATTCAAGAAAACCAACTAACCAATGTCGTTCCAATGATCTTCATGCAGATAAAAGTAAGAAAATCAAATTTTTCAATAATTTTAAATTATTTGATGAAGTTTTATCAACTCACATTCTTTTTGTGTGTGAAGAGATCGATAACAGCCATACATGTTTTTAATGCAGATTGATCGAGACCACGCTTTCGACGTTCATTGTAATCATAGAACACGAGGTAAGCTAATGGTATACCATCGAGATCGGCAGAACAATTAAGCGGCTCGAGAAGATTGATACTAAATAAAGGAATATACTTAGAAAATGTGAGTAATTATGATAGAAATTTTTTTTAAATACATTCAGTAAAAAACCTTTTTCTCCCTATTCCTTGAGACAATTCATCCATTTCTTCATAGTCCACTACTTCCTGACTGCCACCCAGACCTCCGCATCCCTAAAACTAATACTTTGTTAAAACTCGTGACTAATTACGTTCATAAAGATATTCACTACCTCCATTCCAAATAAATCCGCCTCAAGGATATGGACCACCAACTCCATTAGTTCCTGATTAATGCTTTTTCCACTGTAATCGGCAACTATACATCATAATAAGAATGTTAAATAAGGCTAATAACTTGCACATAGAATTTGTTTAATTATTATTTATACTCTTCCAAAATATATACTCTTCGAAGTTAGGCGAAAAAATTGTAACGATAATCCCATTTTTATTTATTAACTTCAGCCTTTATTGCATAAAACTTTGGAATCAAAAATAATTAAAAATGTATTATTTAACTAACGTAAAAATGTCCAAGATGAGCTTCCTAAAAGCAGTTACTCGGCATTGTAGATTATTCCCATGAGATAAATTTCTTTTAGATTTCTTATTTTCGACATCGAAGATTTTTACTTCAATATGAGTAAGAACCTGTTAAGTACACTTCGAAAGTAATTTCCATCTATCTCTAAAAAAAACATCTAAAAAAATTATTCTAGTTACTACTTTTCTCAGTGAAGGGATTGTGAAATAAAATCATTCAATGGTTATTCAAAGAATGCTTCGATTATGATATATAACTAATAGTTAGTGTCATTAGCAAAAACAACACTATTAAACTCTTTCTAATAATATTATTCAAAAAGCCTAAATAACTGAATAAATGTATTCATAATGTTTTAACCCCCTATATAGTCCATGAGCGTGGTAAGTATCATTTTCCCATGAAGGAAATCAATCAAAATTTTAAAACCAAAATTTTCTCTTCGGTAACAAGGAAAGTCTTCACAGCGAGGACCAATGTTGATTTTGAATATAAATGGTGTTAACTTCAAACAGTACTATCCAGGCTTAATTACAAAAGGAGTTTTTTGCAATAGTCCATAATTTTTTTGAAAGTCTACTAGTTTTAATCCCATGACAAAAAATATATTATAATTCTATATGATTCACCATCGGTAATTTTACTCGTCTTATTTGTTATGATGTGCATAAAATTATTATAACCGTCTAAGTTACTCAAAGCGAATGTTAGTTGTAAGCTGGCATAACAAAAATAACCATATTGGCTTAAAATCCACCTAAAATAATAATCTTAGTTTTGTCGCGAGTATGTAGGTTGAGATGAAGATGGCTTCATGAGATAAAGTTGTCATTAGTACAATTAAATATAAATTAAAATATTGGTAGGCAAAATTTTTTACTCCACTGTTAAAAGCATTTCAATTAAAAAATTAATACATCTCAACTTAAAATCATAAAACCATGAATCTCATGTCATAATTCATAAAAATATTTACTTTAGGGGACAAATTATATGCAATCCTATCACTATCTGGCAAGCGATATATTAGAAATATACCATATTTAAGAATTAATTACCTGTAGCCAATAATAGCGCCCTTCGGCATTACTTGGAGGAAATTGATGAAGAAAGTAAGTTAACAGACGGTATATTGAGGAAGCGACATCAAATCGTTCACCAAATTCTGGCTGGAAACAACACTATTACAGTATCTGAGAAAAACTGTAAAATCATTTATAGAAGTTTAATTTACATAAGTTTTGCATAAAACAAAGGAAGTGGTAGATTTTTATCCATATTGTACCTTAAGTCTTTTAACTATATAAAGTATGAATTAATTTTGATCATGGGAAAAATATTTTGTTCTCAATATGAACTAAAATTTTAAATATATACCATAGCTATATGATGGAGCAGTAGTGACAATGTGGATGGTGGAGGTAGAAATAAATCATGGATTGAATGTCGAATGAAATTTACAGCGTCATAGCACACGAGGTCGTGGACTAAGGTTGATGGATCATTACACTTCATCTCTGCTACAACAGCATCAAAAAATACGCAGGATTCTTCAGGTTGAGAACCGGTTTCCTTAGATTAATTTATACGACTATTATGTGTCATCTTTACTTTACAAATCTTCCTTAAAAATACTTTCTAAACTAACAACTCCGCTACGTGCCAAGGCTTTAGGAACTGCATATTTGAGCATTGCCATCCACTTGTTCCATGCTAGCGCCTCTGGCTCACCAAATACCTAAAAACTAAGTAAAGTTGGAAGAAGCATTTAAAAAGGAACTTCATCGTATATTCTAATATATACTGTATATCACATCCAACCTCATCTGCATTATTAGAAGTTAAGTCAATGCTATCCAATCCAAAATCATCGATGGTAGGTATAGAAAAATCATGATCCGATAATGGATCATCATATATGACCATTCGCTGGAAAAGATTTAATGATTTACGTAAGATTTATAGAGAAATATATTACTACTTGTCAGTAAAATATATTAAACCTGTTGCTCTCTTTCTAATTCGCTTATTTCAGTAGCACCTATTTTAGATGAGCCATATTTCTCCTCATTAATGACAATTTCTTTTTCAATCTCTTCTAGAAGATTTTCCCCATCTTCATCACTTAGTCTGCAAATATGTTAATGAACTATAACGTAGTAAATTCGAGACATTAAGATTAAATTATTTTTTAAAATTCATCGTTACTTATTTTGTATTATCATACAGGAGTAGTATACGTGTCGTAAAGCAAGAACTTTTAAAAAGCTACAATCACCTATTTGAAACGTGCTCACACGCTAAGGACGATTGTTGTGAGCGGGTAGTAGGATGGCTTCGAATCCTAGACTCTTTAGAATTACTCGTTTTGATGGGTTTCTAAATAACTATTTCAAATCCATTTGTTTTAATTTGAAAAATGAATTGCCCAAAAATCAGATTATTTCCTGTTTGACCTCGAATTCACTTATGTTTTCAAGATATCCTGGCAATATTTTCTGAATATCCTCTGGTGACAATTCTAGTTTCTCTGGGTGTGAATGACACCAATAAGAAATACACTGCTTAAGTATATCGTCCAATGCTGGATTCATCTAAAACATACCAACATATAAAAAACACTAGTAAACATACGTATCAGCTCCTCTCAATGACCACACATCAAATTGTACTATAGAAATATGCTTGATGGTTATAGAAATCAGATATTCCAATGTATATATGAATACCTTAAATTCTATTAATTTGATGATGAACTCTTCGTACAATATAGGAATTCGTTGAATTAAAATACTCCGAACAAAATCCAAACCAATAGAAAGACTACATAGTGAGCTGCCATTAACAATTATAATAGCTGATACCTGTAATTTATCTTTATACTAACTTTTTTATGGTAACGAAAAATTTAATGACTTATCTATGTTAATAATAAGTAACTGAAATGCTTATAAATTGATCATTTTGGACTCACAAGCTTTTCAGCTCTCATGGGTTTCATTTTGATCGTATTAAATACTTTGTTGGGGCAGAGATGACCACCACCTGCTTCAATTATGCTGAATAAATTATGATTAACATATTTTAAATACATAGTCTTCATGTCCTTATTGCTACTCTAGGTGACACCGTTAAAATTGCTAGCAATTGTTTTATTATTCATCATGAAATATTCTTCCATTTTAGCGAAGTCAGTATAAAACTGATAATTTATTACTTGATTTTTTTAAAATCATCCTTAAGTTGCAAATATTTTCATAGACTAGATTGTATACATGTTCCTATACGATTTAATGGTTTAAGAAATAAAAGACCTACAATATTTTTAGGTGTATGAATATACAATCTCATGCATAATGTTCAGTAGTTATGAATTAAGAAATAATTTAGCATGTATTCATCCGTCTTTGTAAACAAAATAACAATAAAAACCATAACATGGATGTGTTTTTATAGAAAAAACAATGACAAATAAAAAAATTATTCTAATCTCATCGCTAAGAAGTTTTTTTCGATTATGTATATTTTATAAGAAAATCATTATCAGAATATGAACATGAAGTTGCACCATTATATGTACTGTAAATTACAATGGAACAGAATATTTTAAGATTTAAATTAAAAATGTTGTATAATAGCTACCTTTTTAAATCAGATTTCTTTTTTTTTCCCTCGTTTGACTTTTCGCTTAGTATCAGTATTTTCATGAATACCTCAGTAGAAAATAATACAGCTTTATTTCTTTTCCGACGTTGTTCGTATTGTTCATATCTGAAAGCAAATAAAATAACAATTACACTGTGCATTGATATATTTCTACATATTGTTTCTGAATAAATAAACTTTTTTAAAGCAATATTTTGTTTATAAATTCTCATCACTTCTAACCGGCCAGAAATTAATATTGGTAAGAAATATCTAAGTCGTGAAGAGCTTCACAAGAATGAGATGAATACCAAATCAAAGAATATGAAACTCAGAAAGATATAAATTCTTCCCGCAGAAAATTGGTAGATTTTAGTGAAGTTTGTGTACTACTTTATTTTGCACCGCAATACCCCATTTATACAATCTATACCGGACAAAGTTTAAAACATCAAGTACAGGATGTCAATGAGAACATCATGAAATATGGAACTAAATATAATATTCATCGCGCTCTAAATTGAGGTACTCAGAATATTTATCAAGCAAAAAAAAGATTGATTATTAAGAAAATCGCCAACTGACGTTTATCTTTATAAAATACAGTTTAGTATTTGCCAGGAAGTAATGACTTCATAATTAACGACATCATAAAGTAACCTATATTTCTTACTTCCATCTACTTTTGAACTACTAAAAAAAACGGAACATATTTTATTTTTGAGATGAAAAATCAAAACAATGAGTGAACAATAGCACTATTACTAAGATCAAATCAGCAAATTTCAATACTGATTTATATTTTTATATAAAGGATAATGTCCTTATTACTACTTGATTCGGTGCTGTGCTTAATAAATTATAGAAATAAAATATTTGTAACGTTTGGTTTAATATTAATTTGTGACTGTGTAGCCATGGATTCTACACCAAAATTGTCAATAAACTATCAGTAACTGCTTAGCAATAGTTTATAATAAATGCTATTTTTGTGACAAAGAACTATTTAAACATTTTACTCATTATCCACATAAGGAAGACTTACAGCTTCATGATTTTCTCCATTGACAATTGATCGCTATTGGTTTCTTGCTTAAAATCTTTTGAGCTAAGTGTGTGTGATTTTTCGTCCATAACTTTTTTCTTCTTTTTAGACTCGATTAACCAGCTAGAGCGTAAAATCCAGCATCCTAAAACTACTACTTATTAAACCAAATAATATTAAAATTATTAGTTTGTAACAAATAAATGTTACATAAGACCATAACTTAAAAAATAAAATGTGATAAAACAAAACTTACCAGAAAGAATAGCATAATAAAGTTCAGACCAATTAAAATCTTTATCTTTCGTAGGTGGTTTCAGTACAATATGACTGAGTTCTGGAGATAAATTCTGAAATTTATTAATTTCAAACATCAATTATCTAACAAGTAGGAATTACTTGATTAATGTGAAATAAAATACTATTCATTCAATATTTTAGAGCAAGAAAAAGAAAATATTTCTTTTGTGATTTATTAACTATAACAACAGCAGTTTCCTAACTATATATGAACGTTGAGCTCAAACCTCTAGAATTTCAATTCCCGATGGACAATTATTTTTTAAATTGATTTTTTCTTTATTTGGAAATCCAACTATTAACACTTTTCGACAATCTGCACGAGCTGCAAGTAATACAATCATAAACATTTATAAGTGAAAAAGAATATAATTTTCTTAAAAACTCAAGCCCACTAAAATATTAACAGAAATATTGGCTCCTTGCATCCTCTACATGTAATCATCTGGCTGATATTAATCCATATTTGAAACAGCATTTACCTGCTTTCCTCGAGGGACTTTTCGGATGAGTAGGAGTGGTGGGAGCACTCATTCGCTTTCGCTTTTTACTCCGAGGATGGCTGCTTTTGCGTGTAGTTCCAGCACGACCCGACATACAAATCGTTTCTGGTATATTTAATATGCATAACATTACTATAATTAAATAACGGCAGTGTTCAATTCGCCCAATAATAAATAAATGAAGTTTAAATACAAGTGGGGATGGTTAGGAAGAATGTATGCCATTAACGTCATGACTTCCTAACTCTCATTTAAAGTGACAATCATTAAGAATACTTCAGTTCTACTAAACAGCTCATTTCCATAGAATCGTACATAATCTATTCAAAACGTATACTGCTCTTCTATCTCGATATACAATTGATAGAACAAGAATATTAATTCATCTAGCCATATAGCCCAATTCACGTTTCTCCTATAAATGGTAAACAACAGCTACCGGCTTTATAAATCGTGCGAAATAAACTTCCACATATGCCAATGCTAATTTATGTGATGATATATCATGTAGTATTAACGAAGTCATGAGAGCATTGCATTCCTATCTGAAAATGATTGATACTAAGTGTCTAATATTAATAACATAAATCCTTGAAGTATCAACCACGAAAAATAAAACGGCAACTTAAGAGGAACTATTTTTTAACTATTCAATATTTTCAGTGAATACTCGTATTTACTATGAATTCAAATTATATGATATTTGAATTACTATTACCTACAATTTATAAATACTAATAATATTAAAATGCCATTAAAAATGGCTTAAAAACAATTCGTTGATCGATTAACAGCATGAAGAAGCGATATTAAATGAATAACTAAAATAAAAACAAAAAAATAGAATTAAGCATCTCTAAAATTTTTTGATCGTTAATAAAATAACAGTAAAATAAAACCACAATGGTAATTAATATATAAATGAAAAAAATAACATACATGCATATTGTAGAACAAATAACAGATATCGTCTTCGAAAAACAATCATATGAAGTAATAATAAAATCATATAACAAAAAGCAGAAACAATACGAACTAGAATGCAAATATGAATCACTAAGCAATTAACAGCAGATACATATTCTCGGTTCAGAAAACCTTAAGCAAAATCTTGTTTGAATATGTATTCTTTGGCGTAGCCTTGGTTTTCAATCTCACAGGTCCTAGCACATGTATAGATGTAAACAGAAGCCCAATCGATGGATTGCCCTGTTTGAAAAATATAGTCAAACATACCCATAATTAGTTTTAGAAAAGAAAGTAGACAAATTTAGTTTTGTTATGGTTTTCTTTAATTTACCACTGATGCATTCGTTGTAGTAATAATCACATTAATAACTCGAAACGAAGCCTATGCTTCAGTAAAAACTGACCAATGGCATCAACTTCAATGAGGGAGAGAAGATGAGGAGTGAGTTGTAATTCAAACCTCCTAGGACCACCACATTTATCACATGGAGGGACACTCTCAGGTGGTAGTGGGGAATGATCAGTAGCCGGAAGTGGGTTACCTATACAACATTAAATTCTAAAAATAAATATTAATCTTAGATAAGAATGGAAATAAGTGAAAAAATTATCCCAAATGTAACAAACCAGAGCGCTGGTAACGGATGATTTGTTCAGGATTTAGACTGATCAAACGATTGAATCTATAACAAATAAACTAAAAAACATAATAACAGCAAGAAAATATATAACTAAAAAACAGATTAACCGTTCAAATGATTCATCTCGCTTCTGATCAGTTACTGCAGCTTCCGCATCTTCCGTGGTTATATCATTATTCTGAAAAATAATTTATTCAATATTCCTTATCACAAACCTGATATTAATATCTTCAGATTTTATATATCAAATGTCAATATTGAAAGTACACCAACCCCCTTATTTTTCTCTATGAATTTCCGAAATTCAGCCATGCGTCTCTGTTTGTCTTCATCTGTTTCATCATCTGTGTTATCCCCATCTTCATCTTCACTGATCCCATCAAACAAATTAGCAGGAACGTATTCCTATAACAAATAAACTAGAATGTGATTCTAGAAAATCGTCTATATTATTGAACTTATATAAATTATTTACAAGTAATCACATAGACAAATTAACCTGGTCTAGTTCTATGGCAAATTCCTTAAAAAGGAACTGGTTGGCTGGATTTTGAATAGCATATATTTCTTTTGATTTAGTAATTCCACACACAGCTTTGTGTTCATTAGTCCAGTCTATTGCTTGATGATCTCGACAACAGTACCTAGAATTATTAGCAATTCTCCTTGTTAAATTTAAAAACAAGTAAAAGTAGATCTGATGGCCTTAGCTGCTACTTGTATTAATACCAACTGATATAAATTTAATATCAGTTGTTATATTATGTTTTCTAAAGATAACTTTTTATAAAATTTACGAAGTAGTTATTTTTTTGAAATCGGTGTATTATTAATCCAATACTGAAATAATTATTTTAATATCTATCCAATATTTCACATGCAATAATGATGTTACTCTCTTAAAAACTAAATGAAACCATTATGCCTTTTATACTGCGTTTGGACAATAAAGAAGTCTATTATATATTCAATGCTGAGAAAATTAAGATACATCCTTTAGCACTTTCTGTTTGTTCAATAAAAGGCTCTGTACAGTAGTGTATTCGATAAATGATAAGGAATTTCTAAACAAAATGTTATCCAAAAAATTGAGCTAGTCACTGAATTTAACTTCTGAGATTCATGGCGTATTTATTAAGAAATCCATGAAAATATTAGCCAATAAAATTATGGAAAAACGTCGGACTTCATATGAATTATGAAGAATATTTTAAGTAATTCGGACTTTTATATGAAATTTAAAAACTATCACAAAGGTATACAAAAATTAAGAAAGCTCATGGTGCAAAGATTATATGACAAAGAACTTGAAACAGGTTAATAGATTTAAATTGGCTGTTAATAGTATATGAAAGTTCCTACAATAAAATTGTATAATAAAAGCTTAATAGAAATTTATATTTTTATCATTACCATTTTGTCTAAATATTCTGTAATTCCAATTCTAAAGAATTCTGAGATTGTGAATACAACTTGTTACCCTAATATAACCTACCTTGAACACGAGTAATTTTATCAACTGTTACATATGATCTTAACCAAAAATTACATTAAAAAATAAGATATTTGCTAAGCTAAATCTAGTTAGCTTGTTTCACATATATAAGACGAGAAAATTATTTCCTGTAGTAAAGTAGTTTAGAATATATAAAATGGAAAATGCAAAGGCTAACGTACCAAGCATCTCCACACTTTGCGCATTTTTTGTTAGCATAACATCCACAGATATTACACAGTTTAGGTGCATCAGATGGATAGAAAGGATCAGCAACATCTCCATATGAAAATATTATTAATAATACAAAGCTCTAATTGAAATAATCCGATTAATAAAATTATATCCTATAAATATAGAACAACAAACCCAGATCTGGATTCATAGGGCCTTTATCTGAGTAGAATGCATTCACTCGTGGAAGAACGCATCGTAAAGCCAACATATTGGAGGGATCATTAGGCTTAAATACGATGGTCTCGAAATCAATAATAAATCAAGATAAAAGCAAACTAAAGTTTATTTATAAATCAAATTAAAAAATTAAAAAACTAACCCGAGAACAATAAGAGTTGCGACACACAAAAATAAAGATGGTTCTATGGAATGAATGAACAGGATCATCATTGTTGGTAGCATATATTTGAATTAAAAAACACATGGCTTTCTTACAAATCTAAGAAAAAATATGTATAATCAAAAATAATGCGAGCTTATTTTTATCAGGCATAAATATTTTCAAATGATAGCTTCAAAAAATACGCACTTTGCATTCTAGATCGGAAGAAGTTGGAATATTTTTAGGATTAAGCCACGATGGTTTGCCACCGATTTTACCCAGAGGCAAGTATTGACTTCGAAGACGATATAAATCATTAGGTTCCACAATTGCACCAAAACCAAGATAAACAGGATCATCTAGAAATAAAATAATTATTGTAAGTACTGCTAAGTAATTTTCTTTTGTTTTACATATCATTTATTTCATACGAAATAAGGAAGAAATCTATGTGCTAAGTGGATATTAACCATGTGCATCAGCTTGCATGATTTAATCTTGTTTCTTGATAATTTTTTTCTCTTCTTCTTTTGAAGCGGTGATCAACCAAAGAACAAGAACGATATGCACCAGAATAACAGCAATGACTGCAGAATAAGTCAGAGCTTCGTTAGCAGAATACCCCAGAAGTCCTATATAAAAGTTACATATACAACAATAGAGAAAACCCGTAAAATAACGCATACGTGACAGCAAAACATAATCATTTTAAGGGAATCCAACCTTCAAACAAATACTGCTTGAGAATAAACATAGACCCCAGAGGTACAAGTAGAATGACGATACTGTAGGTCAGCAAATTCTTCACTGCACCCTGTACATGCTGATCACGCAGGTTCGGAATCAAGTCTTCCATTCCTGTTGAGACCTGCAAGTACAGGGTACTCAGAATTCAACGTTTTGAAATTTATTGGGGACAAAACAATATCAATGGAGGAAATATATTCGATGTATATAAATTCAATTTTATAGTATTGAGGTATTTCTCCAGATAATAACATTAGCTTAAAATTAGCAACATGAAACATAAAATTAGCTTTATTTCAACAAAAGCTGAAACGTGTCGGCATTGTATATGATAATAAGACTAATACTATTCTTCTCAAACTTGTGCAATACGAAGTGAATATTAAGGATGAAGACAAGGAAATTATTAATAGTATATCACAATTTATTGATAAGGAATGTTTAATCTGTGCTAATTATGAATTGCTGAAAAGCACCTGAGAATTTGTGGTGCAGTTTAGATACAACGACAATACATTATTTATCTTTCTTCTGTTCCATCAACCGATGTTCTGCATCTTTTTCCTCTTTATACGCAACACGTATAAAAAGCCCCACTATAAAGATGACCACAACCATTCCACACAAACCTGCATAAAGCATGGCTTGTGGCCCAGCTATGTGGAAGTAATCTAAAACAAGTGCACTAACATTTCAATAAGTAAAACAGAAAAATCCATCCTTTTTTTTGATAATATTCAATTACGTATTATATTATTATTACTTGTATTCAATTATGAAGTTGAAAAGCACACTGTTATAAGTTCTGGATTAAATAGTGTCTTAAACTAAAAACCAAAAAATAATTAATTGTAACGTTTGTAAATTCACCAATGAAAATATAGTAGTACATGCTAAACATCGTGAGAAGTGGAAGAATAAACATTGCTGCCGAAAAAACTACAAGATTCGCAATAGCACGGCGCGAATCTTCTGCGGTATAGAACTGTTCCTTAACAGTAAAAGTAATAAATACAATAGAAAATTCAAATATATTACTGTTAATGGGTGCCTAAGAAATTCTAGATATATACTTTGGACAAAATTCTAATCTAACCTGATCAGGCTTCATAATTGAGTGAAGCAAATTGACTTCTTTATCATCAACATTATCTGATTCTTTCAATGGATCTTCTCCAGGGTCCACTTCGCTAGATTTTTCACTTGACTTTGTTGTATTTGATGCGGTTCCGTTTACATTCTCAAAACTGCCAGATGCAGATGAATCAGCAGACGATTTACGGTCCACAACCTCAAACTCATTATCATCAGCCATTCTGAAATCACACTATACAATTAGTACAGATTATTTAATAGCTATAATACGTGATGAAAAATCAGATATTAATCATCGTTATGAAATCATTCAATAGTAGTACAATAAAACCATGAACATTTACAAACCCCTCAATAGTAAATTGTGTTGAAAGATTGAGCATAAAACATATATACTATCAAAAGTAACAGAAGAGAAACACAAGTATCAAAGACCAATTTGTCAACGAAAGCGCATGATATGAAATTACATAACCGGTTATATGAATCATCAAACGTCAAACTTTGCAAATATATAGCTTAGAGATACATTTGATTAATTAATTATAAATATAGAAGGCATAAAAACATAGTAGGTTATAATAATAATAATGTATTTTTATAAACTTTTAGTAAGATAATACCAAAGATCGTACATTTTATATTACTTAAAAGAATGGCAAAGAAAACGATTAATTATTAAAATCGGAAAGGTTCAGCAAAAAATTATGCCTTTATGTAAGATATGACGTCGGGTGATAGGACACTGTGATCGTAGATTTCCGTTCAGAACTGCACCTCACTACTCCAATGTATTCCAAATGACCCAAAGAAGAGAAAAAGGCAGGCACCGTGTTGCAATCCAGAGATACCTACATCCATATTAAAAATATTATAGCGTGCATTGTTTCACAATAATAATTTATAAGTTCCGTATCCTTTCTATGATTAATAACATAAAAATATTATTTAAAAAGTATAGAAGTACTTTATCATCCTGGCCAAAAGAAATCTATAAACCATAGTAATAAGTTTAATAACTGAACTGAAGTATAATATACATATAAAGGTCCCATACATGCACATTATTACAAAAGAAATGACTGCAATAAAGCTAAACTGGACCCTACCTCGATTTTTCCAGCAAAATTACTACCCCAATCTGATAGTGCTATGGTTTTCCATCGATTTCGATTAAAAAGTGTTTGCAAGGCAACACTTAGTGCACATTTGTTGTATTCCTAAAGATGAACTAATCATTTAGACTACATGAAGTAGAAATACTAGAATAATATTTGAATCATGATAATAGGATCGTACCACCTATAGCTAAATTTGTACAGCGTAGAGAAATCGCAAGTTAACACGAGAAAATATTGAAAATAAATTAAATTATAAAAAATAAATAACCATGAATAATATTATATAACTTAGTAGCCAACTTGTACCAAAAATTTGACAACTATGCCATAGAAAAAAACATGAGTTTTTAAAAAATTTCATTGTTGGTTCACCTGTTTAGCAAGTAACGCTTGTTCCATATCTCTTGCTGGGTGAGCAGTCAGCATCACTGTACAATCCTGTCCATGCAAAAAATACCTACTGTCAGTAAATTTTGTCCATGGCTGTAATACCGAAGCAATCCCACTCTATAATAAGCTAGATTTAAAAATAATGTATAGTACAAACAAATTTTTTTATTAATTACTTGAATACTATTTTAAGAAGATTAATTAGTTAAAACATGCCTCAATCGCACGAATAACACTTTCCCTTGCAATAATGTGCGTATTTCTCAATCTTCCATTCATCTTTTTCTTAAAGTGGGTTGTAAATTCACAGAAGTTCATTTTTCGTCCTGGTTTCGATACCTAAGACCAAGTGTTTTTGCTGAAGTAAGCAATTTAAAGAAATTATTCGTATTCTATTATAAAACTACTTAATATGTAAAATTAGAATGACTAATATTACCAACTTCTACATCTATATTATTCTCATCAGATTTATCCGTCTCTTTTACTGATTCTACCAAATTATTTAATGAAAGTTTCAGTTCTTCACAATCATCCTTGAGCAAAGCGACGATTTCATGAACAAAATCAGACAATTCAGGCAACTTCAATAATGACAACGATTGTCTCCATTTCCTAATAGTATTATCTTAAAAACGTTAATCATATTTGACGCAAATAACTGACATATAATACTATTAGTTAAAAAAATATTTTAAAATAATAATATAGAAAAAGAACAGACTTGTATGAATCGTAACTGGAGATCTCTCTAAACCAATTATCATTCAATTGGATTGTTTCATGTAGTTCTAAGAATTTAAGGTGCTTATCGGTCACTACATCTTCCTCGTATTGATTCAATTTCGTACAAAGAGTGGAAAGTAAAATATTATATGCTTCGACTTGTTCCATAAATTCTGCTTCATTCTAAAAAATATTACTATATAGAATTACAATAAATATATCTAAACAAGTAGTTTTCAAGTGTCTCATGCATAGCTTACTTGAAAACACCACATCGGATTCTTCAGAAATTGCTGTAGAACTGAAAAACGGACTGCTTTCTTAATACCAGCTACCGAAAAGTCGTTAGCAAAGAATTGAATACTAAAATTTAGCAGCATTTTCAGTTGTACCTTATGAAAATAAACTTTACTTATGTAATTACTATTGAAAAAAATAGATACTCACCGAATAAACCGCAATAACTCGCCACAAAATCGTATGTCTTTAAAAGACATCAATGCATTCATTACACGTGCGAAAATCTTATCCGCCAAAGCAAGCGAAAATGATTTTGATCTCAGCAGTTCCAGCGTTCGTTGAGAACAGAGAGAAGTAAACATCATACTATTGGTAGATACACAGACCAGCACTGGTACTGAGATATTAAAGGAAGCGAGTAGTGAGAATAATTGATCAAGATATTCCGAAGACATTGATTCAACTTGCTCAATTGTAATAAGAGAACAATTCTGAATGATGGGTAATTAAATAACAAATTTAAATGGTTGAATAAGTATATATACTCACTATGTCTCGAATCCTATCTATTACAGTGTTTATGGGAATTCCACAAGATGATATTCTAATAGTCTCTCCGTGTTTAATACCAATATTATTAAATAACTCATTCTCAACATTATAAATCATTTGATTTACATCAGCAAAGTTGCACTGAACGATTGCTACGCGTAATTTGCCTGGAAATCAAAGTTATCTGATTAACTACTAATATTTAAAAAATTTTACTCACCCATTTTCTGCCTTTTTCCTGAGAATACGTTACATATATCGAAGCCCTCATCATTCTTCTCCAATAAGTAGTCAACTACCTAAGTCATTACTTTTTTATTTTAATGTTAAACAGATTTTCTTATGCACTGATAATAAAGTGACACTACACTAAATAGCATGCGAAAAAAGAAACTCCTCCGTTTCTTATTGAATTTAAAATGTAACATTATTTCCAAAGCAACAATAAGAAATTTAAACCCTATTATAGTTTTTAAGCATATACCTGTTTTATTACTTCATCGAAAAATCCACTAAGAGATTTATCGATGACTGCATTAATTCCTTCTTCACTATCGGGACCTAACCACTTTAAAACAGAAGTTATCCACCTGAAATAAATAATAAAACATCCCATATCAATATTTTCTGTAAAACTATCATTCACCGAAATGCATCATGCATAATAATGCCTATGTCTAAAATCTTACTCCTTTTTTCGTTTATTATTTCTCATAGTAAATGACGCTTTTTCATCCCAGTCAATCGCATCATTGTAAATTGACACATCCTCTAACTGCAACTTCTTCCCACTTCCTTTTTGAAATAGAAATGGCGATGTCATTGGGCGATATGATAATAATCTTAAATTTGTAGCATATTAAATATAATAAAAATCAGTTAAATAGAAAAAATTGTCCGAAATAGTATAGTCTCATATCTAAAATTTATTCCATACACAACTTTTAAAGAAACATACATCGCTACATCCTCTTTAAGTAGCAGTAGACAATTAACTGAAGTTACGCTAGAAATGAGAATTGCGCCTAGGCAATGTTCTCATATTACAGTAATCCATATAAAGCCATTTAATTCATGAGATAAATGAATCTGTCCTCGTAACAATTTATTATTTAACTACTTTTAATTCCATTTTGTAAAGTATCTACAGATACAAATGTTATGTGATGAAAATTCGGATAATTCAGGAATCACCTGATTTCTACAGCAAAATGATATCAAGATGCATGAGTACACTATATGAAACCATTATATAGTTTGTTCCGATATTTCGACATTATATTACGTCATACAGGGGAATTTAGTGCTATTTGCATGTTCAACAATAATTTCAAGAAATAATATACGAATGACGTCCACAATTTTCAGTGCTATGTAATTGGTTGGCAATTCAGCACTATAGTTTATGTAGTATTTTCTAAATGAAAGTAAACCACTTTAAAATGTTATTAGCAATTATGTGAACGAGATATTCCACTTATTAAATAAATACTAATATATTCAACGTGAAACACTGTACCACTTAGTACATTTAATAGAATAATTGCAATAATCACTATAATTTATGCCACACTGATACGATGATCACACCCGTAAATATTCTGTTAGTGGAAAGATGAGTTCTAGATTTAGTAATTACTACATATCATTAAGAAATTAGATACAATCTATGAATAATTTTAAGATCTTATTAGCATAGCAACCCGCCAATAAATTTATTCGACAACTAGATTTTTTATGATGTGGAAATCGTTATACTCTAACAATAAGGCATGAAATCTCCAAAATGATGACATTATTATTTATTTAAATTATTCATTTTCTCCAAAAATTCTTCCACCTTGCGACGCATCTCATTTAAACTAATTTCATGGTACTGCGCATATGACGCTAGAAGTAGCAAAACTATGAGAACAAAACGAATGAATTTCTTCACAACCGGTGAACGAGGAGGCTTCGAGTTGACTGGTATCAACCTTAAATATAGTTTTTAAGGTCTTAACATTTACCGAACTACCCAATATAACACCTGCATAATAATACTCTCTAGAAATTTATCTTTTATATCTTACATTTTTGTAGAAAAGCTGTGAATAGGTCCAAAGCATAGTGAAATAGTTGTGGTGACAAAGCATATTACGTTGAAAGGCATACTGAAGTCAGGAACAGGGAGAGCAACAAGTACTACATTACTGTGCAAGATAATTGACGAGTTAGAAGCCACAATATGATGTAATCTGAATACGTAATTATCTCATATTTTTTAAAGGTTCTATGATGGACAACCATATAGCAGTTAAAAAACATATATAATCACCCACTCTTCTTCTGCACTCCAACCTTGTCCTCCAATACCACTTCTCCACTCCTCTAGCCCCATAGTATCTAGAACAATTAACATCGCAGCAGGTACGTAGAGTCCATGGTTCGCATCAGGAGGGTACTCTCGTATCCTACATAATTTACTTTAAATATTAATTATAATGATTGAAAATAGTACAAGAAAGACGGAAATATAATATCATACCTAAGAAAAGCTTTTTCAAAATCAGTCATCATAGTACACTTTGAATATTCGGGCATTTCATACTCCCATTCAATTAGTGCTGGTCGTAGACGAGAAATCGCAGGCATATAGTTACGTTTGTATATATTCACATGCTATAAATATGCTTGATAATTCACATATTTTAGTTAAATTAATCTTATCTAATACTTTTGATAAGATAAGTACAAAAACGAGATAGCATCTTCATAATGCGATAGCTCTTAATTTTACAGTAATGAATCAAACCTTCTCTATGTTTTTCTTCATGTCCATACAAACCATCGAAATTGTGTGATAATAAATCTGTACGAACCACGGTATTTGGTGGGTAAATACCGCTTTTCGGGCACGACCATGATTTATCAACTGTGTTACCAAAACACCTGACAATTGGTCGGTACCTCCAAGCGATGTCGATATACTATAAAAACGTATTTGATTACACATAGTTATATCCATCTCACAGTAAATACTTCAACATCAGAATAAAAGTAATGTACAGGACAAATATATTTAAGTTAAAATGTTGCTACGGTCAATTTAATTTGAATAGATAAAACTACACAATGAAAAGTTATTATGTACGAATGAAAAACTATAAAAACCATTACATATGCTGCATTATAGTATAGCGAAATAGGATAAAAAATAAACATAATACTAGATAAATAAGTTTGAAATTTTTAGTTAAAATTAAAAATGTGACTGCCTTGATAAATATTTTTCTATATCCTAGTTTTCTCAAGGATTACAAAGCATATAGTGTTGTCCCATTTCTCTATCTTATGCTTAAAAATAAACTAATTTTCTTACCAACCTTATTATACCTTCATCCTTCTTTGGCATATGTTCTGGATGTTCATTATAGTATGCAGATATAGAAAATGAGGGTAGGGAATTATTCATAGTCAACTTATAAAGAGCGTATGACATATTCGGAGCCCTTAATATTTCCAGAGGAGTTGGTTCGAGAGTTTGGTCCTGCAGATATGAATATTATACAAATTATATGAGCCATTTTAACAAAATTTGTAGAAATACTCATGCCTAGTTTATGGCGAATTTTTAATTAGTTATGATTTGTGGATATTTACTCTAAATAAAATTCAAAGTACTCATGATTTAAACTATGCACTGTGCAATAGTTGTCATCTAAGGAATCTAAACCAACCTCTGTATCGATATGTACTATCACATGACTACTCTTGGCTACATTACATAAACCGACCGCTTTCCTACCAAATAAATCGGAGAGGTGCCAATCTAAAAAATATTAGAAATGGTTCCAATATCATTGGTGTTCTCTATGATCATACTATGAATATAGTTTTTTGAATAGTTAAATGAGAACTAAATTAATTTACCCAAAACCACGTAATCACTAAATAAAAATATACCTGTTTTCCTACTCCGTGAATGTAGATCGAAAACGGTGTTCACGTACAATTCTAAGCGCCACATACAATTAATATCCTAAAAAATAATGTATTATTAACAAACTGATGTACCTTCAGAATAATTAGATTTAAAGAATAATTATAATTAATATACCTTACAAACTTGATATAATTGCAATCCCATGGCATGGAAGACAGACTCATACATTTTTATTGGGTTTAATAATGTTACGAGACCATTCTAAATTAAAGTATTTAAGTCTAGCTCATTTGAAAAAAAACGTTTATATCAGTTTTTCGAAATTTGTTATAAGTTAGTCTATGATGTTCTACGTATAGTACAGGAAATATATATATGGAACAAATAAACAACCTAAAGTAAGATTTTATACCTGTTTACAAGGTAGTAGCTTCTTCCATGGTGTAAGATTTTCTGTGCATACCGTCTCCTTAGCTAAAGCACCGTACCTTAGGTAACGGTTCGTTACATTTAAGCCATGTGGACGCATGGCTAACTGTGGTGAAGATGTTAGTATGGGATCAATGCTTGTCAGCGCAGTACAAAATACACCATTCAGTGAATTGATTAAAGCAGTCCACCTAGTGTCCACGCTGCAGAAATATCTTCGGATTAACATGTCGCATGTTATTTCAAGAAAAGTCTTAAAAATAATAACTATCACCACCTTGATTCATTTCCAGTAAACCAAGCATGTACGCTGGCACCCGTTGGTCCATTTGGCATTGGTGCTAAGCCCCACTCTTTGGCCCACCAGCGGCCTTGTACAAGCGAAAAAGATAATTCTTCCACAGAATATTTAGTGATTAATTCAGAAATAATTCGTGGGAAGAGCGAATAGCTAGGACCTAGGTAAGACAATTAAATTACTTACATAATAAAATTGTGCATCATATCAAATACTCACTTGCTAATAATAATAATGAAACGTACCAAGATTAATCTGTGAGCTCGTAGTTATGAATTTAAATTGTGCCAGCAGATTGTGATTTCTTAGCCTAGATATAATTAATTCCTCTGTATATATGTCACTATGAACTAGAGAGCTCAAATTCAATATAATTAAACCAAGTATAGGTAACATTTTCCGATAATAGTGAACTGTATATTCCAAAGATCTGAAGTTTTCAAAGAAGGGAAATCTGAAACATTAATCAATATTACGTTAATCAAGATTTGAGAAAGGATATATTTATTTTTCACTAAGATATACGAATTTTAGACAAAAAATTGCAACAGCAAACTGTGTGCATTAGAGCAGTTTACTATGACCATAGGAGAATATGTTGTGTCAATAATTCACTCACTTTAAAAACAAAACTAACGGTAAAACTGTAATTATTTGGGTGACAAAACTATAGATAAATTCTAATTGGTTACTAATATAGCTTTCACTCGATTTCGTTTCAGCAAGATTAGATTGTAAGAAAAATAGTTATGCCTGGTGAACATAATTATAAATATATAATACCAACTAAAATAATATATTTTTAAATATATTGTTAAACAATACTTAACTACTATTAAGTTCAACTCTTACTATTACCATCGTAATACCACTAGCACTATTAATGATATTAGCCTAAGTTAGTCCGTTATTGACTAATAAACGCTTACTAATTGAAGAAGCTCGTCCAAATTCTCATACGACATTTAATACGCGGAATGTTGGGTTTGGAGTAAAAGACTACGCAAACAGTTATTTACATACAACAGTTTTGATAAGTTTATCGTATCTCTATATTATTTCATCCTAATGCATATACTGCCCGTTTTTCTTACACGCATTTTCACTCACAAACCATTATTGAATTTGTGTGATATAAATGTATACGAAAACTCGTCCCAGAAGCGCTGCCCTTATTAAAATGAGGGAAGCAAATAGTAAAGTTTTCTTGTTAATATACGTCTTTAGTGCTTCTATTGATAAAGTAGGGTGAATTCTTTCGGGTATTTAGTTGTTGGTATTACTTATAATCAATAATCAAATAAATTATGACTACCTTTATTTCAGATGATTTTTTCATTAAACCTAAAGCATTATCTGAAAAACATCCGCATTACCCCATAAAGTACATATAGACCTTATTTTACCAAATATAAATCTTATTGTTCCTTGGTCTCCATCACGTTGTATCCGATTCTCCGTACTTCCCATACTCCAAATGTCTTAACAGACAAAGGCAGCGTTGGATGTTTTTAATTCATAGTGAGATCACATTTGGTTAAGTGCTAATGGTATATTCATAATTCTGAGATAACATCAGCAACTATTTAATATACACAATTTCGTGGAAGGAACATGTATCCGAATTAGAACTACTTCCACAATTGATACATAAAATCTAGATGAGATAGTTTTTCTGTGCCTATTAGCTCACTATGGTTAAAATGATGGTCATACCAATTATTATTAATCTATGCGAATGGATGAAGTGATTCTTCGAAATAACATTCATTTCACGATAAGAAACAGACTAATACACGATACTCCTTTCTCTGAAAGAATTCATCTGCTTTTTTGTGTAGAATCCCAGCAATATCTAAATAGTCTACGAGACAATTATATTGTCCTGTTTAATTTTCTTTTACAGCAAGAAAAAACGAATAATTATGCTCAGTTCTGTCAGCAACACTCTGCCGCCCGTTTACTCTGTTGTCTGCACTCTCGCCGCTGCGTTAGGGGGCAAGGCTTTTGGGATATATACTATTATCCTATTTTATAAAACATCCAAATATGTTATGATTTTATCTACCGCATATCACTGATATATGTATTTTCTCTGTTCCTTCGGATATTGATAAATCTTACATTAAGAAACCCATATTTAGCGTTTCTGAATTGAGTTTTGGACCGCACATGCAAGCTAATTTAGATAAGTGATTTAAGAATTGTGTATGGAATAAATACTATTTAAATTTTAGGTTTTCAGAATGCGTAAAAATGGTCGAAGGTCTCGACCTGCTCTTTATACAACTGGCTTGATATATATAGCTGTTCAAGTTGGTGCTATTATAAAATTTACGTAGTTAGTATTCTATTAAAAATTACATCTTTTCAGGTCGCTATGATTTCTTTTTTGTCTAGTTACTATAATTATGGAATAGGGAATGCTACACAATGGGCTATTAATAAGCTAGATGAGGTTTGTTGTTATTTAATTATCCATTTTTAATAGTAGATTTAATAACATATAGCTTATATTTTTATAGCAATTTTACACATAACAGTATTTTCTTTCCAGTACGAGTGCACACGTAATAAACTAGACTGGATTAAAGAATTCTGGCATGATGCTAAGGAAAGTATGAAATTCCCCCAAAAGAAAGGACGTGAAAATTTAAAAGTTAGTTGTACCACTTTGTTGTAATATGGCGTTGAAAACTGGTAATAGTTTAATATTTATGATGTTTAGATGTCCATAAAATATTCGTTTTTTGACCACAAAGGCGTATTAGTACTAAATTAACCTTACCATTGAAATCCCTACTCTAAAAGTTTATTTTATAAATTCTTACAGGTTTTTCTCATGATTTTTTATTTGCGGATAGCTAAAATTTTAAACTATTCCTAATTCTGTATAGAATGAAAAGGTTATGAGTATTTTAAAAGCAGTTTTATTTGGGTTTACTATTAAATTGCGAACAAAGAAATAATTATAGACCCTGCTTTATTTGATGGATAAGTATCACCTATTCAATTTTTAATGAATTTTGATAGCAAAATTAATCTTTAGAGAATTGAAGCGGAAGTGCAATTAGATGACGAGGGACAAGTTCTGACTCCAGAACAATTGTCGCTATTTGATGGATCAAGACCATCAAGGTTATTTTTTATATGAGATTGATTTACATTAGTGTTATTTTTTTAAATGATTGCATTTTAAGATATTGATATGCTTCTATAATAGGCCAGTATATTTGGCTATTCTTGGTCGCGTTTACGATGTAGATAAAGGAAAGAAGCACTACGGGAAAGGAGGAGGGTACTACTTCTTCGCAGGTTGGTAACTGTATCCACTCTTTGCATGGTCCATAATTAAAGTATCATATTTCATTGTACTAACAGTTTGGTAGATCATGTAATATCAGGCAATGTACGTCCTACTAAACACTTGTAGACAATACAGTAAGATATATTCTAATGAATGTAAGAAGAACTCAAGATTCATATAAAAATTATAGGAAATCATTCTATTTATAATCAAAAGTTAGGAACTTACCTTAGCGAATTGTTTTTCGATAACGAGCAATGATTTTACAAAATCTGAGGTGTCGACCCTAATAAATAATGAATATCAAAACGGAATTCTCAATGTATTGTCATTATGAGAAAATTAAATTATTGCAATTACTATATATTTGCAAAATGCGAAAAATACCTTTATTATGATAATTTTTCTCGAAATTAGCAAAAAGTGCCTATTAAAATTTATCTATCGTTTTTTCAACATGAAAAGGAGTTTTAAGAAATTAATTATTACGTTTTTCTTTCTTCACATATAAAGACGGTGGAAAAGTCATATAGATAAATTTTCGGAAACATTTTCAAGCAACAGATTTTGTTAAATTAGAGAAAAGTCCTTTGAAGTTAGTTTTTTTTACCCACTTTTGTTTAGTATTATTTTCATACACTGCATTTATTTTTCTTCTGAAATCTATAACGATGAAATGTTTCTAGGAACTTTTGTCGTGCAATGTATATATATATACTGATCTAGCAAAATCCATAGTGAGTAAGATTATTAATTTTATTTCAATACCTCCCTATTTTCACTTCATAATCACAGGCAAAGATGCTACACGTGCATTTGTAACTGGTGATTTCACTGAAAAAGGACTTATAGATGACACAGAATCCTTATCTCACGATGATTTGCTTGGTGCGTAAAGTATAATGTTTGACATTTGCATTATTTTAGGTCGCATGATGTTTACTGTAACTAATATTATGTTTTTACCATGATAGAATTTTAGAAGAATATGATTTAGGTATTCGTGATTGGGTGTCATTTTATGAGAAAGACTATAAGCTAGTGGGCGTTGTAACAGGGCGATATTACGACAACAAGGGAAAACCTACGGTGGAATTACAGAAGGTTAACTAATACATTTTGTAGAAAATAGTGTCATATCGTCGTTAAATTATATCTAGTATTCTAAAAATCTTTCAGGATTCTTTCATAAAATAGTTTTTTTTAAAGAAATAATTTATAATGAGCTTTGGCTTTTGACAGAAATATTAATCACTACATATTGTGATATGTGATCTGAAATTTATGTTTTGGGTATTGGGAAGAATTGAAACTGCTGCTGAATGGCGAAATTCGCGTGCTGAAGAAGCTGAGGTATGCTTTTGAAGTTGGTGAATTTCAAATTCTCTCACATTGCCTAGCCTAGTGATTAAGTAGAATTTTAGCTCTAATTAATTGTATTTAACAAATTATTTTATAATTAGTTTTTAGTACTATTGTACAATATAGGACAGATTTATTGCGAATTATTTTGTGTTTAAAATGTCTTTTCCCAGAATAGGAGGCCTAGTATTTGAAGCAATTAAAATGTTTCATAGTTTATCTGACTGAAAATCAAATATTTTCTGTTTCTATTTCTCATATTTATCTTAGTAAACTAATTTCTACAACACTAATGTGTATTGTTAGGTTTTTCCTCCATGCAATAGTGAGTGGCATCAAAATAGCGGTGGACGAGTTTGGTGCTCAACGAAGAGTGGGGGGATACAAAGAGAGTGGGCTGGTGTACCGAGGTATAATTGTTATTTGTAATTATATTAATATTCATATAAGGGGATTTAAACGTTTAGCTTTTATGTTTTTATTTGAAAACTTACAGACTACTTTATGATGCCAACACTAAACAGCAGCGATGCGCTTGTGTCAAGAACTTCGGTCCTGGATTGTCAAATACACCAAACAGAGGAGCTAATAATGGAGATTTGGACTATCCGGCACTTAAAGTAAGTGTAATATGACAGCTTCTGTCTAACGTTGTCTAAAACAATTCACCCATTTATTTCTTTAGTTACTAATGCTGTGGTCTTATCTCGTATTTTTCAATATTATTTTAATGTAAAATTATAATATTAACAATGTATTAACTATCCAGGTATACCCTAACTGCTCTCCTACTTCCAACAGTTGTAAGGTCGAGAATGAAGTTGACTAACTGCCATCTATTGTTCTCTTAGGTGATTATCATTGATAAAAACATCTGATCAGAATACTGCCTTTTATTGAAAGTTATTCAATTTATGAAAATCATAATTTGTTAATATGGTGGTTAGTGAATATTTGTAAAGGAACTTGGTGTAAATATAGGAAAATTATTGGTACTGTTTTTTCCTAACTGGTGTATAGTGTATAGTGCAACTTTTATACTTTTCAAGATGTTTTTAGATATTAGTTGTTTTAGAGTTAGTTTTAGGCATCCTTTTTTACATTAATTCTGGAGAATTATTTTTATTTTATGAATAAAGAATTTGGAATAGTGTTTTGCAGTTACCTTCAGTGCTAATCAGAAAGCATGGAAATTTATTCAATAGGAATTACTAGAGATCAAATATTGACAAGGATGAACAGGAATTCAGTAACAAGTTCGGTTTTTCATAGAGTGCTTATCATGTATTAAATGTCCAAACTAAAGTACGCACGAAGTAAAATCGACTTCAGTTTTTCAAGTCACCGCAGGACTCATTCCGTTTTATACGTATGTATTGTGTGCAAGCACACTAAATGGTGCCTGTATACATTTCGTTATCTGGTTTTATCATTTAACCTATCTGTAGGTATGTTTTCAGATATTATCAACAAGATCAGGAAAGTACTTAATGCTGGCATCATCCAAAATCGCCGTGCCTAATTGATTATTTTATTTATAAAAAGGAGGAAATTCTATCTCAAGGGATAAATGTGTGTTTCTGATTGGTTTTTGCTAACTGCAACATTATTTTATTTTTGTAGAAGTCTTTATTATTATGCTGGTTGATCCATTAATTTCTCGGAAATATATCCAGTTTTTCCACCATGAATTATGATGAAAGGGCAACGGAGGCTGTTATGAAAATTGCACAGAAGGCGGTTGCATTTGATAATGCCCAACGCTATGAGGAGGCTGTTTATTGCTATAGCGAAGCAGCACAACGTATTATGGAGCTCCTTCGGGATAAAAAGGCTAGTTTCATAATATATGTGATATTGTACAATTGTATCTTTCAGCTGATATACACTAGATATGCTGTTGTGCATTATCAATGTTAGTATCTGTAGCCACGATAATTTGTGCTCGTTTTGGATACGTCCTATACTACGAAAAAATGCGAAGGAATACATTGAGCGGGCTGAGTTTTTGAAACGTGAATTACCCAGGCTGTTAAGACTCGTCAAGGTAATTAGTTAAGTATGCTATACTTATATGCCCTTGATTTGGACTAGTTTTTATAATATGTTTTTAGGAATTGAAAACAGATAATCAGCTGTTATACGAAAAAGTAGAATTTATAATTATGAAAGCACAAGATTTGGATGAACAAAAGCATTATGCCATGGCTATAGATCTGTACAAAGAAGCTATTCAGCTATGTATTCAAGCTGTAGGTATTTCAATATTCGCAATTTTCATAAGAGAATGTGTGATGTTTATTTGTATGTGTAAAAACGCTATAGTTTGCATGTTTATTACTGTGGTACTAGAGTGAAACGTGTGAAGAAGAAGCGCTGCTTCAAATAATGAGACGTCTAGGAACACAGTCTTTAAAAAGAGCAGAGGAGTTAAAGTTATTAGAAGAAGAAAAACGGGTGGAATTGTTGACGAAAAATCTTCCTGATGTGCCTGTGAATGGTGAGGCTACTCACTATTATATTTTTCACAAAGTCTATTTTCTTAAGTGGTATTTCATAGAAACGCTTATCCGTTTCGAAGAAACTAGCTATATATATGCTTAGTGGAAAATGGGTAGAATTAGAAACTAGTTAGCACTAGTAAAATCATATTATCTGGATATTTGAAGAATGAGTGTTATATTGGTTTATGCTATAGCATGAAACTTATAGTATTTTTAACACTTAAAATACTAAGGCAAAGTCTTTTTTGAAAATTATTATTATACAAATTTCGATTTTTACCTTTAGAACTATCCAAAGTTCAAATCGACGACAATGGTTTAAAGAATCAGCTTGACGATAGAGTACCATCAAGCCGAGGTACTCCAGCCACTCATTGTCTGCTATCACCACCAGGCTCCATTTCTAAGAAGGAAATAACTTTAATCTAGTTATAAATTCAGCGTTTTAATAATGGTTATATAGATTTTCTGTTGTTTGCTTTACTTGGAATCCTTATTTACGATCCCTGTATAATTCAAAGCTACTTCTAGGTAGGTGGACTCCCGAAAGATGAACTAGCTGTACTGGCTACTACTTCGAATATTAACGGTCGTAACTACGTTCCTTTCTTATCGGTTGATCTGCAGGAAAAATTCAACTTCACTCAACCATTCATGTTCATATTGTTTCTCAATTTATTTTTCTATTTATCTAATAATTTTTTACTGTAACTATTCCAATATGCTTTTAAAAATGCATTTTGAGTTGGTTTTAGTGATAAAGACGGAAAGCTGCGCTTAACTGAGAAACAGAAAAAAAGAATTAAAGCATGGTTAAGACCACATGATATTATGGATGATCCACAGGTTATTCGAACTATTGACAGTGGATCTATTAAACAGGTATAGCTGTTAATTATTAACTATTTCTTAAACCCTGTACTTAATGTTTTTAAGATATTTACTGATTCGACTCTCTTATTTAAATTTGTACATTCTATCATTTTATAGACTTTAATATCTGACTGCTCATTTGTCTCTTCCTTATCGATAGCTGCTAGATATGAACGTCGTTTTGGAAAACAGCTAGTCACAAGGTATACATATTATAATTTAGTTTGAAAAATTCTGGCTTTTTAGTATTTTCATAATATCTACTATTACATTTTTTATACATGAAAGTTTTAGTGTTCGCCTCTTCTTGTTTAACTGCTTAAATTTGTATTATTTAACTATCATTTCTTTACGCCTTTTTCATGGTTGTATTTCAGTATTATTTACCCGCAGAATAATACAGGAAAACCCATTTATAACTCAAGTGGTAAATACATGGTTAAATTCCATATAAATGGAGTGTGGAGAAAGGTTTGCTGTCATTAAACAAATATGGAATTCTTTTCTAAACGAACTTAAACAAGTAAAAATGACTATATTTTCTTTTATTATGGCGTCTTTTATGTATGTGGTTTTATCACTTTTTTAATGATTAGTTTACTCAATGATTGAAATAATTATTCCTATAATTTTAGGTTATTATCGATGATTTTTTTCCGACGGGAGATGATGGTGAACTTCTGTGTTCTCACAGCCAACAAAGGGGAGAACTATGGGTTTCATTGCTTGAGAAAGCATATTTGAAAGTGATGGGTGGTTATGATTTCCCTGGTTCGAATTCGGTGAGTCAATCAATAGGCATGAAATGTATAAAATATTTATAAGATGGTACAAATGAAGCTCCAACCAGCAAAAAGTAATATTTTAAAAGAACAAAAGATTTAGATGTTTATGGAATTATTATATCATAGAATATTGATCTTCATGCACTAACTGGATGGATTCCGGAGCGAATCGCTATAAAGAAAAATAGTGATGACTTCGACGGTGATAAAATATTCGAGAAACTTCTGTCTCGATTTCATCGCGGTGACTGCCTTATTACTTTGGCTACAGGGAAACTAGATAAAGAAACTTGTGATCGAGCTGGATTGGTGGAGTGTCATGCATATGCTGTGTTAGATCTTAGGAGAATTGAGGTAAGTAGAGATGGGAAGTCCTCATTATTTATTATTTTCCATTTGCTATGTATTTCAAGTTTATAGGCGTTTTTATCCTTAACTTGCATTTTTATGACCAGATACTAAGATCTATTTTTGTTTATTTAGGAAAAACATGATTTTCCTAGGCAAAAAATATTATAGAAGAGAATGTACCAAGTTTTTTTTTATAAAGTTTATTTTTAGTGATAATATTCTTCAGAATAAGCGACTTCTAATGTTAAAAAACCCATGGACACATATGCGATGGAAAGGACGGTTTTCAGAAAATGATAAGGCAAGCTGGACATCAGAGTTGTGTAGAGCTCTCGATTATGATCCGAACAGAGCTCAAGAAAGAGATGATGGTATAAATTTTTATATTCATTTTATTCCTTAAAATTTTCACTTTTTAAGCATCTTATGTTATTCTTACATAGGTGTCTTTTGGATTGATTACGAGTCTATCTGCCATTTTTTTGAAGTTTTCTACGTTAATTGGAATCCTGCTGTCTTTCCATTCACATATGCCCTACATGCGTAAGTTATTTTCTATATAGTTCATTTAAATTTGAAGTTTCTAGTCGGTAGATATTTAGATCATGGAGTTCATGCACTGGGCCCATCAAAGACCTATATTCTGTAGCAGATAATCCTCAATACACCCTTGAAGTCCATAATAAATCAACAGCTGCCGTTTGGATTTTGCTCACGAGACATATCATGGATATAGTACGTTCTAATTTATTTCATATTTAAATTAAGCAATTTTTCATAATTTACATGTAATAACACAATAGTTTGTACATAACTAAGAACAGAATCATCTTTTGTTATAGCAAAGAAAATTTATTTGGATTATTTGACATTATTCAACTGTTGTAAAGTGTTTGCAGGCTGATTTTGCTAATAATAAAGAGTACATTACAGTCATTGTTTACCATTCAGGAAAAAAAGTATATATTCCAGGTACGCTTAATTTAATTTATATATAATTTTTAAGACGTAATATTTATGCAGTAATCTGATTAAATAAGTTATTTCAGTAGATCCCAAACCACTTTATGAAGGTGTTCGTATCAATAGTCCTCACTATCTTTGTCAGATGGTTATTAAAGATCCCGGAGTTCAAAAGTATACACTGGTCGTTGCACAGGTTATGAGTGAGAGAAAGTGAAAACAGATTAACAAACGTACTGAAGGAAATATGGAGATAATTAAACTACAAACAATTTCAACATAGCCATATTTTCTTTCCGCTAAAGTAAGAATGATATTTGAGAGAATTACGCTAGAGTGTTAACTTTCAGCATGAAAAGATGAACACAATATTTTATACTCTACGTGTATATTCATCAGTAGATTTCCTATTGAATCCTATTAAAAATCCTTATACAGTAAAGAAAGTTGTAAGTTATCAAGTCTTATATTTTACATCTACTTTTACATTTAGTTGGATTTCTTCTAGGTTACTTATGTTGGTGTTTAGTTTCTAATTACATTTATAAGCCATTTATATTTATATTTTTAACTGAGATTCAGTTATAACGAAAATTACCTTAGTTTATGAAAATGCCTAGTTTTACACATTTTACTAGGAAACCAGTAAGTGGGATCGAAAGTCGGCAGGTGGTTGTGGCAATGGTCCCAGTAAAGAAACTTGGCAGTGAGTATATGATTTCATAATTATTGATTCCTTCTAGAAATTTTCATAAGTTGATTTAAGCCGAATATTTTGTAGGAACAATCCATTGTTTCAAATATCATTAGCGGATGATAGCGACAATAATTCATTGCTAATTGATCTAAAGGGTCCAAAACAGTATAGTGTAGGACTTGAAGTTAGACAAGTCTCTTCAACTAGAAATAAGTCATTTGAGCGTCGAGATTCTGGAGTATATAGGTAGGTTTATTTTTATTTCTATTGTTAAGAACTTTGAAAGATCTTATACAATTTCTCAAAGGTATTAGCTGAAATTTTTAAAAATATTCTTGTTAAAGAACTATTATTTATATATAGGTCTGGTTACAACATACTACTTCTGGAGAGCGTTCCTGCTGGTGTTTACTCTATTCGTCCTATGACTTTTGAGGTTTATCTCGTGTCTTTTATGTTATTTTATTTCTTATAAGTTACAAAAACAAAATATCATCGAACTATCTAAGATTCCAACATCGTGTATTGATATTATTTGCATTTATTTTTGTAGTAGATAGAACTTTGAAAACTAGTATATCATAATAATCCAATAAGTTTTTCAGTGTTGAATAGGTCAAGACCTTGTATTTGTTTCCAGATTGTTAATGCAAATTTAAAAACTTAAATCGTTTATTTGTTTTTTCTATTACTTTTAGAAACAGTTATTTATTTTACTTGTTTTATTTCAGGCAGGACAAGAGGGGCCATTCATACTCAAAGTGGAGGCATCTTGTGTATTTTCAATGAAACAAGTTCAATAAAGTGTTGTATATTTGTTGATGAAATACATTTTTTATAGACATTTATATATACGAAAACTTATTAACGTTTATATTAGAAAGTAATTCATATATTAATGAACTAATTATTACATATGATACAACCAAGGGGACGAATGCTTGTTATAAGTCTAAGTGGTAGGTAGATTTTGTTCAGTTTGACGTATTGGAGACGGGTGAACAACGCGAATGCATGAAGGTCAAAAGTATTTAAGCGGAGTGAATTATTTTATAGAATACCTTACACAAGTGCAATGTACTTCAAATAGGGTTTTATATAGCATGTGTTGATTGGGCACTCAATTTTAGCTTTGGCAACCCTACTTCGCATGAGCTCCCACTATTTTCCGAATTGAAGCGCGTTAGCTAATCGCATTTTCCCGCTGCTTTCTTCTCCATTAACCTGACCGCCTCTATGCGTTCGCAGCTATTCTAAGAGGCGCTTGACTGATTGGACCTAACTCAATTTGCCGCAGCACATCACTTATTGCCCAATATTCACGCTGGACCTTCGCTACGTGGTCTGGTCAACTTCGACTTGACATTGACGGACGATGAATCTAATTTGTCGGCTGTTGCAACATTTCCCGTAACTATTTCAACGAAATGCAGCTATATCATAAAATATTCATGCTCGTCGTAACTTATCTATTTTCGACACTGATAAGAATCTCTCTTCCATATCCATCTAAAGTTATTATAAGTAATAGTTTATCAGTTATTAATTCACTTATATTTTAAAGAGTATAAATGAGTGCACAGTTGTATTACAAATTTTTATATATAATTTCAGAATCATTTGCAACGTCATCTGATGAAACAAATATAGCTGTTATGGCTCTAAAGTATGCTGCAGACGAAATTAATTCAAGAGATGATTCCCCTTTTAGGTAAAGAAAAATCCTATATTCAGCTATTGAATAGATAAATAACAAATACAGAGCGCGCCAAAGTTCTGATACGAAATGTAAGTGTAAAAAAAGTAGTACATATGACATGTAAATTCGTTATGCTAATACAAATGTGTTGTTTAAAACCTCCTCGTACCATATTTAAAATTGCATTCAATTATCTCGTCTCTGAACTGTTATATAATGTTCAAAGCTCTACGCACCATAATCATCCACTTGCACGAGCTAGGAGAGAAATATATCGCGATTGCTAAGAAGTTCTGGGTCACGAGAATGTCTATTCACCGTACTGTGAAATGATATCAGGAGCTTGGTATAGTAGATAGCCATCTTAGGAGTGGAAGACCCAGGTCCGTGAATACTTTTCACTTTCTAAAAAATGTCAAGAAAAGGATCCTCCGAAATAGCAAGAGATCGATGAGGAAGATGACGTTTGATTTAAATATTACTCCAACATAAATGAGGAGAATCGTCAAACATGAACTGGGGTTCTACCAACATAAGATCCGTCAAATACACATGTTGACGCGAAAATGAAGGCCAATCGTTATGAGAAAACAAGGAAATTTGAAAATATGGTTCGGCAGGGCCGCGCCTCTATCGTGCTTTTCACTGTCAACCCGGCGTGAAATAATCGGAACTGTAGTCAACTTCTTCAAGGTCGACACCAAAGGTCTGAGCAAGTCTCTGTAGATACCAAAAGCCGTTTTCTACCATACGTCATGGTTTGGGACGAAATAAGTGAAGACGAGCTGCGATCCATCGTGAGTAACTTCGAGACGCGTCTATGAGCTTGTGTGACCGCAAAAGGAGGTAATTTTAAACACCAAGTGAACTAAATTATTGTTTGGTATCTTATGTGTGTCTGGATAAGTTTTGCATTGACAGCTGTTTTTATCATGAAATTATGAGACTTGACATCCGTATCAGAACTTTTGGAGCATGCTATATATCATGAGCGTAACTGTTGCAGATTGTCATTTGAACATCATAATATCCATCAGGGTTCATCCGAAGCATGGAGTATTGTAAATGCCGGTAAATTATTTTAGTTATTTTTATTGAACCATATAAAACACTTCTAAAATATAGAGCCTATAACATTTTTCAGTGTACATGATTAATGTTCTAAAGTACAGAATATTCATTTAATACATGCATAATAAAACCTATGTATTTCAGTATGCCAAGAATTGAAGGAAGGAGGAATGGGTCTTATAAGTATTGATAGTGGACGAGGATACGAATCACTTCGCGGACTGTCGGATACCATTGAAATGCCACTCATTTCGCTCAATCCCCCATTATTTCCAGTTGATCCACCGCACTTGTAAGACCTTAATTATGTTTCAAAAAGGTAAAAATAACCATGAGAAAACTAAGATTACAAACAGTAATGAAAATCTGTGCGTAAATTCTATGAAGCACTTATTATGGACACTTTTTTCAAACATTTTTTATATAGAAGTGAAACACCATTCTATTCTTTCTCATTCTTACCGAAAATCATACTAGTTTTATAACTGGATAGTTTACTTAGCATTTCAATCATTGGAACAAATTATTTTTGTGTTCACATTTTAGACAATGCATAAGACGGAAAAATAACTGACTTGGATTGATTTAAACTTGAAAAAGTGAGATGTTTTATTTCTTGTGCTAAATTTGAAAATCGTATTCAAACACTTTTTAAAGCGTTTTAGTTTAAAAATCTATCATAAAAAATGAATACCATTGTTAAGAAGTATGGAAAACGTATTAGAGTAAGGAAGCATGCATTTAATGCAAGCAGGCAGATGGATGCTTTGCTGCTCTTAGATTTACGTCGATTCTAGAGTGACTAATAAAACTAATAATATTCTGGAAAGTTATTAGATTGAAAAAATATAATCATCTGGTCACTAAGCTTATAAAATTGTATTATCAAAATACTAAAACCTTTCCAGTTTCGAAATTTCAATAAGACCGTCCCCTGCCGAACTTCTTGCCGACTTCATCATTCATAAGCAGTGGTCTGATATCATCTTGTTGAGTGATAGGGAATACTGTACGTAGAAATTAGGATAATAAGGCTGTATATTAAATACGTGGTATGTCTGTGAAATCTATTTAATGCATTATGTTGTTAATGTTCTAGCTGGGCTTTCGATGCCTTGGCTCTGGCATCATCTTCACTTGAAAACAAATAGTTCAGTCAGTGCTCAGTTAATTGAATTACCTTCTGATTCAGAAAAATTTGAAGAATTTCTCAGAAAATTCAATCTGAGACGCGGTAATTCCATTAATAGGTTAGAGTATTAATACTAGCTTTAGATCTATTAGCATTTATTTTATTTAGATAAACTATATTTAACAATAAGTCATCGTTTTACGGTATGATTATAGGATACTCATTGATACAACGTCATCACTGAGGCAACAGAAATTTCTTGCTGCTATTCGTGGGGCCCAATTCAACCAAGCCAATTATCACTATGTCGCCACCAATTTCGTAAGTGCAAATAACTTTAAAAAATTCAGATTAACTCAAAAATGCATATAATGTAATACCAATTAAGGATTTTCTTCCATATGATGTGGAAATGTTTCAAAATGGTAATATTAATATTAGTGGATTTCAATTAATTAACAAAGAGAGCAGAGGCTATTGGAATCTAAAGAAACACTTGAAGAAAAAAGATGGCAGCTTCATCAACAACTATGACGACGTTGATGTATGTTTCTAATTTACATTACATTATAGATATGCTATCATAATAAAAACATTTTAAAACATGTAATATAAAACCAGAATTCATTTTCCCTTTCCGCTTAAATACTATAGAATCAGTAATATAACCTCGTGAAATGTAGGCTCGGGCCGCTCTTGCTCATGATGCTATTCTGGTAGCTTGGCATGGATTTGCAAAATGTCTTTCATCTAATGACTCTTTGTTTCATGGGACATTTCGGCATGGAAGATTCTTTAACCGAGGGTACCCTGGTATAAGATTTTATTCCAGTTTTTCCTTTTAATTAAAGGTCATATATATATTTTTCAGGAATTTACTGCGATCCACTTGCTGATAGAGCACATCCAAACCGTCCATTCGCTTCATTTGAGCACGGTCGAACAGTTTCGAAAGCACTTCGAGGGGTAAGAAGCTAAATTTATTTAATGAGAATATTTTTAAAACCAGTGCAATAACAACCTTTAAATTATATCACAATATGCTTAACAGATAATACTGCACTAAATCTAGAATAACTAATTTTAAAATCTATTACATAAAAGCAAACACTGCCTTTCCTTTCGAAAGATTATCTACAGGACCACTTAAAGTAAATTGATGGATTCAACACATGGTGATTTAAAAAGCTAGTTTTGTAAATGGATTAGATTCATCAAGACCAATTGTATATAGGCACCTTTGAAAACTTAAATGCTTAAGTTGTCACGAAAGAAATAAGTCCGTGATTTCTCATAATAGTCTAAAGAATATAAGTAGAGAAATCACTATTGTCAAACAATAAAGTAGTATTTGGTTAACTTGTAAAACTTTTCTAGGTGATAAATTAGCAGTGATTATAATGCATGATTTTAATATGCTGTTATTTAAGAAAATCCTTGGAATTATAATCGAGATGAGAATTTTCAGCTTTGGATTGACAATAAACACTATGGCACACTGACGGGCAATATAGAGTTTGACAGATTTGGGCATAGAAAGAACTATGATGTCACTGTTTTTGATCTCGTCTCCAACTCAAAGGCGACTTTTAGTAGGAAGGAGGTAAGGACAAACAATTTAGATGTCATGAGGATATCAACAGAATAATTTAATATAGGTTTTGGCTTGGCGTCAAGGAACTGGATTCTTCGCTGATAGAACGGTGGCTCAACACACCAGAAAGACAATTGCGAATCGAAACAAAAGTGCTGTCCGAGTAATCACAACATTGGTAGGCAGAGTTAAAAGCAAATATTTGAAAAATATTAATAGTCTCAGTTAGATAGAATGCATTTATGAATACTGTGCCTAAAATTGGCGTAAAAAATTAATAGAATATAACTAGTAGATAAAATTGAGTGCACCTTAAATCAAATGATAAATTTAGTAGTTATATCAAAAATAAGAATGTCTAACACACTAGTATTAAGCAGAAATTACTCACTTATAAAAAATTTGGGGGCAGTATGAAATCAATTAGTTTGATATGTCCTTTTTACACCAGTCAGGTATCGTTTAAAGCATTTATTATATGATAGGATAACTTTGTAATGTTAGTTGTCCCGCTTCTTATTGAATTTAATATAATTCCCGAAGTGTCAAGCAACAAGCCTATCTCCAACATTAACAAATTTATGAATCTCCTACATTTCACAAACGAAGCAACTTCACAAGAATTTCTACATAATCCGAGAATCGATTATTCTAGTTTACTAGGCTAATTCTATTTATTTAACTTCAGACGTAAACATGTAGTTGTACAAATACATATCCTATTATTAATTGTATATACCGTTGTTTCAAATGTTTACTTCCTCATCTTTTCAATAAAATAAAGCAGCAATTTTTCAGGTGAACCCCTTTGCAATGATAAAGGATGAATGCCAAGGAAATAATAAAACTGAGTGCCTAGGAAACAACAAATATGAGGGATATTGTATAGATCTCCTAAAACTACTCGCTGAACGAATTGATGGCTTTAATTTTGAAATATATTTGGGAACAACAGCGGGATCTAAACTACCAGATGGAAGTTGGGATGGTATGATAGGAGAAATGCTCAGTGGTAGAGCTGATGTTGCTGTCGCATCACTTACCATTAACCAGGTACAGAAATTTAGAAAAATATTCTAATGTGTGGTACAGTATGCATACTGTGTTGATATAAAAATTAAATAGCATAGTGAAAAAATAACGTCTAAATTTACTAATTCTATCTCTGAATAGTTTGTGTGCCAATGATTCTTAAAATTAGATTGTGGATTCAAGAATCCCTCCATTTACAGGTGAAATAGTTTACAATTTATATAAACTAATCATCAACATTTATAGACAATTAATTTCTCTACTTTTTTTATTCTTTAAAACACGTTAATAAATACTGCACATAGGAACGTGAACGAGTTGTGGACTTCTCTAAGCCATTTATGACTACTGGTATTTCCATCATGATAAAGAAGCCTGACACACAAGAATTCTCGGTGTTTTCATTCATGCAACCGTTGAGTACAGAAATTTGGATGTACATTATCTTCGCATATATTGGAGTAAGTTCTGTTACCTCATACTCTAAAGAAGTACGCAACTTTAAACAATTAATTTATATCGTTTAAACACTGTGACATGTTTATTAGAAAGACAACTGAATTCTATATTACATAACAGAAATAATAGGGAGAATGGTCTAGTATCAATATTTAGTCGTTATTGTATATACAGAGCGGACAAAAAGACCGATTTTAAAGGTTTTCTAGCTTCTATCAAACTTAACAAAGATTGTTGTTTAAGGGCATTCCTCACAGTTTGGAAATCTAGCTTTTCGAGCGTATAAACACCATTAGCATATGTCCGTTACATGTGGAAAGTACGATTATCGATTTTTGGAAGACACCAATTCCCGTGTTTTTCGTAGAAATTTGGTCTTAGTTATCTCGTTTTTCCACATGAATACCATCTCCGGTGTTTCCCACACTCTAAAGAGCTTTTTCTCGAGATCATTAGTTGGATCCACCTTCAGAATAAATCGGTGATTCTAGTCATGTCCATAATCTGTAATGACAAGGATTTAAATTAGGTGAATTCGAACGCCAGAGACGAGTTATGAAGCCAGAATGTTGTTTTGAAGCTATTCCGTGGTTTGGTCTGCCTACGTAGGATGAAGCAGAATCCTATGCGGTAGTGAATCTACTTGGATGTGCGGATCTGCAGTTGGGAATGGGGATGCTCTTATGTAGAACGCTTCTGTGGTAGGTCAAATTTACCATTGTTCTAGACTTTGGTTTTGCTGACGGCGCATGTTAGAAGCATCATATCCTTGAATATCGTGGTTATTCTTAGTTGTACCTAGATCTTTCCAAGAAAAACATTTTCAGCTAGTGGAGAGGTAGGAAAGCGAGATAACTGAGACCAAATTTCTACGAAAAACACGGGAATTGGTGTCTTCCAAAAATCGATAATCGTACTTTCCACATGTAACGGACATATGCTAATGGTGTTTATACACTCGAAAAGCTAGATTTACAAACTGTGAGGAATGCCCTTAAACAACAATCTTTGTTAAGTTTGATAGAAGTTAGAAAACTTTTCTGTACCTTTTTTGCCCACTCTCTATATTATGTATAATTCCTTGTTTTTAAATTTCATCTGCACTGTAATGGATATTATAAACAACTTCCAAATCTTGTTTATAGATAATTCATTCACAGTTCTTAGTCGGCACTTGTAATAATTTATCAAAAAGTTTTTAAAACTATATTGTTTTACTGCAATTAGTAATTATTGTTGTTATTGTCCATTTCCTAGTAATAAGTGGCTTTAGGTATCCGTCGTTATATTCTTAGTATCGCGATTTTCACCTTATGAGTGGCGAGTTGAAGAAACAGCTCATGGTGGCTTTACTATTTCAAACGACTTCTCCGTTTACAACTGCTTATGGTTTACACTAGCTGCTTTCATGCAGCAGGGCACTGATATTTTACCGAGGTGTGTTTATAAAAACGTCCTGATTTGTAATGCTTTTTAATTGTACTCAAGAGGAGCGATGGCCAACTTTTCAACGATTTAACGCAATATTTATAAAAAAAATTTATGCATCAGACAGGGATTAAAGTGTCAAATAGGCTTATTTGCCAGCAACCGTTTGTTATCAGAACGTTATATATATAAAGCGTGCGTAGCGAATGGATAAGGTCCCGACTCTTCATAAAAATAACCGAAAATGAAAGATCCCAGTATAAAATTAGAATAAACAACTAATTCTTATAGTAGGGCATATTAAAACGGAATAAGAGAAATTTGTTTCTGCTGTGCAACATAATTAGTAAGTCGGCTTTACGAATTAATCCAAACCCGTTGGATATCTTCAAATCCATTAATAAACTTAGAAATTTAACATTCCGCATCTACATTATTATTACGAATTTATACATAATAAGCGTAATTAAGTTAACATTTAGATCAATATCTGGTCGAATTGCTTCTTCGGCTTGGTGGTTTTTCACTATGATCATAGTATCATCATATACTGCGAACCTTGCGGCATTTCTTACTCTAGAAAAGATGCAAGCACCCATTGAAAGTGTGGAAGATCTCGCCAAACAGACCAAAATAAAGTACGGAATACAGGGAGGAGGATCTACGGCTTCTTTTTTTAGGGTAACTTTATAATAATAATACTGAAAGTAAATGTAGGTATCACTAGCACTTTACTGACAACGCAAAGTTGTGAAACTCATATATCCGAGGGAAACAATATTTAATTATTTAATTTAGTGCTCCTCTGTACAAATATATCAACGAATGTGGCGATACATGGAGTCCCAAGTCCCATCTGTTTTCGTTTCAAGCTACAAAGAAGGAATAGAGCGAGTTAGGAATCATAAAGGGCGATATGCATTTCTATTAGAGGCTACTTCAAATGAGTACCAAAATACAAGAAGACCTTGCGATACTATGAAAGTTGGTAAGCAATATATCCTATTCACATAAATTAGGGATAAGGCCCTCGGAGATTTTAAATATGGTATAAATCTTAAATGGAAAAACCTTTTTTTTCCATGGTATAAGGGCTTTAAGTGCTAATTTTGAAAATAGTTTATTTTCCGGAGCCAATCTTAATAGCATTGGATATGGGGTTGCTACCCCCTTTGGATCAGACTGGAAAGATCAGATTAACCTCGCCATTCTTGATTTTCAAGAAAGGGGAGAACTCAAAAAATTAGAAAATAAATGGTGGTACGACAGAGGACAGTGCGACCAAGGAATTACGCTGGTTGGTCTAAAGTATAACTATTAAATCTAATTAATTTTTGAATTATTAAATGGTATCAGGATGGATCTTCCGCTTCACTAAATTTATCGAAAGTTGCTGGTATATTCTACATTCTAATGGGAGGCATGATAGCTTCCATGATAGCAGCTCTCGGCGAATTCCTCTATCGATCAAGAATTGAAGCTCGCAAAGTAAATTCCAATTCACTGGTCGGAAATTTCGCGGTAAATAAAGCAATTTTACATTCATCAAAACATCACTTACAACAGGAAACCAATGCAAAATATTAAAGAACCCTTGTTATTTTCAGAAAAATTTGAAGTCAACATTGTCCTCACAGTTGCGATTATCCATACAAGGAGGAGCAGTCGCTCAACCCGGAACACAATCTCACGAAGCATTAAAAAGACAACAGATTAGTAATTAAAAATCTGAAAAAATGCCAACTAAACTCGTACCGCAAACGACATAGCTCCGAGTATATTAACATATATTTAAAATAATTGCTATTAAATAGTGCGAATGAAACCCTATTGCCTCATATTTCCGTATTTATAACAACTGCCTACGTTGGATATTAAATTTCTTAAAATACTTAGATACATTTTAGGCAGCATCCTTCCTACCAGCTTCAAATAACGAAGAAAAGAGAACGCCGGAAGAACGCGGATTTAGATCAGTCTATTCATACAACACAGCCGTATAAAATTATTTGTGAAATCATTAAACATTTTGAGAACCAAATACAATAATGTAATTGATAAAACGATATTTATTAATAATCTTGCACCTAAACTCGTATTAGAATCACAGACAAACAGGCATATAGCTCCGGTAAAACCTTACAAATATTAGGAATGAACGTATCACAATAGTGGCATGTACTACTACTATTTCCGATCTTAATAGACGGAGATCTAAACCCGCGTGAACATATTTGGCACTATCGTAAAAATTCGCATCTTTGCTAGGGATCAAATAGTTCGGTAAATCTAAATAATAATGACAATGAAGTGAAACATCTTCCACCTAATTTAAAGATCTTCAAAATTAAGTGATTAAATTACACTGTTCAGTCTCTTAAAACCCTACAAATAATAAAATAAAACTATAAAACATATAATGACACAAAATGTAAATATATGCTGATCTCGGTATCGTAGCATTACATGATTTGTATTTTATCGAGCATTAACCATGATTCGCAGATTCATTCGCTCCACACGTACCTTAAAAAATTTCAAATTGACCAGTAAATATATTTTAAGAAAATAGGAAATAAATTATTTAAGATCAAACTTTTATTACTCTGAAATGAACTCCATAATCGAATAGCTGCATTTACAAAACACTAAGTATCTACCTCGACAGTAAAACTCTCCTTATGTGGCGGCAAGTGCCCCCATATAGCACACTGTTCACGCATTTCGCAGGGTATCTCAATCATACTTCTATCAATCGATACGGAACGAGGCAAGGATACTGATATCTAAATAATATGCTAGTATAATACATATTTAGTAATGCACAATGAATATACCATATAATGGCTAACCTCCCACAAAGGACAATGCATCTCGTCTGTCATTTCTCCTATCAGTTCGCAACACCTCGCATAGAACGCCTGATGTCAAATTTATTTAATTCCTAGACATCAGCAGAAAATGGAAATTATGGTGAACTCTAAAATATGAAAATAGTTTGTATGCTAAATATATATTGTAAAATCCTTGTTGCTAACCAATAAACCAAAAGAACCAAGATAAATGTTATAAAAACAGTCTTACCTTAGCCGCATCATTGATCCCACGATGTGTGATGGCACACAGTGGCAGCCGAACAGCACGACGAATTACTTCATCTGATAATACAAGACGGACCAAAGCAGCATCATCAAATGAGGGATGAATCTGTAAAATATTTTTACTTTTATTGGTTATCTACCTTAATATAAATAATACCTACCAATGTTATACTTGATTCAATAGCAATATCTCTAGCTGGACAACTCGCAAGTATATCTGGCATTATCGCTTCTGTGGCTTCTACAGAGGAATGATTGTAGATATGCAGGCTGTTTGAAGGATATGCCTTTAATACCGTAGTTGATATAACACCAATGTGTGAAAAATGTTACGGTCAGTAAAAGCTAATACTAAACAACCTTCTTCACTAGTTTGTTCAATGTATCTGACGTGACTGAGTGTACTCGATCTATAATAACATCGCTGATGGCTCTAAACGATGCATCCAGAATGTCAGAGGCTAACGATTCATCCAACGATACACCACGCAGCTTGAGAGAATGGCAAACACAAACATGCCTATAAAAATATAATACCACCAAATGTTTAATAACTATAGCTCAAGATAATGAATTCGTTACTCCATTAAAATACATACAACATTTACCTCATTATATTAGCAAGTCTTGTAGCAGGCAGCAATATTTCCAACCTCTTTAGCGGTCGACGAAGGGTTAGGTGATAGTCAGTCGAAGACGATGTGGGTAGGTCTACCAAATTCGCAAAAGATGATTCCCTAACAGATTTATATCGAACTAAAATAAGTAGAAGTAGTAATTTAAAAATTCGGCATATGTCAATACACTCGATTGGATCCTTCAACCAACGACGTATATATGGCATGTGAAAAGTTCCCGGAATTCATTTCTGAGAGCCTATATTTTCCAAATTTTCAGTAGTAACGAACTGGAAGAATCGTGGAACAGCTCCTGAGTCTTTTGGAAGTGATAGATCAATATAAATCAAGAAATTATTAGGAAAAGTTTCTCCTGGCAGCAGTATAATATCCACGAGAGAATGAAGGAACTTGATATAAACCTCATCATCAGCATGAAAATCGTCAGAGCAATTTACTTACATGATTAGTAAGTCACAAGCTTACGGGTAACAGGAAACAAAATTTAGTTGAAGTGAATGATAATATGGTTTCATTTAGGCCATGGTTCTGGTGTTGCGTTGTCTTTTCACAAATCAGCATATCGTCATATACTTGCAAAAGTTGATCAAATTTTCCACATTGAGCATACTAGAAAACAAGTTATGTAAATCACTACACAAGAGTTTAAATTACATGAAGCCTGGCATCCAAAAGTAATTAAAACAAATAACTTCAAAACTTCTGGAAGATATTCTGAAAAATTAACGCACGACTTGATGCAAATGGAAGACAGATTTAAATATCTCTCCCAAATTCCTTGACTAAATAGTATGTTTAATTTATAGATGACTGTGATTTTATAGTACACTAAACTATATTAGAAACTATCTAAGTGTCCATTCCGGGAACTTTCTACGGAACCTTCGTAAGGGTGAAACCAATTTCAAGAGAATATATTATAATTCCTAGCCAGTAATCACGATCTGTGAATATTTTAAGTGTTTTTGACATAATTTGAATAAAATTAGTAGATTTAAACTTCAAGTACCATGCTGATCATGATCCTCCACACTATTACCATGTCTGATTTCTACACCACCAACGAGATTCCGACGAGTAAGAAAATGAGCACACCCGTCAACCAGAGAAAAGAATCGAAGATTGACCTTCAAATTGAGAAATATGTTGTCTCTTTTACATAGTCGGAATTATTTATGGGAATTAGGATAAAGGCCCAATAAACTCACAGCTCGCATATTCATTTTCGACGAGAAGTCACAGTGGGAGATAATTTTGAGCACGACTTCGTTCGGTAAATCTTCTAGTCTGTAGATCATCAACAGCGGCGTTTGGTCAGTAATAGAAAGTAAGACCTTGGCAAAAGCTAGTAATAGCACTTTTGCCACATAAATAATAATGGTATACCATGCATATCATATACTATACAAAAATGATTGCATAGGATATCTAGAAACGAGCAATTCTTATACTAGGCTTAGTTGTAAAGCGGATAAACGACGCTGACCATACATTTACTAGTAAGCACAAGATGATAAATAATTCAACTCAAAAATAATCCGTCCGGGAGATAAGTAATTATTTAGTAAACAATAGTAGACGCGATTTTTCTCATAAGACGGTCACGATTAATGGTCACATACATCTTGTAAAATGAGAATTAACCATTAAGGAAAAAGAATAAGTCTAAAAAACTTACTGTGTATAAAACGAGCAATCTGTATTTCGATGGATAGGGTAGCACATTGTCAATGTTGTCAGAAACCTTGTAATAATCTCGAAGAGCTAAAAATATGAATAGAACTATATTGTACAAGAAAACCCATATATAATATCAGAGAGGCATTTCTATTATGCACCTTTTTGGATGCTCTTCCCACGTGATGTTTCATCATCGGCTTAGTGACGGAAGTGAAGGTTGGCTCAACAGTCTGATAAAATGTCAAGAAAACTAGCAAAAAAACATGAATGTTATAAATAGAACCATTTTTTTGCGCGATTTCTCTACTCTTTTGGATTATTATCACACTAAATACCAGTTACAATGGATAAATAAGTTAGAAATAAAAATTCCCACATTAACAGACTTTGTTTGTAAAATTAATTATCACATATGGCACTAATAACTACAGTAACAACCGAAAAGTCCAAGAATGTTACAGATATTTTGAAGTGTAACAGCTGACAAGAAAAACCGGCATCAAAACCCTGACAGCAATGTGATCCAGCTAGTATTTAAACTTTAGAATATCATAACTCACCTCATAATGAACTTTGGATGTGGTCACCATATTTGCGTATCTCTGCGACAGAAAAGTGCGAGAGAGTCTGTCAGGCGATAGATTTTTCAATCACAACATTCGAATTCGATAGCGTGTGAGGCGACTATTCTGATAAACTAAAAAGCTTTAAAGTAAATTATGTAACTAAGATAATCTTAAAACTAACTGTAAAACAGGCACAAAGACATGCAAATTCCACTCGACTACGAAACAGCAGATGTGCACCCCATTAATGAGTTGCATAACCTTTTTCTAAATTCGACATTGAGTCGCGTGTCTTGGCGCGGTTCATCATTAGAGCACGAATCATCGGAAAAAGTAGACAGGGGGAAATCATCTATAGCATAGTACTATATCTACTGTCAATAAAACTACTTCCATATTCATTCTACTTGCCTAACATGGAAACAATCTAGTTAATTTTTTATATTGGGTATTAAATATGTAATCTAAGCCTCTCACTGGAATGAAACTCATTTTTGAATAGCTGGTGATTTCATAAGGGACTACAATGAAACGATGACTTTATTTTTTCTAGTTGATTCGAAAGTACTTGTTATTTCCTATGGAATAAGCATAAATATTTTAATTAAATTAGGCATTAAAACTCACGAATCTATCCAGTTAGCATTAAAACCAAAGCACTGATTGCCTACAAGCTCAATAGTGTTTTTTATGGATTATATTCTTCACAACAAATTAATATTGGGTATAATTTTCTATAAGTGATTTCAAATAGGATCAGGTTAAAACAAAACATATAGCTTCCCTTTCTTAAAGACTATTCCATATAAATTACTAATATAGAATAGCACCTCAAAAACAACATTTTTCAAAAATGTACGTTGTAGTGTCTCTGATTCCTAGTCTAAGCTGTTTTATTATATATTCAATAGCTTTTAAAATAAGTTAATCTCCATCATAAGTCTTCTGAAAATAATATGGTTTAGTTGGAATAAGCAGGGAAATAAACTGATGAGGTGACTTAGTTGCTTTACCATCATTGGCACTTTCTCAAAATGTCAGAAAAAAATGTTGTGAATTCATCCATTGCTTCATGGTTTCTATATAACATTAAAGATTTTGTATAGTATGATATTTCACGATCACTAATAGTTCTCTACACTATTTTATAGCAGCCATAGTTCCTGTCATTTTCCTTTTTCCTCATAAAAGCTGTACTAATCTCCCAAGTTATTCTACTACTTTTTGACATTTTATGCTGATCCTATGTATGAAATATTTAGATTTCATTCCATACTCTTCGCTTTGCATCCACACTCATTTCATTAGTGTCCGAGGTTATGGCTTCTCTATGGACTAAAAACGACATCCATCGCAGTGTTCGGATTCCAAATTTATTGATTTAATTATAAACACCTATAAAATTTGGTTTCTTTTACTTCCTATGTATATTCTTAATTCTTTAAGGTAACTAACAAGCAAAATCTGTTCCTGAAAAAACAACAGGATATTATATCCATTTTAATTGTAACTTCGTGCTTAAAATAAATTATAATTCGTGGGTAAGGCTTTTCCACTTACTTAATAGAGTCCCAGTGAATAGAAAACAAAGTTTTTAAATAGGCATCTTACTTCTATGTTTACTTTTAGCCAATTCACTCAAAAAACACCAAGTGGTGTTTCGAATCAACTTTTTTAAATTCAATCACCATAAAACTTAATTAAATTCCCAATAAAACAATTATTAAAAATATAGGATTTAGCTCAATAATAATACAAATTGCATGTCAATGAAGTACTGCCATTATTATCTTAAATATTTCTTTAAACAATTTATAATGCTTTGTTTCGAGAGGTGAATTAAGATTAATAAAGCAATATTAAAATATAATTAATAATAAAGACATTTCAATGTTTTCAGCACGTGATAGCTTCAACGTAACATTGTAAATTAGGTCATAAAAAACTAGATTGACACTTTCATTTTTTGATTATATATCAGTGCTACTGTTTATGTCTATTGCAGTCTGTTATCCCTTAAGAGATTGTAAGCGGGGTGTATTGGGATGCCATAGAGCGGATATTAATACGTGGCAGTGGATCGCCTGACTGCCTCGAAGACACTAATCCCATTCGCGTATCACTTATCCTGCCTGCATTGGCTCGCCGTGTCATTTCTTTCAGATTCCGGTACCGTCACTTCTGAAGACGTTTCTGCGGCGCTCGGACACCACTATCTGTACTTACGTCCTCGGATCCGTTCGTCGGTCGCACTAAACCTGGGTGCCGGGAAGCCGGTTACTGTTACCGTCGCCGGGGGCCCGTCCGACTCTGGTTCTTGCTTTCTCTCATCGTAAGTGTCGATACTTGCGACAGCAAGTGACAGTAGTTCATGCTCCTCTTGTGTACTACTTGCACCATATGAGCTTTTTCTCGCAGACGACAGTGATCTAGATTTACTCTGAGAGTCATGCGTTGAGATGGCTTCGCCCGCACTTTAGAAAGTCTTCGACTGCTATTTCACTTAGAGCGTTCATCGTAGTGGCCGTGTTCAGTAGCTTTAATTTAGGTAGCGAACGGAATTATCAGTGACAAGAAAGTACTTCTATGGAGCTCCTATCGAAACGAAAGCATTCTGTCTCACCACTGTTAGTGTGAATGGATGACTGCGTTATGGTAATGTGACACGAAGAGCTGGGTATTGGGCAGTGCTCTGCCAAGACGAGTAAATAACTGGAAATTCAAGGAATGCTGCTCTGTCTCCCGCTTCCCAAAGAAGGCGGTCAAGAAGTATGTCAATAGTACTTCTAGCACTTCTAAACTAGTTGCAATGACAACATGCTTTCGGTGTCCACTGGCTATACTGTGTTTAAAGAAGGGACGTGGCGCAGAGTTTTTACAATAAGCTAGATATTGGCATGGACAACAGCACCGTTCATTCTGTGCTATCACTTTGTCGAGCCCTTCGCTTGTTGACAAATTAGGGTTTTGGTTTCGAAGGTGGCGCAAAAACTCGCTAGTCAGTTCCCAAGTAGCGCAGTAGGCGAAGGAATAGTAGGGTTGGAAGAAGGAGTGGACACCGAGGACATCCCATCCTCGATCAATTCCCGTCCTTCCGCCTCCTGGTGAGTTCTTGACTTGTCACCTGCACTAATCGCTCCAAATTGCTTCAGCGGCGGGCTTTTAATCAAACGCTCGAATAACATCACTGCAGTGACCGCGAAATCCCCGCCTTCCCTCGGAGCAAGGATTGGCACACTTTTGACATCAAACCACTTAAGCACTTTTTATGGAAACTTCCAACCATTTGTAACTCTGCATTCTCAGATCAATTTCTCCTTCAGCGTCTCAATGACGTCCTTGTACTTGTAACCGCTTGAAGAGTTTAGAACCCAGACTCGTAAATGCACAGAAGCCACAATTTGCATTCTCCGACTTCCGGACTGGGACATGTGCTGATGGACATTACCTCTTTGCTCATACTTTATTATCCATTCTACCACACTTCTCCCAATTACTTCTTACACATTTTCCCATTAGCACTTTCGTTCGCCATCCTTTTGAAAACTGTGCACTATAACTTAAATATTCTTGCTGTATTAGTGTCCTGTGATATCTATCACGGTTCGTGCCACTTTCGCATTGGGTTCTTTTCAATTATAATGTTTAATAAGCTGCATAATTTCAAATGTGACTCGTAATTAGTATATCACTGGTATGACAGAACGACATTTAATGAATATGGGTAGCCAACCAGGAAAATTTTTACGTATCAAATAACAGTATTAATTAGAATTAATTTTAGATCTGTTTCGATCATTATTATGTCTGTAAATTTTATTATTTATGCGGACGTTCTCTCTCAAAGTTCTACTTTTGTAAATAATTAAGCAAATGAGATTATTTTTTACACGTTTGATATAGTTCAACCACGTTTTGCTTGATGTATTCAAATGTACAAATGTAAAATTATGGAAAGCCACAATGAATCAAAACATTGATTCTTATATTTAGGCTATTATAATACAAAGTACTGCGTATCCCATTCAGGTCTTCTCGATTTTAGTATCAGATCAAAAATTTGCCTTATCATATTCGTCTAAGAGATCAATAGTGAATCTTGTGCACATTATAAGCAGTCATCGGCATCTGCGCTTCTTATTTTAGACATTCTCTTATCACATGGCGCACTGCTCCGCCCACTCGTATACTGTAGCCGAGCGTCTTAGACGTCTACGTACATAAGCAAATAGTATGCCAATCTGATGTCGGGAAATTTGATCCGGTGTTAGAAATCGTGACTTCCGTTCAGTAAGTATTTGGTTTCTTCTTAGTAACAACAATGGTGGTGGTGATTTTATGTGTTTTATTTTATTAATTTTGCTGAGCTCATGTGGCTAAGGCGACTAATCTAGCAAAGACAGACAAATTATTTTGAGTTAAGAAGTATGAGATATGCGAGTGAATATAAGTGTAGTGCATAAATATTAATTTTAAAATCTATTTTGTGTTGCCGAGTGATAGATTGCTCACCTGTGCGCAATTTCATTACGCAAATTATTTGTGTGGCTTGGCAATAGGTGTTCAACACGCTAGAGCTGTCACTAGCATGGCTTCGATTTCATGCATCTAAATAATGCTTTTTACTACATAGTTCTTAAAAATCTTATTCTCATATTTTATAGGCTAACTCTTTACATTCCCACCGTTTTTCTTCTAATTAAATATCTGTGCATATTTTCCTAGTGTCTTCATCTTTATTTAGTATTAATTTATTATTTTCAGTATAGTGTTTATATTAACTAGTATAGTTAAAACAAATCTATTTGAATTGTCCCAGTGATTAAGATAACCTATTTTTGTTTTACATTATTATGTTTTAAAAGAGCATAATTCAAATAAACATGCACATAAATGAAAATATCCTTTTCCACTTTTCATAGATGACTTTTCTAGTTGTGTTGTGAATTGCCCTAAAACACTCGCTTGTTCATAGCAAATCAACCGTGCTTTGCTATGAATGCAATAGCGTTTTCCTGGCTGAAGCTGTTTGGACATTCCTTACTTTTCTTGTGAGACTTAAAACTTTTAAAAAGCTTAGTCATTTAACAAGTGTGTCTTGTTTAAATTGCGAGCCATACTCAACATATACTTGGGACAATAATTCACAGGTAAACTATTTCGTGTTAGAGGGAAAATATAAGTTTATTTCCTCCTTTTATGTAGTGATATAAGGAGTCAATAATTAGACAGTTGTAGAGAATTAAACAGGGAGCGAATTCTTCGATGGTAAATTGTAGTTGTAAGCTTTATATAAAGATACTGATGTATATAATCTGAAGGGATAATAGTGAATTTCCTAGCTATTTTCTGTGAAGTTTATTCTGCTATTCAAAAATGTCATTATGTAATCTATAGTGCCTTCATAATCTAAAGTTCTTCAAGGGAAAAGACTATTATGTGTGCCCTTTTCATAATCATAATGCAGTTTAAGCTTGATATGACTAGTAATAATAGTAAGTGTGTCTTGCTATGAAAAACTACTAATTTATTAATACCCATTTGAGTAAAAACTGGTGGATGATTTATAACTTTGTCTTTGTAAATTTAAAGAACTGAATGTCAAATAGGCTTAGTAAGTTAAGGTGTGAAGTAAGTTGGAAGACAAATGGCTTTCGACTGATTTTCTACGTTAATGAAAACGCAACATCGAAACTTAGGCCAAAATAAAGTTTATGCTAATCTTATGTAAGACATTGGAACCTATTGCTAATAACAAACCAGACTTGTTAAGATTGAAAATAATTGAATTGTGTTCAAGAAAATCGGTATTATTATATGATTTAGCTTTAAACCAACCAAGTTTCTTGGAGAGAAAATAGTCTTCTGAACACAAAATAAGTGCTAGTTCATGTCTTTATTCTCCGGAAAACCTGCAGTTGTTTTACAGCCAATAATGTAGCTTTCTCGTCAGTTAATAACTGCGCAGCTTTGTCGTGCATTAATGATAATGGAGTCGATATTATGAATAAAATCTGTTTATTACCCATGCTATGTGGTTTTCTCTGATCTCTATATACTTACAGCTGCCTTCAATCACCTCACATGTCATCTCTTCTCGCACTCTTTTTCCATTATTCAAGTTGTTCTTTTCTTTTTTAACTTATCATATAATCATCTTCTGCATTTGCTTTTAAACAACTCTACTTCAATTCTCGTCAGCCTACTTATTGCTATTTTTTTCAACCTTTCTCCACAATTATTCTAGGCACCATTTTTCTCTATTGTTAGGTGCAAAGTCAATGAACCGACTTTCAATCAAACTGGTGGTCAAGCGTTTACTGAGCATATTCTCAACTCTTACTCGTTTATCAAACTTCTTAGCTACTACTGTCTTTGTCACTCTATTTCACAAACTTTCGGACTGCAGCCGTTCTCCGTCGAAATTGTCCCAAGATTCTTTAATGCTAAATCCTATTATCTTTAAAAAAAGGAGTTTTAATAAGCCTAGTTAGTAGCTACTTCTAATTTTATTTGTTGTGCATTATTTATTTAATTCAATAAGATTTCATTTAGCATATTTTTATGTAGCACTCTAATATTTATGCCATATGTTGGTCTCAAGTTGAGCGGAAGTGACGCTTGACTTACGACGCTGTTGTACGTTTTTGTCGTTTATCCACTCAATATTTCATAAGTAACTTCAATTTATAAGAGTTTGTAACTTAACATTGTCTAAGCCGATTTGAGTTTATCTCGTCGACATTTTGGATTAATGTATATAGAAGAATCTAAGAAAAGAACGGCTACTATGAATTACCAATTTTAATAATAGTCTACTTGTTGATCACGTTATTGCTGCGAAAAAAATTTTCCTCAGGAGAGAGAAGAAGAGAAAAAGAGAACTATAAGTCCATCAAAAACAAATATAATATTATAGAGAAAGTTGTTGCCAGTCTAAAATTGAAGAGAAATCATATTTTTCTATTTAGTGTGTTTTTATGATCTTCCGGTTTCTCGAAATTGATTTAATATTATACTTTGATCTATAAAATATGGAATATTAACCCGAAATAAAATAAGTGTTCTGTGCGGGATTCAGCCCTGTTTCAGCCAATGGCTCAGAGCATTCCGCGATCTTTCAATGATGTATGGGAGACGAGCAAGCAACAATTCAACGATTACAAGCAGCCACTCACGAGGTAAAGCACTTAAATCTCTAGCTTTTACGTAAAGATCATAATTTAGGCGTTCCGTATTCTAATTATACGAAAAATTTATGGTGGAAATATTGCTCTACGGCTAAATGGTTTAGAACTTAAGTATTTTATCGGATATATTTTATTATTTTGCAGAAAATAAATGGACAAGCATGCAATCCACATATCCACTATTTCATTAACGTATATGTCGTATTTGAAAATATTTAAAAATTTTAACTATGAACTGAGGGAAGAAAACAGGATATTTATATAGGCTTCCGATTAGTTAGAGGTTATATAGTTTCTTTATGCTTTAAATAGAGTTTAAATAAATTACCTTAGAGCAGTTGTTGAGATAATTAAAATGTTGAGAATTATCGTGGTTCTTAAAGCGATTAAAAATATGCAAAATGCATGATTTATTACTATACTCAGATCTGATTAGCCATGTTTACTTCCAGCTATGCATTGATGAAATATAATAGGCTTAGAAGTGGTAATGTAAATGTAATACATTGTTGTATCGTGAGTTTCGTTGTCATCAAAATCAGTTATCAACAAAGCATCAAAATATTTCAAAAGCGAATTGATAAGTCATAGCCACTGATATTTTTCACAACAAATGGCTAATACATTAGCGGAAATAAACTCACATTGAAGTTTCGAACATTTATTTCATTGCCAATCAAATTCTCACCCTGTTCTGACCATATTAATTTCATCTATAACGCTTTTATTTGTTAAAGATCTTTATATTATAACCACTATTATAGCGCTTTGTACCTGGAACCTTTAATAGGAATATCCAGTTTTCATTATTCAATTGTTTCTTGATGAAATTACGCAACTGTAGAAAGCATGACAAATTTTCTAAGAACTATCTAGTCATAAAGGTAAAATACATATATGTGACTCATGAAAATCATATATAAGATAAATTATTAATGGTGAGTGAGTAGATAATTTTGTGCTCTTAAGTGGTTGTGTAAGATAAGCTCATTAATTAACATCACTGATGTCCAACTCTTACAAGTTTCAATAGAGCTTTTCGGAAAGTGTAAAAGAGCATCTTTAGAAATATCATATTTTATTAAAAATTAGTATATTTCATAAGTTTGTTTATGTAAATATACGGACACTTATTAATCTTCAAGAATTGCCTTCAATTTTAAAATGCTGTTTTTAAGGTCTTTTACAACTTGCGTTCATCGATTTGAATATAGTGATATGCATCACATAACTAGTGGAAAATTTGCGAGAGTCATAACCTGACATAATGCAGTCAACTGGGAAGTACATTTTGATTCTAAGAATCAACTTATTCAACTTCACTAATTATTTAGCGAACTATATATATGAATATATATTCTTCACAACATGATCAAAGTTACAGTTCATACTTCATTATTAAAGCCAAATTTAATGTGTCTAAAAGTTTAGTAGACGATCTCGAAAATACTCAGATACGACTGTTGCTCGTCTCTAAAGCAGCATGTACTATAACTTACGAAGTACTCCAATTATAATACAAAACGCACTCTAATGCTTATCATCATGTCCCAGTTCTCTCAACTCTTCTAAATTGACGGTACTGGAGGTCGGAATATGGAATAGGCATAGAAATCTGAATTAATTAGAATATTCCCTTAGAAAGCATGGGATAACATTAAGGCACACCAGTTACGGATGCTCTTTGTTTCTTTGACAAATTATCCAAGCGACTAACGGACGGATAATGAACAATATTTAAAATACGTCCTATGGAGTTTAAAGTCTTTAAAATGCTAATATACTAACAGCTGTGTACATTTTCATTTGATCTCACTATTGTAATACGATAAGGTAATAAATTAGTAAAACTTCATTCACAATAATAGAAAATGTTTGTTTTGCATTCGTTTAGTGCATGTCGCGCCTAACTCATTTCCGATAATTGTGGTGGCACCGATGAGAGGAAAAGGGAGATTGAATAGCTGTATAAAATGCAAGAAAATAAGGGAATGTAATAAGAAAGGTCATATTCAAATATCAAGAATTAAGGAACATTAAATACTACCTTAGCTACTGAAATAAATGCTCTTGATGATAATCTTTTATAGAATCTTGAATTACTGAAATTTAATTTAGACTTCTCAACAAAGATGCTGGAGCGAAGTTTCAAAACGAAGAAGATGAAAGTCAGTGTGGATATCATAAAAGGTAACAGGGACTATGGGAAGGTAATTATTACAAATGCAATGATTTATCTTCTCTCAGCTAGAATAATACCAGGAATTCGCAATATAGGAGCTCTTTCAAGTATTTTGTTCTTCTTCGGACATCTTTAGGTTCAATTAACCTAATTTCTCCATTAATATTTCTACAATCATATGTTTTCCATAATTAGTGATAGTATGGTTTGTTAAACTGAACTAAAAATATGTCATTTCTTAGCATAATATGATTTAATAATTAATTTTCTATTACTTTTTCATCTGTTAAGAAAATATTAACATCAGATCTGCCTCCTATGTTCAACACGATGGAATTACAGAAGGGAACGGCACAAATCTTTATTCATATGATCAAGGGGCGAACGGAGTCTTAGTTCACTCTAATAAAGTGCTTCAGGTATTACTATCCATCTACTTTTTTACCCAGTATTCTTTTTGAGACACTTACATTTTCATATCAACATACGATACTTTAGAAAAACTAATCTACGCTGATATTCTCTTTCTACATCTTTTCTATTTCGTATCTATCTACTAATTTTCTTACTTTATTCTGAATTCCAACTCAGATCGTCGAGAATACGAATTGCTGTAATTGTCGAAAACGTTGGCAGCTTGCCATTTTGGCAAACATAGGTTTTATGATCGTCTTTGGCATCCGATGTAACTTTGGTGCAGCCAAAAATCACATGTTCCGAAATTATACGGATCCTTGGGGCAAACAGCATGTAAGTAGTCCATTTCTGTAGTACATCGAGTAGATCAAGTATTTTAAATACTATTTTCGTTCGCATGGATCTGTTTTCTTAATACATATTTTTGTTCTATAATCATTTAAAAATTTGAATCACAGTAATTAATAAACCTATTTACAAACTCATTTCTTTTGTCGTGAGAACACAATTTATGAGTTAAATAAGACAAATTAATTTTGCTCTAATTGTTTAGGTCCACGAATTTAACTGGACACGAGCAGAGCTGGGTGTGATGGAGAGTTCATTTTTTTATGGATATCTTATTACACAGGTCCCTGCTGGATTCCTAGCAGCGAAGTATCCTCCAAACATGTGAGTGCAATAGAACTTATTTTAACCAGGACGAACTATTTGATAAATTTTGGGGTATAAAATAAAGACAGTAAATGGCAAATGAAGTGTAAGAGTCCAAAAAGGAATCATAGGAGCGAGTGATTTTATTCAGGCTTTTCGGAATAGCCATTGGATGTGGTTCTTTTCTCAACACACTTCTTCCCTATGCTTTCACTACAAGAAGCGATACACTTGTTGCAGTGATTCAAATAATGCAAGGTCTTGTCCAGGTAAAATAAATCTGGATATTTCTAAAATAATGCTGTGAACATAATAAAACCAAGAAATTCTTCACATAGTGTTTAGTATCAAAAGCTTTTATTAGGGAGTAGCATATCCGTCAATGCACGGTGTGTGGCGTTATTGGGCTCCACCACTGGAGAGATCAAAACTGGCAACGACGGCTTTCACAGGATCATATGCTGGTGCAGTTCTAGGCCTTCCCGTTTCAGCATTCTTGGTCTCTTATGTAAGCTGGGGAGCACCATTCTATTTGTATGGTGAGGAACTATCTATGGTCTTTTGTAGTCAAATTCAACTCGATTTTATACTAACTTAAGCTTTTTAGGAGTATTATATTTGATTATAATACTTACGAAATTAAATAGACGATTGCTGGTGTTTTTACTAATATTAGTGCTGCTATTAATATTTTATTTTTTCAGGAATAGCTGGCTGTATTTGGGCAGTTTTTTGGTTTTCCATGACATTTGAAAAACCCGCATACCATCCTACAATATCAATTGAAGAAAAAAAATTTATAGAAGATGCCATTGGACACGTATCTAATACACATCCAACGGTTGGTTTCTACACTTTTCCTGTATTGTCCTACTCTCACTTGTTTTGAGCTTTTCTTGATCATATTGTGCGATAATTTAATATCAGATGTGTTTTTGCTAGTTTATTTAATGTACGTTTTTCTAATATATGTGAATTCTACTTAAATTTCTAAGTGATGGAAAATTCTATCTAAGCTATCAATCTAATATCATAATACTTTTTCTCATGTAAATTCTTTGCAGCTTACATCTGTCCCTTGGAAAGCAATCCTGACTTCCAAACCAGTATGGGCTATTATTGTTGCTAATTTTGCAAGGAGCTGGACATTCTACTTACTGTTGCAAAACCAGCTAACGTATATGAAAGAAGCACTAAATATGAATATAAACGACGTAGGACGATATTTTGTATTGTTTACATTCCCCATCACCTATTTACGTTGAATTAACAAATGAATACAGTGGCGCTCAGAATGACTAGTAACAAATTGCGTCGGGGGCACATAAGAGCACTAAGTGAACCATCGATTGCAACTCCCTTCTGAATGATCTGCTTTGTATTCTAATTAAAGATTCAGTTTCAGCATCAAATTGCGGTTCTTCCCTGCATAGTTTCCTTAGTTCAATGCAAAGTGTTTGGTGAGAAAAGAATATCTCAACTTCAAGGGATTATTATGACAATATAAGTGGACCACAAAAGGCGTCAATCATTTAGTAATATCGTCACTATTCTATAGTCCATTTTTTCTTGATGAACTGTAGTACGTTTTACTTCCATGCTCTGTTAGCAGTCACCAAAGTAGGGTCCAGCAAAGGGCAGAATTATTTAACGCTGAATTTTCGGAAAGCTATGACCTATAAACCAACGACTGATATATTTTGTTACCTATCGCTTTTGTATTGATCCGAAAAGTCCTGTGATGGCCTTGTGGTGTAGGTCATACGAAGTGGGATTTGCTGCGCAGGATCGGTTCCATTCGAGAACCGAAAGGCGTCTCCATTTCTTTCTCCTTCTTCTTGCCAAACTCGTCCGAGCGAATGTTCCGCAACAATTGCCATCCAAAATAGCTGTTTGTGAGTGAAGAGAGTTGACCAAACATGGCGAAGTGTTTCAGATAAGAGGTAAAGAAATTCCCTCGCATAAGTACAGTCTTTCTGTGACGAGTGCAAAACGATAGCCTAAGAGCATAGAAATAGAGCAGTTTATTCGCCCAACACACATAGCTGGCTTTGGCTGTTTTTATATGAAAAATTCATATAACATTAATCATTTACGCAATTCAAGAGGTGATGTCGTGGCCTAGGGGTAGTCGGCGAGGCGTAGGTGCGGTGGTCGAGGTGTCTATCCCCGCCGGTTCCCTTTTGATCTTCTCGTATTGAGTAAAAGCTAATTATTTATTGTGCGTATGTGCACTCCCGGCTGAGGTACGGAACAGGCTTAGGTGGGGTTTCGGCTATTCGCGAAACAAACTGCACACCACCGAGCAAATGTAAGTTTCGATGCACTTGGACGGTAGGTTTAGAAGACTCCGAACAATATAAGTTTATTGGTGAGTTTTTCTCTCTATTTTTCAAGGCTTTCTTGAGCCGGGGCATTGCCTCAGTGCTCTTTTGCCATCTCCCCTTCGGGAGCAGATGTGGAATAATTTTGGACGCTTCTGAAGCGTTCGGCACTTAGGTGCTGAAGTGCTTCAGGAGCTTATTGGCAACTAGGTGCCTTTTGACCCTGTTGGGTCATGTTGAAAAACCTTGGAAAGACCAATCTATGCCCAATTTTTTTTCTCTGGGTCTCATATCTCTCAACAAGAAAACCCGAACCCGCGTAAGGTACGGAAACCGAAAAGTGTTTATGTCTTCGCATTTTCTAGTTTCTTCGGGCTTCAAAAGCCCTTCAAAAACCACTCACTACGAGTGGCTGGACAGGACCAAAACTACCTTCTAGATAGGGAAGGTAGAATATGGTCTTTTGGAGGGAATACTACCCTATACCCTTTAAGGGTTGGGATAGTATCCTTCCTAATTTTGGAGACCTTAGCCTAGAGGTAGCTAAGGTTCTATCTATATATAAATAAATATAACTGATTAGTGTTCTTTAGAATGTTGAAAAATTTGGCATGACCTCCCCTTATATTCTAATTATTGGCACTTGGGTGCCAAAAAAGCTGCTGAAGCAGTTCAGCACCTAAGTGCCGAACGCTTCAGAAGCGTCCAAAATTATCCCACTCTCCTCCCGAAGATGAGGTTGGGGAAGAGCACTGAGGCAATGCCCCGGCTCTTCAGAGCACTGAGGCAATGCCCCGGCTCTTCAGAGCACTGAGGCAATGCCCCGGCTCTTCAGAGCACTGAGGCAATGCCCCGGCTCTTCAGAGCACTGAGGCAATGCCCCGGCTCTTCAGAGCACTGAGGCAATGCCCCGGCTCTTCAGAGCACTGAGGCAATGCCCCGGCTCTTCAGAGCACTGAGGCAATGCCCCGGCTCTTCAGAGCACTGAGGCAATGCCCCGGCTCTTCAGAGCACTGAGGCAATGCCCCGGCTCTTCAGAGCACTGAGGCAATGCCCCGGCTCAAGAAAGCCTTGAAAAATAGAGAGAAAAACTCACCAATAAACTTATATTGTTCGGAGTCTTCTAAACCTACCGTCCAAGTGCATCGAAACTTACATTTGCTCGGTGGTGTGCAGTTTGTTTCGCGAATAGCCGAAACCCCACCTAAGCCTGTTCCGTACCTCAGCCGGGAGTGCACATACGCACAATAAATAATTAGCTTTTACTCAATACGAGAAGATCAAAAGGGAACCGGCGGGGATAGACACCTCGACCACCGCACCTACGCCTCGCCGACTACCCCTAGGCCACGACATCACCTCTTGAATTGCGTAAATGATTAATGTTATATGAATTTTTCATATAAAAACAGCCAAAGCCAGCTATGTGTGTTGGGCGAATAAACTGCTCTATTTCTATGCTCTTAGGCTATCGTTTTGCACTCGTCACAGAAAGACTGTACTTATGCGAGGGAATTTCTTTACCTCTTATCTGAAACACTTCGCCATGTTTGGTCAACTCTCTTCACTCACAAACAGCTATTTTGGATGGCAATTGTTGCGGAACATTCGCTCGGACGAGTTTGGCAAGAAGAAGGAGAAAGAAATGGAGACGCCTTTCGGTCCTCGAATGGAACCGATCCTGCGCTGCAAACCCCACTTCGTATGACCTACACCACAAGGCCATCACAGGACTTCTTGGATCAATAGAGAAGCGATAGGTAACAAAATAAATAAATAAAACCTTCGTTTTTGGGTCCTAGTTTTCCCAAAATTCAACAGAAACTAATACTGCCCTTTGGTGGACCCTACTTTGGTGACTGCTAACAGAGTATGGAAGTAAAACGTACTACAGTTCATCAAGAAAAAATGGACTATAGAATAGTGACGATATTACTAAATGATTGACGCCTTTTGTGGTCCACTTATATTGTCATAATAATCCCTTGAAGTTGAGATATTCTTTTCTCACCAAACACTTTGCATTGAACTAAGGAAACTATGCAGGGAAGAACCGCAATTTGATGCTGAAACTGAATCTTTAATTAGAATACAAAGCAGATCATTCAGAAGGGAGTTGCAATCGATGGTTCACTTAGTGCTCTTATGTGCCCCCGACGCAATTTGTTACTAGTCATTCTGAGCGCCAATGTACATGAAAGAACCATGCTTAGATCTTGTACCAAGTGATTAAGGGAATTTGATTATCTTAGAAGACAAAATGTATCCTGCATCACATTTTAGGAAAATGTTCCTTTGAAGCAAGCTATAAACGGATAAGCGAGCAAAATTTTTGACATAAATACAATATTATTTTTTATGAAGCTTAGATAAAAGTGCTTAAACCATCATCAAACAATTAACAGTTCTAGTTTTACGACATAATATTAATCTGTATATCCTCTAAAGATAAGGTAGGCTTCATTTCTTATAGTTTGTAACGCACAATTTCTGCTCTGGATTACCACTCATTTACTTATTAATGTAAATACCCTTTTCTCAAGTCTTCCACCTACAACATCAGGGGATGATTAAATTTTGTCAATTAATTTAGCTCAAAAACAGGTGACGTATAATATTTGAGAAAAGTTAAAGAGATTCATAAACAAATGAAAATGGGAAAGTATTATTAATACTGTAATGCTGATTTTGCTCTAAGCTTCGTATAGAATATGTCTTATTAAAAGTTTATTCCGCACCTTAATAATGCTTTTTGGTGTTCTTGTATTTTAACTATTTTCAATATAAACTTTCCACTTATGAAAAGGTTAAGTCCGTAGGTACTAAGGCGCTTTATATCTCTAAAGTAGCTTACAATATAAGGTTTAGAAAAATATACGGTTTATTTAGTAGCATAACATTTTGAAGTTGCAGAATGTTTTACGTGCAACGACTAGAAATCCGGAATTTTCGCGTAAGTGATTTATTGCAGTCCGGAATTCTAGCAGCTCTTCCACATGCTGTCATGGGCATTGTTGTATTACTTGGTGGTCAATTAGCGGACTTCCTTCGTTCGAATAAGATTCTCTCAACAACCGCAGTTAGGAAGTTGTTTAACTGTGGAGGTGAGATTTAATATGGAAACTATAACAACAATCGTTGTTTCCTACTGATGCGCTTTTACCACAGCAATTATTTCCAGTTTAACGTTTTATAATTGTTTTGTTTGTTATTACTAAAAGCACGACGTAGAGATGTTCTGCCTGTGTCATTAGTCATGGAAATATCATGAAACGAACAAAAACAATTAAGAATGTATTAAAAAATAGTTAGTTTTTACATAATTTTACTAGAGCCAAATACTTAGATATGTTATGCATATATGAAAAATATGATTTAAGAATTTAAAAATACTAGAAGCTTTTAATTAAACAGCCGTGATATGTCGTGGTTCAGCTATGTAATCTACCCTTAGGATATGGTGGTAGGTTTTATAGAACTAATCATCTATACTCCTTGAGTGAGAAAATTCAATATATTTATTTTGAAATTATAAAGTAACTATTCAACTGTATTCATAGGGTTTGGAGGAGAGGCCCTTTTCATGCTCGTTGTGGCCTACACTAACAAAGAATCTACAGCCGTTCTTGCTTTGGTACTGGCCGTAGGATGCTCCGGATTTGCCATTTCTGGTTTGTCGTAAAGTTCATATAAAAATAATGTTTTTTAATAGTTTTATTCTATCTATAGTTTTGTATACTTAAATACTTGGTGTGTAGAGTCAAATAACGTACAATCATTAAAAATTATTGTTAGCTGTCTGTAATTGTACTGCCTATCTGACATATGTAGTTCTACTAGATGTGTAAATAATGTTATTTATGGAAATAGTTATGCAGGTTTCAATGTCAATCATCTCGACATCGCTCCGCGTTATGCTGCTATTCTAATGGGGTTTTCAAATGGAATAGGAACTCTGGCTGGTTTGACCTGTCCATTTATCACAGAAAAATTCACTGCGAACGGTGCTCACGGGTGGGAAAAGGTGAGGTAGTGACTCTGGTTTGTAAAGAGATGAAATGTAATTTAGTGGATTAGATAGTTGTTTAAACACATGCAAGTACGGTGCTAATAGAATTAATAAATCATATTTAATTATTGCTTGGTAGAAATAGTTCCGTTTTTATCACCTCAGATGACATATTCTTTAGTACTTTGCTAAACTAAAGAATTTAAAATCAATGAGTGAATTTATGGTGTTTTAGGTTTTTCTCCTGGCCAGTCTTATTCATTTCACAGGAGTAACGTTTTATGCAGTATACGCATCTGGAGAACTTCAGGTAGCATATCTCTTTTTATATTTATTTATTAAGTAAACAATCAAACTCTTAGCAAATGCATATTAGATAAATTATGAGGATAAATATTATTAAGGAATGGGCCGAACCAAAACCCGAAGAAGAGCCGTGGAATACGACTGTATTAAATCATCGCTCAATTAATGGTGAGCAATTTGTACTATAAAACTGCTAACTTTATCAATTTATTAATTAAATTCTTATTTTCCTACAATTTAAGTAACGTGAATACACATCTCTTAAATATCGGAAAATAGTATAGATAAATAAGGATATGAGTGTATTTCTGCTACTACTTTCATACAGCTGGATATGGTGCTGCTAAACAAGAGGCCCCCATCAACCTAGCTCCATTACCTACTGCAGATCAAATAAATAAAGGTACTACTTTATCATTGAATGGAAAAACGACCCAAATTTTATGTTATTTGTGCTGGCGTTAATCTAGATGATTATAGGTAAATGCTTTATGCATTGTGCTCTAATGAAAGGTAAATTCTTATCTGTGACAATTGCCTTGCAATGAAATAAAAGCAGTACTAGATTAGCTCATAATTAAATTGATATGATGAAGTGTTATGCACATGGCGTCCATAGCTCGTGTTAACTTGTTCCGTCTTCGTTGTTATAGCCATTTTTAAGGCCGTTCGCAATCGATGTCCACACAATCAAAGCCGGAATTCCAGTCTATCCCATCCTCAAACCCCTTTTCGGCTTGGGGTGATTCTAGAACGGGACATCAAACTGCTACGAATCCAAATTTTCAAAATTGGTAGTTTAGTTATTCCAATATAGCAATGACTATTTCATCTACAAACGTTGAGATGAATTAGGAAAAAATTACGGAAGAAACAAGATTCCATCACGAATTAGTATTATATTAGAGCTTTACATATCACAGATTCAGCACTAGTTTTCTCTTACAATGTGTGCATCCATTAATTCTAATAGGATGCTATTTTTAAGTTAATATCCCATTTTGAAAAATGAGCTGCAGGTTAGGTGTTAAATATTTAAATTATCTTGATAATATTCACGTATAATTTATCCTTAATCATTAACCCTTACCAAAGTCTATAAAACATATCATACACATCGTAATACCTGATAATCTTGTTTTAAGTTAATTTATTTGGCATTGTCATACGAAATATCACTGGCAATAGCCTACCTAGCACTGAATGCCATTTTAATTTGTACCATGTAACAATTTACGTAGTTAAGAGGGCTTTAGCTTATTTAGAGAGTTATATTTCATTAAATTTATTTTTATGTATGAAGTAATTATACGCAGACTCCATTTGTCTTCTATTATATCAAAATTACTCATTTGTGACCAAATTCGTTATAAGTCAATGAAACAATTAGAATTACTTTAATATAGAAATATGAAAACAATAACCATCACAGGACACTAATACAGCAAGAATATTTAAGTTATAGTGCACAGTTTTCAAAAGGATGGCGAACGAAAGTGCTAATGGGAAAATGTGTAAGAAGTAATTGGGAGAAGTGTGGTAGAATGGATAATAAAGTATGAGCAAAGAGGTAATGTCCATCAGCACATGTCCCAGTCCGGAAGTCGGAGAATGCAAATTGTGGCTTCTGTGCATTTACGAGTCTGGGTTCTAAACTCTTCAAGCGGTTACAAGTACAAGGACGTCATTGAGACGCTGAAGGAGAAATTGATCTGAGAATGCAGAGTTACAAATGGTTGGAAGTTTCCATAAAAAGTGCTTAAGTGGTTTGATGTCAAAAGTGTGCCAATCCTTGCTCCGAGGGAAGGCGGGGATTTCGCGGTCACTGCAGTGATGTTATTCGAGCGTTTGATTAAAAGCCCGCCGCTGAAGCAATTTGGAGCGATTAGTGCAGGTGACAAGTCAAGAACTCACCAGGAGGCGGAAGGACGGGAATTGATCGAGGATGGGATGTCCTCGGTGTCCACTCCTTCTTCCAACCCTACTATTCCTTCGCCTACTGCGCTACTTGGGAACTGACTAGCGAGTTTTTGCGCCACCTTCGAAACCAAAACCCTAATTTGTCAACAAGCGAAGGGCTCGACAAAGTGATAGCACAGAATGAACGGTGCTGTTGTCCATGCCAATATCTAGCTTATTGTAAAAACTCTGCGCCACGTCCCTTCTTTAAACACAGTATAGCCAGTGGACACCGAAAGCATGTTGTCATTGCAACTAGTTTAGAAGTGCTAGAAGTACTATTGACATACTTCTTGACCGCCTTCTTTGGGAAGCGGGAGACAGAGCAGCATTCCTTGAATTTCCAGTTATTTACTCGTCTTGGCAGAGCACTGCCCAATACCCAGCTCTTCGTGTCACATTACCATAACGCAGTCATCCATTCACACTAACAGTGGTGAGACAGAATGCTTTCGTTTCGATAGGAGCTCCATAGAAGTACTTTCTTGTCACTGATAATTCCGTTCGCTACCTAAATTAAAGCTACTGAACACGGCCACTACGATGAACGCTCTAAGTGAAATAGCAGTCGAAGACTTTCTAAAGTGCGGGCGAAGCCATCTCAACGCATGACTCTCAGAGTAAATCTAGATCACTGTCGTCTGCGAGAAAAAGCTCATATGGTGCAAGTAGTACACAAGAGGAGCATGAACTACTGTCACTTGCTGTCGCAAGTATCGACACTTACGATGAGAGAAAGCAAGAACCAGAGTCGGACGGGCCCCCGGCGACGGTAACAGTAACCGGCTTCCCGGCACCCAGGTTTAGTGCGACCGACGAACGGATCCGAGGACGTAAGTACAGATAGTGGTGTCCGAGCGCCGCAGAAACGTCTTCAGAAGTGACGGTACCGGAATCTGAAAGAAATGACACGGCGAGCCAATGCAGGCAGGATAAGTGATACGCGAATGGGATTAGTGTCTTCGAGGCAGTCAGGCGATCCACTGCCACGTATTAATATCCGCTCTATGGCATCCCAATACACCCCGCTTACAATTAATGACATTTATGCATCTAGTTAATAAAAACTAATTCAGATCGTTATGTTACTAGCTTTGTTTGCTTTCTTAATAAGTTACAATACTTCTTGCAGTAGTAGAACCGAATTATTATAGTTTGTGAAAATAAGATGGTAAGAACAAACTTCCATATATAATTTGGAATAATTATCAATAAATGTCTGCAACCATGATATCTGTAGTACTAATCCTAGTTTTTGAAATACACCTTTACGTTCTCAGTCTCACATATTCACGTATTATATTCATCGGAAATTGCAGTTATATGATATTATTTTGGATCTACTAGATGACTATTATTTCATCCGTCTTAACTGCATCCAATGAATCACTAATCAATATCATGTTTCCCTCATGATGATTATATATACTGATAATAATATCCCTTCCTTCAGAATATACACCATTTAAAAAAAAAACAATTTATCAAAACTCATAAACAGAAAAATCTAAAAGGGGGATGATAACTGACGTGAAAGACGGGGAGAACAGTACGCCCGTCTAATTAGAGCGGGCGCAGCTTTTAACGAGCATTACTGTATCCCTGGGCCTTGGCGCTACACTACGTGGCTCGGCTAAATAGTCAAGCCACATTTTGATGCGCACAGCTCGAAAAGGGAGGGTAGTTTACACCGCCGCGCGTCTAGTTATCTTATACCACTGGCCGGCAGTCGCACACTAACAATATAACCAACAGACAGAGAGAGCAACAATCGGGGGGCGCTCAACGCCCCGCCGCGCCTAAGCACCCAAGCGCGCCTAACTTACAATTATTACAAAACAACGTTAAATAAATATGTATGTATATGTGCATTTTACAAGTGCTTAACAGAGAGTGCGGGGGTTGGGCCCCCGCGATAACAAAAATAGGATAAAACGTATATCGACACATTAAAACCGGGGCGGTAGTGGGAGGGGAGGCTATGTAATACGCAAAAAACGATTTTACAAAATGCCTACGCGGAGTAGTTAAGATCCCTTCGCGAACTATCGAAAACATTTGCGATAGCAAAAACAACGCATCGCCAGCGTCGCGTTGTACGGTGAAGAAGCGCATATGAACAAGCATTCGCGACGGGACCGCAACCACCACCTACACGGTTACGACCAGACGGGTCCTACCACACGCACGCGCACACACAATAAGATATAGAAAGAGCTAAGAACCAACCAAGAAACTTGTAACAAAATGACAAACAACGGAGAGAACACAACAAGGCGCAACCTGGCGCGTCTTCTATGGCGTCTGCACGACTAGAGCGAAGCCAATACGTCGCGCGCAAGTGACGAAACAAAGCGCGCACACAGAATAGACCCAGCAGCTATTGGGGAGATTGACACGGTTGTAGCGGGAACAGAGGTGATCTACTGGAAAGGCGAAAACCTTGGGATGTAAAGTAGTTAGGCTCTCGGCCGCCGGGTCCAGCCGGCTGATGGGTTTGCCACTCTACCTAGAAGCTACTCTACTGAGCACCCTGCTGGAAGCGATATAAGTACAGGCGATAGTCCTTAGATGCTAGAACCACCGAACCATCGTCCACCAGTGCCACATCAAAGCACTGCGCATGTTTAACTTTTGATTCGAGGGCACCGATCATTGAACCATCCTAAAATAGTAAATAAATATATTAATATACTAAAACTATGACTACAAATTACCTAACAAAAAGCAGCAAATAATTCTAAGCAAGCAAATAGACCATGGTTTGATTAATCTTTCACCAGATTTTAATAAACTAGATATGACATTATGGAGTAATAAAAATTATTTTAAACCATTTGAAAATATGCAAAACAACGCGCGCAAAATGCATCATCCTATTATTCAGCAGAATGACCGCAAAGGGAGCACGACCCGGTACCATGGCCACCCGGTATCCTTCGTTCGCCCGGGGGTGTCACGTTCAAGGACGCAGACCACTATTACGCAAACAACTACCAAGATATCAATTTCGCGCGCGACATCTGCATCACCCAATTAATTACTACATCAGAAATATGATTAAGCTACATGAAAGAACTTATGAGTGATTTAAAAATAAACAGCACAGAGCAATTATCTAGTGGGTTTTTATTTAAACATTAAAATCATGAAGTACTGAAATAAGAACCATAGAAAACAGATACTAACCTGGGCGAAGACGGTAAGATTGAAGTTATTATGATTATCCGCCACTACTACTTCGCCTATCGAGTTGATGCCAACTCCAATCGGATAGTTGGTAACACCTTCTCCTCCAATTTGACGTAAAAATTGGCCTTCATAGGAGAACACCTAGTAATATAAATGAATTAGCATATGTTCTACTATTTATACCTCATGGCTTCGAAGATCAATCATTTTAAAACAAGTGCTAAAAATACTAAAAATAACATTTTTTATAAATGATAATTAGCAGTAAATCGATTCTTGGCCATGTATTCCAAATATTGCATAGTAAACACTTGTGAAATTAGCACCGAAAATTCACTGGAGTATTTTTTGCAAAAATTCTTTTATATTACCAGTTACAACCTACATATCTAGTATATATTGCAAATAGGAATAGAGGAGATCCACTAAGCTATATATTTCTTATAAAAACTACATCACTTTTACCACAAAAGCTAGATCCCGAATTCTCCTACCCCTGTGTATTAACGTGAATCACTGCCCCCGCAGTGGAATTATGCACAATACAGTACCGGATTGTGCGAGTAGCGTAATTCACCACTCAATTATATACTGTCAGTCTTCCAACACTAGGTAATACATAATCATTTACAAATTCGTTATATGTAGTAAACGAAACCACGCAGAGAATAATTCGATATTAATATATAAAACATGTTCAACTCAATTCAAGGCAATTTAAAAGCTGTGGATACTAACAAAGATTTAAAAGGCTCAATAAAACATTATTCGTATATTTTCAATAGAATATTCCTTACCTTGATGCAGTGTGCACGATTATCTGAGATGAGAATTTCATTCTTGTCGTTTGTACATACGCCATTAGGAAATTCTAGATAACGAGAACAGCTGAACTTCTGAAGGATGTTTCCAAACATATCGAAGATGATGACGCGCATGACCTGAAGACTTTTGAATAAATATTTGACATAAACGTTATTTATTAATCAATATCATGTATTACATCAGTCATAGATCCCTAATTTCCCTCCTATAGAAACACCGGCAAATTTTTTTCCAAATATTCAATATGCGTCGTTGGTTAGCGGCGATACGCATGCCTAGGATCCGAGAGATCAGAGTGGGTAGGGACGCAGCGAAGTCTATGACGACTAGTAACAATGCTCGCATATAAAATTGTCATGAAAATAAAATACTTAATCACACAACATCAAACGAGCTAATTATGTAGATTAAAGGTGTTTTTCATAATATCTATCTATCACATACATGAGAGGAAAAATATTTCACTAAATTCAAATCCTTATAATTATAAGAACAAAATATGCTATAAATGAAAACGACATTAGTAACACACCTTGCATTCGACGACTATTATGCGTCCTTTGTTATCCACAGAAACGCCCCTTGGATGCTGAAGAATGTTTGCACCAAACTTGCGCAAGAACTGACCATATTGGTTATATACTTGAATCTGATGGGTTGGTGAACGCTCTGTTACCACAAAGTCACCAGTCATCTTATTAACAGCAACTCTAAACGACATAGCTTTACATTAATCGACTAATCAGATATTTAATTTAGTAATTAAAATATGTATAGATATATATATAGCTATTTTTAACACGTGTTAATAAAGCATACTATATTCAATAGATATAATAATCAATAAACGAAAAAGAAACACCTGTTAGGATACAGCAGTTGACCATCGCGTTTACCGCATTCGCCAAACTGAAACTTAAATCGGCCTTCCTTGTCGAAAACCTAAATTACATTGTCTATAATAAACATATTTCAAAATCTAACATATAACTGATAAATGGGAAACAACCCAGATGAGCTGTTAAGTATATTTTTTAAATATAGAAAATTCGACTATAACTAATTAAAGATGATGTGAGCCTAACTAGCCTGTATGCGATGATTGTTCGTATCTGCAACAACAATATCCCCTTGAGCATTCACTGCTACTCCTGATGGCTCAGTGAACTGACCCTCCATGACACCGAATTCGCCAAATTTGCAGTGATATATCATCTTCTGGCGTTTGATTTGAGACCTACTGGAAAAATTCATCTTTAAAACTTAGAAAGCTTAGATATACTATTCTTATCTAGACGCCAAGTATATTACTAGTAATAGTGTTCCAGGTATCGTTCAAGCAAACGCATATTATGAATCTCATACTATAAAAAATACGAGATGTTGACGTATATATCTAATTTAGCGTTTAATAAAAATAATAACTCATTGGGCATATATAAAAAAATGCAGTAGCTACTTGATAAGTTTTTCAACGCTGTACTATAAAATTAATTTATCTACTAAAAAAATCCCTCGAGTTTAACATCAAGATTATTTTAATTACGAAAAAGTAATATTTATTACACTACTGTAGTCTGTCAGAAGCCCAAATTTTTAAACAATTAACAAGTAATTAACAAGAAATAGTTCTATGAACCAATATAACAAACTTAAAACAAACAACTGTTCGCTAGACGGAACTAAGAACCACAACAGAATATAAATCAATCAAACCTCGGAGGATACATAGAGTTGAGCTTGTCATCCTCAACATTTCCAGGCTCCATAAGACCAAGACTTGGCTCAACACCAATTGACCATTTATCGTATTGATTATAACCCTAAACCAAAAATACTATAATTATAACATTTAAAAAATAATGGGTAAAAAGTATACTAAGCTACCTCGCTGTTGAATGGTCCTAGTGATTGGCTGGAACCCCCGAAGTCATTTTTAGGACGAAGTATATTCGTGTCAGTTGGAAAACTTGGAGCAACGGGAACACTGTGTGCCTGTGGAGGCGAGCGAACAAGCTAAACATAAAATAACCTAACCCCCAAAAACAGAATATTTAATTAATGCGCTACTGTAAATAAACCAAATTATCTGTTAGTCATACCTGTCGACTGGGTGGTCGACCGATAGGAGTCGGTGGCATTCCAGTTTGAGCTGATGGCATTACTCCATTCCACTCAGCTACACCACCTCTAACTTGGCCAACCAGCTGTTGAATTGATTGACGAGCAAGAGTCTGATTTAACTGTGGCATTTCCAGTTCGCACGACGAGCCTAGAGCATTTGAAGCCTGGAAAGAATATGAAATAGTACATTTTTCCTAATCATGTTCCATTCTTCCCACCCTTATAATTTTTAAATACTTACATCAGGATTAAATGCAAGAAAAAGTTGAAGGCGAGTGTCCAGCAATTGTTTAAATACCATCACCTCGGTGGGTGATGCATACTTAATTAGTCGCGTGGTGAAGTCGATCGTTTGACTCAATTTTTCGGACATTTGCTGGATTCGTTTATCCACCATAGTCAACTGAATCTGAAACTATTTCAACCCATAAGCATCCTTATCTATGCTACAATAGTTGTATAACGATGAAGCATTTAAGCCTATTAACAATAATCATTTATTATTCAAAACCTATCCAATCACTGGGTTTAATAAATCGATGATACCATTAGTTACACAGTGGCATCGTTATGTTTACATTCTGCAAACAATGCTAACATTAAATACTAAGCCATCAATACTTCAATCAAAATTTCACTTAAAAATAAGTTATAACATAAACTACCACATTGAACCAACTATATTATTAGTTATTAATGGTAATCGCACTGTGATATGCCAATACCAATACTATCTCCAAAATAACAGTAATTACCTGCATTATTTAAAACGGAAAAATTATTCAAATATAGAAAACATGTGGAAATAATTAGATCCATTTAAATTATCTCCCCTTCACACCCTCAATTCTGCCCAGTGTTAATCAGGCCAAGCGTCAAGTATGACAGAGCAAACAAAATGGTCCGAACAACGCTCACAAGGGTCACGAGACCAGTTTGTCAATCAATAACAATACACTTTCTAGCCTCTACATATAATAAAATTTCGGCAAATTTATAATGTTATACCTGCTTCGCAGAATAAGCGGTGTCAATATCCTTAGCCACTACTTTTCGCTGTTCATCTACGAACCGCAGTAGAGACTGCACATTCTCATCCAATTGAGCGTGAGCTCGTTGAAGACTCATGTTCAAACGTTGTTGAGAAGAATCAACCTGAAGCTTCCATAATCTATATAATTACTTTCATGTATTTCATAATGCGAGTGAAATACAAAACAGATTAATATAGTGAAAAGAATAAACGGAGAACCAAAACGGCAGATTAACTCCCTCGATTTATTAAAACTTCATAAAATTGTAGTATATAGTCATTTCACCCAAAATAATAAAAAAATACCTGTTTAAACATGTCGAGCAATTCGGAGTGCTTCCCACGAGCTTCTCCGACAAGCAACTCCATAGTAGCCATCTGCTTATCGGCGACCTATATTAGATAAAAGTTCTATAATATTGGCACATGGAAAATAGGAATGTTTAGTCCCCGAACAATACTAACAAATCATCACAATGAATGACATGCGCTTATCAGTTTTTTTTCTCCACTGACTAATGCATATTCAGATACATTTTCATATCAACCCACTATGTGCAATGAGGTGTTGCGGCTCAGCTATATGTTAAACTAGGTAAAGTATTGCCATAATCATTGTAATGGTGATAAGCATAAAACGATAGTATGCTAAGTTCCGTGTTTACGAAAACTTGTTTAAATTATGGTGTGAAAAATCAAAAAAAGAGTGATGGCATATAAGCAGTCAGATAAATGTAGCTATAACTTCACCACAACACATCACCTACCTCCGAGCTTACGACTCACTAGTACGAGCTCGAGCCGTCACAATAGTGACATATTTCGTAGGGTCGTAGCCCATTGAAGGGGCTCACCTACTTTCCTCGGATCATAACCTGTCATCAGGTCCAAAAGGGCCATGATCACAACACCGAGGTTCCCAGCACGATCCTCACCACGGGAGTTACCCCGCGGTAACTCACCGCTCACCAAATGTGCTGCGTTTGCCCCCTTAGAACAACCTGTGGTGCAGGCTCACCTCACTGATGGGCTCGTACTGGTGAGCAGGGGTCGCATGATCTACCAGCGTGCACTCGCGGCAGATGGCCAGATTACATGTGAGGCAAAAGAAACGTAATGGCTGAGTGCGATGCTGCAGACATTTGCATGCACGTTCTGCTGCTGTCATCGGCCCAGGAGCCTAAATATTTATATCGTCAAATATCGCATTATAAGGATATTTTTAACAGATCAACTTTTCCATAATAAGTATAAACAAGTTTTAATGAATCCTAGTAATTTTTTTCTAGATATATTATAAACACGACAAAACCATTAATCATATTAACCTGAATCTGTGCAATAGCTTCGACACGATGTCCCTCAAAGCAGTGCATATACTGATGAGCCATGGTGCAGTTAGTGCAAAGAAAATGGGTGCACTGTTGGCAAAAATGTGACGCGCGCTCGCCCGATTTGCAACCAGTGCATGTCGAACGGGAGGTATTGTTAGAAATCTGGAACTAAAATTATTTTATTTTATTGTAAAGAAAAACCGTTAGGCCAGTTAACTGCTAGCTTAAACACTAACCTGGTCACAGGGAGAGTCAGAAAGGGGAGGGGAAGAGGAAGTCGAGCTCGGTGAGCCGAACAGCAGGCCCTTGTCGTCAATAGTGAGTTGGCGAGACAACACCGACTCCAAACCATAGTCAGACAGCAGGGAGTCAAGACCGAGTTGCACGCTAAAATAATCTTAAAAAATAATTAGGTTATAAATAAGTTTGAATTGTTTGAATAAATAATATCTTAGTTTAATAACCTCAACTGAGTCTCCATGTGGCACTGCGGGCAGACAATGCGCTCCGCAGAATCAAGCTGTCTCTCGAGGCACGACTTGCAAAATGAGTGGAAGCACGCAAGTACCTTCGGCTCGCGATACGGCTCCAGACACAGAGGGCACTTGACGACCTGATAAAATACAATAATTGCTTATGAAAGTAATTTTAAAATAAAATAATATCTCAAGCAACCATATAACTAAAACACATATGTAGTAACCACTTCATAATAAAGTGAAGAATTTTGGAGCATCAATGTATTATTTTTACTATTAAAAATAAACCAAAAAACAATCGTGCTACAGTTTCTAAAAACATCTGCAGATTACCACTATAAAACAAAGACTACTGGTAAGGATGTACAGTGATGAGAACTGAAAGACAGGAAAACGGAACAAAGGATGGCAGAGACAGAGAGGACGAGTGACACGTAGAGACAAGAAGAATGGGTTGTCAAGGGTAAATAGGTGATGCATATATAAATAAAGAAGAGCCTTGAAAGAAAAGATGCATAAATATATAGTGACTGCATAACCAAAGACAACTAAAGAAGAGACGAGGAGGAAAGAGAAAAAGAAGAGTAAAGAGAAAAAGAAGAGTAAAGAGAAAAAGAAGAGTAAAGAGAAAAAGAAGAGTAAAGAGAAAAAGAAGAGTAAAGAGAAAAAGAAGAGTAAAGAGGAAGAGAAGAGTAAAGAGGAAGAGAAGAGTAAAGAGGAAGAGAAGAGTAAAGAGGAAGAGAAGAGTAAAGAGGAAGAGAAGAGTAAAGAGGAAGAGAAGAGTAAAGAGGAAGAGAAGAGGAGAGAGGAAGAGAAGAGTAGAGAGAGGAAGAGAAGAAGAAAGAGGAAGAGAAGAAGAAAGAGGAAGAGAAGAAGAAAGAGGAAGAGAGGGGGAGAAGGGGTAAAGAAAGGAGGAAGTAATAGAGAAGGGAAGAAAGTAAAAGGAAAGGGAGATTAAAGTTTTTTTTAGAGTGACACAGATTATTACTGCTATGGAATTAATACCACAGTGACGGGAGGTCGGATGAAAAACTAAAGGGCGCTCATGTCGCTCTAGGTAGTTCCAACTAAGCGCGAGGCCACCGCTGCGACGCGCGAATGAATGTGCGCGAAACTGAAAAGACGCAAGTGGTAAAGTGGCGGTGGTGATTCTTAGGCTAGATAGCGGTGGTTTTGATGTTCATGTTTGCGCGGCTGCGGCGAGTTTGATGGCCCCGAGCCCCACTGCGCATAGCTGCCTGGCACCAACCACCACCCCACCTATTAAAACAGTACAGGCACATAAAATACTATTAAAAAAGGGAGGTCAAAAGAACGATTAGGTACAGAATTAACACAAGTGATAGTAGAGTTTCGAGCCACACACGCATATACACCCAACTGATAAGACGCGACACCAGGACTGATTGACAGCTAGCGCGCCGTGTGCGGTCCACTCTCTAAATACAATCGATTTCGCGCGCAAACAAGAGAAGAACTGTTCCACAAAACCATACCCAATGATATGGAACACCAATACTAGAATAAAGAACAAAAATTAAAGCGAATCAGAAGAAAATATGGTATAATCCCTAATGCTATCTAATAGCTTACAGTGAGCGGTGTACATTATGCAGCACTAACACACGTGTGACCCGAATCGATTCGGAGCGCTAAGCGGCAGGCAGCGGCGAGCCATTCAGGAGCCACGCCCCCACCAGAGGCAAAAACGGAGGAATTTCAAAAAGAGGCGGGGCTTAATGAATAGCTTATAATGTAATGTAACTGTCAATCAATAGCCAATGAACACCGAAACATTTCATACTATTAGTAAGATAAATTTAAACAATAACTAAACAGTTCAAATAACATATAAACTAAATAAGTCATCTAAATAGATAATTACATATATTAACGTCCTACTCACCTGTTCGTTTATGGGCGGAGGGGTAGGGGCCAAGCCGAACGAACCTCCGAGCATAGGCTGGGAAACAGCTGGAAACCACACATAATTACCAAGATAATATTGATCATAATCGTTTTTGATCTGCCCACAAACATCATTTTTCATACGCATGGAAGATGGTGAAACTATAAACTCTTTTAACCTTTAATTACAGTAATAATTGCAAATGGCAATATTTTATATTCCACAGCTAGAGTTTGGTGAAAATTATAATGGTTGAATTTCATAACCATGTATAAAGCTATCTTTTAAATCATTTCACAGTTCCCTAGCGGTTATTTCTGATAACAATAAAACGACAACACGCATAGACTCGTGCCCCACATGTCGTGATCTTGGGAACCACATGCAAAATTCGACCCTGATGACTGTACGCCTTAATGCTTTATCGAGCGCGTCTTAAACAAACATAGCAACAATTGAAGATCTTGCTTATTTTAATATCAAAGATTAGCTGTTGCTGATGCCATGACAAGCTTTTTATTGTTTCTTCGTTGACATAGTGTGCTATATGTTATAGCATTTTTGTTATAATAAGCGACATAAACCCAAGGGTAGCTTTTTTGTATAAATCAATTAACAAGGGCAGAGAATCTGCTAAATGTGCCCTATTAATGTACCCCATGGTAGATATAGCTTTAAGTGGTGTGAAAACGCCATCCGGCTACTGTACAATTTTTCTAGTGTATGAGACTATTGTCCTCAATTAATGCTCTAAACTCGATATAAAAGTATAAAACATGGCTTTCCACAGTAAATAATATACTTCAAGCTATGCTCTTCCGGTCCACCAGGTCGTTCGATTCTATCTAAGATGACACCCAGTATGCAGCGCGGCCATAATTGCGCTGACACTCCAGATCGCTACTGATTACGATATTGTCGTGTTCTTGACATAAACAACGCGAAGATCAAACTATAGTGGCAATAAACAGCTTACTGGGCGAAATATTAAAGATGCCACCTAGTATACTTCACTATAACGTAATACTGTTATTAAATCAAAAAATCAAATACAAAAACGTTTGAAATGATTGAAATTTGACTAGGAACTGTTTCATTTCAGGATATTCTATTAATCAACTAAATTTTAGCCTCGGACAACAAAGCTTAAGTACCCTTAATATAAATTATACTTGTGCATATTCGAGCCTACTCCTAATACCACCGATAATCATTATAGTTCTAGAAGTGCTCAATTATCTCAATGGGCGTCTGTTTTTGTTGAAAATACTGTCCCCATCGGCCGTCGCAGTCATTAGGCCCAACAGTGACCACCCACTGTTTCAATATCTATAATTGCTTTGTCATGCTAGATTTAAAATATAATCTTAGGATAACTGTATTTGGTGAGAAAAGATACGGTATTAGCAAGGAAGTGAGAGAGGAAAATTAGGTGGGTAAATCTAACCTGAGCCCCAAGGCGATGTAGCAAACGGCTGCGGAATGGGGCGAGCGACAGAAGCAAGCAGTTGAGAAAAAGCATATTCATCAGAGCCACTGCTACTTCCCAGTGACTCCGACTCACTCATGTCGGCTTCTCTGAAACCAAGTACTTGTAATTATAACTGGTGAGATACGAGTAATTGTTATCAGTGGTATTCGGTATGAAAAAATTGGAATGATAAGCAGGTAACGTAAAGAATTCAAAACTTAATATGGAAATCATAAATACTGGTTAAACAATTAGCGAGCAAGTTTAATATAAATAGTCCAGTTTAGATCAAGGGACATTCGATGCAGCATCTGTAAATAGGGTCGAAATGGTTTACATTCGATAATTTTAGTCATGAAAAATTCTTGAAAATAATAATAAATATTCGTAGCAATCCCTACTAGGTCATTGATCTCTAATTAACCTGCGCCATTGAGCCATGTCAATGTCACACAATATATGACAGTTGGTAGACCGCAGTATAGTGCGTTCCAGGGGAATTCAGCCAGATTATCTAAATCCGATTGTGGAGAAGGATCTCAACATTCAGAACTCAGTTACTTCTCATCTTCATTGAGGACCCTTTACTAGTTTTAGCCAACTACATATCAAATAACTATCAGATATTCCAGTGATATGGACCTGTTTTAAATAAATGTCGACTACGATTTTTCTTAAAGTGTGAATAGTGCAGTAAATTTTATGAAGAAAAAGAAGATATAATGAACTTGGATGCAGTATGAGAGTAGGAAGAAAACAGAGCTGAAATAACATTTTGTTTGTTTCGAGAGGATGAAGCCGGGGGG